>WEIT01005160.1:267450-338177 GCA_013389985.1 Dryoscopus gambensis
GGGTTTGAGTCTCAATGGTAAAACAGAACAAAAATCTTCTAAGGGTAAGATGAACCGTTTCAGTTGGTGCTCCCAGATTTTGGTGGGCACGTGCCACGTGTTTAGTGATGATAGAAACACCCAGGGAGACCGAGTGAGCTCAGAGAGCTGAAACCAGAGAGGCCTCGACTGACTCCGTGCAGTCCCTCATCCTGCTACAGTGCCCGCAGGTATTCCAAGAGGATGTTACCTACAGGCTGGGGTAATCACCGCTGATTTTTGTCATCTCCTCCCCGAATTCAGTTCTAGTGCAGAACAAAAAGCCTTTCTGCAGAGAGCACGGAGCTCTGCCATGGAGTCCCCGCTGCCCAGAGCGGGGTTTGTCCTGGTCTGTGGGAGACCAAAAACGGACTCGAGCCCCGTTTCAGCACCACAGAGCACTGCACGGATGTTTTAAAAGTATCCAGGGAAAAGCTGGAGCTTGGAGAAGCCATTGCTGGCTCCATCCCCCTCCCTGCCGTGCGGGGCAGGGCAGCCCCAAATCCTGTCACTGTCACAGAGCAGGGGCTGTGCTCGGCTCTGTGGCACAGGGACAGTCCCAAATCCTGTCACTGTCACAGAGCAGGGGCTGTGCTCGGCTCTGTGGCACAGGGACAGTCCCAAATCCTGTCACTGTCACAGAGCAGGGGCTGTGCTCGGCTCTGTGGCACAGGACAGCCCATCCAGACACCACAGAGAGCCTGGGTGCCAGAGCAGCATCCCACGGGAGCGTTTCCCACAGCAGGGATGGCACAGTTGTGTCTGGCAGCACATCCCAGGGAGAGGCTGCGGTCGTGGAGACTGGGCCTGGCCTGGGATTTTTAGCAAAAGCTCTGCTGGGATGGGGAGCAGAAAAGGGTCTTTTCTAAAACTGTTTTTTGTATTATTCCAATGCTTTTTTCCCCTTCATCCCCTCCGCGTGGGCAGCAGGGGAGGGGGATTCTGCCCCTGTGCCCCCTCAGCTGAGCCCCCACCTGCAGAGCTGCCCCAGCCCCGGGGCCCAGCACAGGGAGCACCTGGAGCTGCTGGAGCCAGGCCAGAGGAGGCACCAGCATGAGCAGAGGGATGGAGCAGCTCTGCTGGGAGGAAAGGCTGGGACAGCTGGGCTTGTTCAGCCTGGAGAGGAGAAGCTCTGGGCTGACCTCAGCATGGCCTTGCAGGGCCTGAAGGAGCCAACAGGAAACATGGAGAGAGACTGGACAAGGGCTGGAGGGACAGGACACAGGGAATGGCTTCCACTGCCAGGGCAGGGATAGATGGGATACTGGGAAGGCATTTTTCCCTGGGAGGGTGGGGAGGCCCTGGCAGAGGGTGCCCAGAGAAGCTGGGGCTGCCCCTGGATCCCTGGCAGCGTCCCAGGCCAGGCTGGATGGAGTTTTCTCTCTGGAATGCTGCTGCTCTAACCCCATCCACAGGCAGCCCCGGGAGTTCGGGAAGGGCTTGGCAGGAGATGCTGGGCCTGAGTGAGACCCCGCTGCCTGTGGGGGCCCCTGGAGCCCAGCCCTGCCCTCCTTGCCCACACTCCCAGGGCATTTCCCAGCACCACGGGCACTCCGTGCTCAGGACAGTGTGTGGCTCCCACCCTTTGGTGGGAGGGGAGAGTCCAAAGGGGCCCCAAATCACTCCAGGATGGGTGGGAGCACCCCAGGGAGCAGGGCCTCCAGGACTGCCCTGGGAAGTTCTCTGGTGGGAGTTAACAGCCCACTGTTCAAGGCTGCAGCTGCAAGGGGAAACCCACAGAACAGCCAAACCCAAAGGCCACCCAGGTGAGGTGGAATGTTAAAGCCTGACCTCAAGGTTTACACTGTAGATCCATCCCAGAGCTGCCGTGGCTTTTTGGGATAATGATACCCAGCGAGGCCTTCAGCAGCCCCGTGAGGAGCTCAGCCAGGCTGCACCTCAGAGCACTGCTGGCACCAGCACAGGGGCCTGGGCTCGCTCGGCTCCAGGGCAGCCTCAGCCCGAGCAGCAACACTGCTCCCAACGCTCTCACCCAGGATCAGCAGTGGGGCAAGCAGAGGAAGAAGTCATCTGCACTGGAGACTGGGAGGCCTGGCTTTGCCAATGCTGAGCCAGAACTGTTCCCTTTCTGAGCACAGAGTTTATGGCAGCTCCAAAGCCATTTCAGGTCAGTGCCTCCCACAGACACCCACCAAACCCAAGGCTGAACACGTCACTGCATAGCAGCTGAAGAAAGCCCAAGGCAAAGCTTTTCCTGAGTCAGAGCAAGCCCTGAAAGACTCTTCCTCTGCACAGCTCAAGGCATGGAGATCGCTAATATTCTAAAAATTCTATCTACATTCTCGGTAAAAGTATGAAAAAATCCTGGTGATGCTCCTTGCAGAGGCAGTGGGGTTCTGACCTCTGTGATGGGTGAGTGAGCTCAGCTCCAGTCCTCACTGTTCCTCCCCAAGTTTGCCCCCAAGAAAGGGAAGGGTGGAAGAGCAGCTGCCACCCCCCATGTCAGAGCAGGAGCTGCGCCGTGGCAGAAGGGTTTGGGCTCCAAGTGCCCTGTGCCTCCCACTGGGGCTGGGCTGGAAGGGCCTTTTTTGGGCAGGGACCCCTCCCAGCAGCCCAGGCTGCTCCGGCCCATCCGTAACTCACAGCCAGCACCAAGCTCTCTGAGGTGACGTCACTCATCCGTTCATGTGACAAATTAGGTTTAAACTTTTTTTTATTAAGCACATTCCACAGTACAAAGCTTTAGATCATGAACGATATCTGTACAATTTAACAGTTTCAAGAAGCTGTTCATACACCAACTTTCCAAACAGATAATTGGCAAACATAATTACAAGTTAGAATTAGACTATCCCAGTGCTTTGAAACATTAATATCGCAGTAATGTACAGTTGCTCAATTATGGTTAGCAAAACAAAGTCCAGAGTGCAGCCAGGATCACTATCATGAATCCCAGGAGTCGAGTTCCTTGGGTGCCAATCACAAAAGTCCACTGCTATGTTACACAAAGCACAAAGAAGTTTAGACTGCATGTTCAAATACCATTATCTCCCAAGGAAAAACAGGAATTTAAATCTTACACATGCATTTTGAAAAAAAGGACTCCGCTCTTCAGAAACAAAGAACCTTTTTCTTCAGGGCTGCGACAGATGTCTCTTTTTTAAACAGTTTAATATTAAAGCTATTAGATGAGAAGGGTAAAGTAAGACACTTGCACGAACTACTGTCAAGCTTACCAAAAAGTGACCTCATGGACGGCCCAGGAGCGAGTTTACTCTTCTGGACTTCACCACATTGGCTCATCTCGATGAATAAATAGCTGGAGTAACACGGGGACGGGAGCTGGGCTCCCCGGGAAGGGTGGGAGGGGAGCCCCTGCAGTGCCCCCCGGGAGGGGCTGGTCTGGCGACCCCCGGAGCTGCCCCCGCCGCCCCCGGGCACCGCGCGGCCCCGGGACTGCACGGGGAAAGGCAAGGACCCAACAGAGCCAACAGCTGCTGCCAGCACGGCACGACACAGGACGGACACAGCCAGGGAAGGACAGCACAGCCCGCGCCAGCCGGGCCCCCCCGCACAGGGGCCGGCCGAGCTCCAGCACGCAGCACAGAAAAGCCACGGGGCTCACGCCGATGGAAAGCGCACTTGGCATCGCTCCACGTCTCCTCCTGACCTAAGGGCAGCGCAGGGGGGTTGTGTGACCGCACAAATGGAACGGGACACTGGGAGAACTGAAGAAGCAGCTGTGGAGGCTCCCTAACAAAAGCATGGAGCAGCCAGGACATGGCAGCCCGTCCTCCTGGGAAACCAGCACGGGAACGGGCACGGGAAGCAGAGCGGTGACTGGAAGGGGCTCCTCTCCTCTCCACTGTCAGGAAGTGTCACAAACCAAACATAAATAAATGGAACTTTGGCCCATGGTATCTTCTCCACTGAGCAGCCACACTAATGCTACCGAGGACATCAGCAGGGGCTGCGAGGCCCCACTGGTGTTAGAGACACACAGCTGCAAATCCCACGGCACAAAAATATAAGATACAGAACATAAATTAAACAGTTTTTAATTCTTAAAAAGTTTAGAAATTACATTTTAAAATATGTAGTTCCCATTAAAAAAAAAAAAAACAAAACAAAAACAAAACAAAAAACCAAAAACAAACCCAACTAATGAATACTGAAAACCTCCTTTTGCAGAGATAATGTCTAGGTAATCATGTCACCACCCGTGCCAGGGGTCAAGATGTCCTGCTGCCAAGTGCCACCACGCTGAGTGTTAGTGTGTAGTGTCAGGACATCCCAAGCCCAGCAGCAGAGGCTCTGCTGTATGTACAAGGTATCTACATGCTTACACAGTATCTGAGATGAGGGAAGCACACAGGGGAGGAGGGGGGACTACAGCAAACATCAGGAAGCGCAGGACGGCAAGTACAGAGCACAGGGCAAAGGAAAAGACAGTGCTATACAACTAGCTCAGATAACCTAGCCTGAATTACAGGGAATCTTTAATTTAAAAGAAATTATTGGTGCAGAAACAAGTAAACTGTAATCCAAAAATATTACTGAGCAATTCAGAAATATTTCTAAGAGTCCAACGTACACCTATGGAACAGAATGGGCTCTGAACCTGCCATGGGGAACGCCTAAAGGACAGTGGTGACTGGAAAGCAAAGCTCTGTACATTCTGGGCATGTGTTTGGCACCCAAATTTCATTGGAGAATGTTGGTTTTTTTTTCTTTAAAGTCAGACAAAAGTGCAAAGCAATATAAATTAGGCCAAGTCCTTTCTTGACTTCTGATTTATATCTGAAAAACAAGCCATCAGAGTTCAGTTTCTACGGACAATTTACATGTGAAGCTTTGGATTTCTCACAGCAGGGAAGGATAGGCTTCTGAAATTCATCTACTCCAAGTCAGTGAATTTGCAGCAAATTCAAAGACGACCACTGAGAGCAGGAAAGATTAAGAAATTTAGATATAGAACTGTGCTGCTTTGCATCTACACAGCATCTAGAACCAATTCTGACTTTAGCTGTCAATCATCTTCAGGCATGTAGTAGCCAAAAATCCAGTAGTTCAAGACTGTGGAACCCTGGAAAAGACAAAGACAAGTGAACTGAGAGGAGGCACAGAGCAAACAGCATCCCGAGGTGCTCAGTCCCACAGCGCCCGTTGCGCCCGGGCTGAGGGAAGGGCAGAGCGGGGCAGGAGGGGGCGCTGGTGCAGCACAGCGAGGGCTGCTGGCCCGGAGCTGCCCCCGCAGCCCTTCCCGCAGCAGGGGAGCTGCCCCCGGGGGCTCTGAGCTCCGCAGCAGCAAGAGCCAGGCTCTCCGTGGCCCTGGGCCTTGGCAGTGACTCCCAGGCAGTTCCCTTACACAGAGCCAGAGTCACGGCCCCGCTGGGCACAGCCAGGGACCCTCCCGCTCAGCGCCCTGAACCCAGCCTAAAACTGCCACGGGATTGTGCTTTATTCCTCACACTGCAGAGCAAGAGCTCTGCACAGGAGGCAAGTTCAGCTGCTTTAATACATGAGGAGCTTTTAAGAAAAGAGACAAAAACCTCAAATACTTTGATATTCCCGTGACCTTTTCCAGCCCAATGATTCCATTATCAGCTTGGATGCAGTGTAAGGTCTGAGTGTAATTAAATCTGAGCTTTGATTTTACCTGCCACTATCCAAAACCATCTTTATGGACTAGGGAGAACTTCCCTCTTCTGACAGGAAATTCCCATGAAAGGTTAAAACATCCTTAGGCACTTGGCCTTGACTTCCCTTCCCTCAGCCCAAGGCCTAATGTTTAATACCAGAATATTAGACTATCATATGGTAACAATTTTTATCATGTTACAATAAACAACAGGAATTCAACAGAAAGCAATAAAACTCTCACAGCCAACTGCCAGGACTGTCAAAAATGATCCACTTTGAAGAGCCTCACATTACAAAGCCTGTAAAAACGTGCGCAGGGCTGCTTCAAAATTCACAAGACTGTGATGTTTGAAAGCTTATAAAACTGTTTCATTAAATGTCATGATGAAATATTAGCTGTCTGACCATAATTTTATGTAGATTTAGGGTTTTTGGATTCTGAAGTCAGACAAACCTGTCAAAAAGTGACATCACAGCATCTCTGCAGTAGAGGAAACAGCTGTTCAGGGACTGTCATTACAGCTCCCAGGATGAGGGGCTGTGGCCCAGCTGTGCCTCCCGGGCCAGGCAGGCTGAGCTGTGCACAAGCGCCAAGGGTGCAGGGTGTGAGCGGCAGAACCCCGGCCAAAGGCATCTCACACTGCCCTGGCAACTCCCTGCCACGTGAGTGCCACGGGGCCAAGTGGCACCAGCACGGTGCTGGGCAAGGAACTGACGTGGATTTTATATAACTTCTCATTTCTTGACCTGAGGGAGCAGCTAGAGATGGGCCAGGGCAGGCTCAGGCTGGAGATCAGGGAAAGCTGCTTCCCCCAGAGGGTGCTGGGCACTGCCCAAGCTCCCCAGGGAATGGGCAGAGCCCCGAGGCTGCCAGAGCTGCCAGGGATGCCCAGGTGGGATTGCTGGGGTGTCTGTGCAAGGCCAGGAGCTGGATCAATGGTCCTGGTGGGTCCCTCCCAGCTCAGGACAGTCTGTGATTCTGCGTTTCGTTTGTGCTTAAAACACAAATGTGCTTAAAAAAAAAAGCCACGATGTGTGGCTTTTATAGGAATCAAAACTAATAAAAGAAGCCTGCCCAGTCTGTAATTTAAAACCAGAATTTGTCCATCTCAAATTATTGTTTTAGTTAACAGAAGCAAGCACTGATGCAGGACTGGAAGGTAGATGGAGACTGCTGACAAAATGCAGCCTGTTCTACCTCCCTGAAAAGGCAACAAAAAGAAAAAATAGAATTACTCAGAAAGGAGAAAAATAAGTTTTCCACTGAGAGGGAAAACCATTCAGGTTCAGCAAGCCTTGGAGCCCCCACAGCAGCAGCTCACTTAGGTCTGGATCCAGTGGCACAAAGCCAGTGGCAGGAGTAGGACAGGGTTCCTGGGGATGTACCAGTGACAGCATCCAGCTTTCCACAAGGATGCAGCTATGTCCTCTGGGATCAAACACACAAGGCAGCCAGTGCTGGAGGCCCTGGCTCCTTGGGGAGTTTGGGAATTATGTCCAATGGAGTTGTTTTTAACCACTCCCACCCTGTACAAACATCCTCAGCCTTTCCAGGTGTCCCTGTCCCACCCCAGGCAGGACGAGCCAGTCCACGAGTTCCACTAAGCTACCCTTGCAGCAGTGTTCTTAAAACCTGCTGTGAAGGGAAGGCTTAAGTGGGATCCTGCACACAGCTCATGTTCAGAGCTCTTCCTTATTCCAGGGCCTGACTACAGGAATGCTGAGAGGCAGCTCAGCCTGGCAACAGCCAACTGCTGGCTCAGACCCTCCCTGCAAAGCAATGTGCCACTAGATCCAGGTGCCAGATCCAGAGAGGGCACTGCCCTGGCGTTTTTAAAAGGAGTTCAGTAGCAGGGAAGGCAGCCAACCCTTCCTGAGGTGAAAGAAAACTCTGCTTTTAGCAGGAGCACCTCAAAGCGTGTCTTCACAAGGGAAGGGATTTCCTAGCCAGACACAGAGATCCTTTTGCAGGAGTGCAAAAACCTGAGGAACACATTGCCACAGCAGGGACAAATGTATCCAGAGAGATAATGACAATCCATTCTTACAGGAAGGCTTTCCACACTGTGTTTAAGCAAAGTATTCATTATCTACTTCAAATAAAATAAATCCTTCCTGTCAGGGCAATGTCACTCCCAGTTGCTCTTGCTGCAGTGCCTCCAGTTCCTGGGAAGCACTGGAAGAGCCTGCTGTGCTCCAGCAGACAGCACCTGTGCTTCCAAGCCCCAGCACTCACAGGCAGGTGTATGCTGAAGTGCAGTTGTTGGCAGCAATGGAGAGGAAAAGAATCCACACTCCCACCAAAGGGCTTTGAGCAGTCACTGGGAAAGGGAACCAAACTGCAGCGAGTTCCTGGGCTCTGTTTCACTCAGCTCTGAGCTGTGCTGGTGAGCTCTGAGAGCTTCCCCTGCCACTCGTGCTTCTCTCAGAGCTGCTGCTCCTGCCCAAGGCTCAGATCCCTGCAGAGGCCCTGCACTGCTCCTGCCACAGCTCCCCACAGCCAGCAGGCACACGGAGAGATCCCAGCAGCTCCAATTTCATGGGACAGCTGCAATGCCTGTGCCATACACCAAGTCTCCTCGACTCCCAGGAATGCTGTGAGCCCACGACAGCTCTCTCTAACACGCCTGAACACCCAGTTACAACCAGGAGGGATTGCAGAAGCGGGAAGCCAACAGGACATGCTGGAGCATGACCACACAAAGACTAGATAGGGAAAGGAGTGGCATAAAAAGGTTTTATTTTCTTAAGGAAAACCTCAGCTTGTTTGACTAAGACATTTCCCAGATCCAAGAAATGAGGGAGCCTTACCTTCTGAGGGCAGTAAAGTGCAGACTGTTATCTGGAGATGTAGGTGTATGTTCTAGACGGAGAGCGGGTCTCGTTCTGGGCACTCGGTGGCACATTTAAGAAATCCCAAATCAGAATTGTATCGTCATGGGAACTACTAATGATCTGAAATTCATCAAACTGGAGCCTAAAGACACGTCCTGAATGTTCCTGTGGGCAAGAGGCAAGCAGTCAGCAAGACAAGAGGGAAGCACTGCAGAGCACTGGTATCACACAGGTATCTGGACACACAAGGTGTGCTCAAACTCTGGTGTGCTGACTAAAAAAACCTTCATAATTACACACAGATTTAAGGAAAGCTGATTTTGTATGTAGATTCCTTACAGAAAACACACGGCTCCCAAACCCAGTGCTGTACCCTGAGCCTGCCTTGGTGGGGCCAGCCCAGCCACAGGCTGAGATTATTCCAGATGGAAGCTGCCTGTCCACCAAGGAGCAGCAATTTTAGCTCTCCGCTGGCACTGATGCTCTGCCAGGGCTCCTTCTCCTGCACAATTCTCTGCTGATTCTGTTTTTGTGCAGCCCCAAAACAGCACATCACAGCTCCACCCTGCTGAGAGGATCCTCAGGGCTCACACAGCAGCCAGGAATTCAAACCCTGCCATGAGAAGGGGAGTACCTGCTCCAGCAGCTCCTGCAGCAGATCTCACAGTGGCACAAGAAGCCCAGAAAAGGCTCTCCCCTTAGTCCTGCTTACCCATTTTCATTAAATTTAAAGTGAGGACTCTGCCTGTATTGCAGAACTAACCCAAGCTGGCAGAGTGATCCCAAACTCCAACCTGAGCCACAGGATACCCACAGAATACAGAAACAAACAACTTTTTCACTGAAACTAAATAAAAGAACAGTTAAGTCTTATCTCTATACCAAGACTAGTGAAGAGAAAGAAAAAGGAGAAGCATTTCCAGCCACATAAGCACTTCCCCAGGTGTTGGAAAGACCAAGCATGTGCATCACCTACAGTCAAGGACTCTGAGTTGCTACAGGCTTGTCAAACTGACTCCTGAAGTAAAATTCCACACACATTTGGGTGAAAAGAACAAAGGAATTCATTCCCTCATCTATTTCTAATTAAGTCTGCTGTCACAAGCCAAACCCCTCATTACAAAGAAAAATATAACTTCAGCAACTTAAGCCTTAAATGTGACAGTCTTCTGAAGGGCTGAGAGTTCCTGTGGCAATCTGCTGGACTCAACCCCCTTCCCCCTTCCCAGCTCTTCCTTCCAAAGTGAAGGGTTAGCAGAAAAGTTTGGGAAAGGCTCACAAGATTCTTGCCCCCTTTTTAATAAGAGGAAATTTAAAACCAGCCCTACAGAGATACTAGGGAAACACACCAATAACCAGAGTGATTTGATACAGTATCATAATGATTTCTTTTTCTTTTAAGAGTATTTGAGAATCTCAAACCAGAAAAACTTGATCTTTCATTTCAGCTCAGACGCAAATCATCCAGGATATGACAATAAATTTTTCTTCATTCTTAAGCACTCTAGATTTCATAAACCCTCCAGACATTCCCACCTATCCCACAATAATGCACTAAAACACCCCAGACAACCCCAATTTAATTGATTTTTACTTACCACTAACGTACGCAAGCATAACGTACTTGCTGGGGCACGAGGGTCAAGAGCAGCTTGCAAGTCCCAAACTTTAATTTTCCTAAAAGCAGGAGAAGAAAATCATTATGAAAGCATAGACAATAACATCCAAAGCCCTGGAAAGCTTGGCAGGTTTTCCCTATAGCTAGCTCCCCAGGATCAAGCACGTTGTGAGAAATACTAATGCTCAAGCTTTAAAGCCAGGTAGTTTTGTGTTTCTTTGCAGCAGCCATTCCAGTGCTGGCTCTGTGCTCGCTGTGACAGACAAGCTGACAATGCACACACAAACCCCTCTGCAATGTGAGAGTGAAGCTGGGCCCACCAAGCCCAGGCAGACACTGGCCCCAAATAAAAGGCTACAGACAAACCCACTTCCAGAATTGTTTTCACTAACTCTCCAGGCAGAGGAAGAAATGGAGAATTTGGATATGGATGTAACTGCCAGGAATCCATAGTGCACTGCAGACACTGAGCAAGCCAGAGGTGCTCATGGAGGCTCCTGCCCTCAGCCCCACAGAAAGGGTCTGAAGACTCCTGAGAGCCCCACAGGAGAAAGGCAAAATTTTTCAGAACTGCTTTCAAACCTACCCATCGTAGGCTCCACTCACAATCCTCTTGTTGTCGAACCTGATGCACCGAACCAGCTCTTCGTGGCCTTCTAATACTCTTAAACAGGCACCACATTCAATGTCCCAGAGCCTGGGGAGAACACAGGAGAAAGGCTGATCCCCACACCCAGGGTTATGCATCTCCTGCCTGGGTGACTGTGGGAGGTATGTAATTTGCTTAAAAAGGTGTCATTCAGAGCAGCTGCAGTACATATACCAAAGTTAATGTAAACATTCAAAATCACATGCAAGTAAAGCTCAGATGTGTGTTATTCTGGGAAATTCTAACAAGTTTTTTCTATTCTCTGTAAACCAGGGATTACAAGTTCAGAAAATAAGAAAACCAGAGATGAATGTCTTCCCCATCTCTCCCAGTAGAAGACAAGGTGATAGAGCAGTAGATAAGAGGTTTTAATCACTTTGAAACCTCAGTGTCCCACTCTTTCACGGGGTTGTGAAATGTTCACTCCCACACTGAGGTGAGTCCCATTCATAAACCATCTGCTCCAACGGCAAGCCATGCCAAGGAAGTTTTGCAGCACCCAAGTGCAGGGAAATCCTGTTTTCAGGTCAGAAGGGCCCTGTTACCCAGGGCAGCAGCTCGTGGCACCCACCTGATGGTGTTGTCCGAGGAGCCGCTGACCACGAGCCGGTCCCGGTACTGCAGGCAGGCGATGCCGCGCTTGTGCCCGTTCAGGGTCCGCACAAACTCGCACGTGCTTGTGCTCCACACCTGGGGACGCAGGACAAACTCCCCTGAGAGCTGCACCAAACAAGGCTTCTGCACTGCAGGAGAAGCCGCTATGAACCCAGAGACAGAGCGGCATGAGGCTGAGCTCTGCTGGACAGAGGAATGAAAACCCACAGAAGCAAAGCTTTCTTTAGAAGCAAAGAGCAGGGCCCAGGCACCAGTGGGGACCCAGCAGTGACAGAGCCACAGGCACTGCTGTGGCACTGAGAAGAGCTGGGGGTTGTACATAAAATATTTTCAGGTGGCAGAGACTGCTACAAATGATTTCAAAAATTTGATTACACTCGGAAAGTTAAGAACCATTTTTTAAAAGGGAGTTATCAAACACAAAACCCTCACATTTTTTACCAAAGAAATTACTAGGAAGCTTTTAGTAAGAGAAAGTCCAAGCATGGCCTTTAAGCTTGGTCTTAACCTGAAAGGATTCAATCAACTTTGCCCATTTTTAATGAACCATAATTGAAGTCGTAATGCAGAGTATCAAGTGGCTCATTTTCCAACACAGAGTGCAGCAGGATCTCTGGCAGAGATTTGGACACGGGACACTGCCAAGAACTTCTTGGCCCAGGCTAAGGCAGCTCTGGTTCAGGGAGGACAGGGTGGAAAGGCCTTTGTTATATTAGTGCACTCTGGGTAACTCAAATCTTCTGGTATGTAACAGCCTTCAAATCCAGCCTCTGAATCCTTCAAACATGGCACAGCCTGGCTGAGCTGCTGGGAAGGCGTGGTGAGGAAAGGCACTGCTGAAGAATTTCATGTCTGGACAGAACTGCCAAGTGAAATTAAAAATACCACTGCGGATGTGCCACATTTAACAGAGCAACTGAGCTCGAGATGGAGTTCAAACAGCAAATGGGCTTTGGTCTTCTGCAGTTGTACAAAGAAGCCATGAAAATATTCCAGTGCAGCTGTGTGCCCAGAGTCACCAGGAGCCAGCAAGAGGACGCTGCTCACTGAGAGACACCAGAAAGGCACGGGGCCAGAACTGCTCCTGAACCCCTCAGCTGCTCCAAGGCTTTCCTTGGGAGCCACACTGCCCCGGAGCAGAGCTCTGCCACTCACCTTGATGGTCCTGTCCCCCGAGGCTGACACGATGTACTTGTCATCGAAGTCCACCACGTTGACCGCAGCCCGGTGTCCCACCAGGACGCGGCGCAGGGTGATGTCCGTGGGGGAGGCCATGTCCCACACGGCGATGGACCTGTCCTTGGAGCACGTCACCATCAGCCCATTGCTGAACCTCAAGTGGAGCACGGCCTCGTTGTGGTGGATCAGCGTGTTCAGAACTTCACCTGTATTTACATCCCAGACTCTGCGGGAGGGAACAGTGTTATGCCAAGGGAAGCTGATGGCTCTGCACAATATGAACATGCACAAGCCTGCTCTGGTCTCTGAGGGAGAGCTCTGGCTGGCTAACCCCTGGCAGGGCTTGGGGAAGGCAGGAAGATGGTGCTGGAAGTGTCCTCACTGCCAGCAGAACTGCAGTCAGGCAGTGCTCCTGGGTACTGAACACCCTTCCAGTAACAGTCACAACTACAAGATGTCAGAGGGCAGTACAAGAAACCCTAACTGAAGAAATTATTATATAGTTGGCCATCAGCCACTCCAAAACTTCAGGATATGCCCTGAAACCCTTAGGTCATATTCCTTCAAAATTCCTAATGCTAAAAGAACAAAATAGATTTGGAAAAAAAATTTATTTAATATGATGCTTTGCCAAGTATGAATGTCTTGCTTCTGGAATACAAATATCACATTCATCTTAGGGATGTTTTCTGATATTTAGAGATTACTGAAAGTATTCCCAGCCCTGATATTCAAATTATTTTTGTGCAAGAACTTAACACTCACCTCACTGTAGAATCTGAAGATCCAGTTACAATAACTCTTTCATCATACTGCAGACAAAGAACTGAGCCAGTATGTCCCGTTAATACTTTCAAACATTCCAAGCTTGTTTTATCCCAAATCTGTCAGAAACAAGAATGGTTTATCAACATCAAGAACAGGGATCCAAGATGTGAACATTGTCACAGCTGCAAAGAAAGAAGGAAAACCAGAGACTCTACGAGGGGTGAGCCTGTCCCATCAGTGGGCCTTGTCCTTCCTTTAGCTTAAGGAAGTTTTGATGTAAGTTTTTGAGAGAACAGTGAAATGACCAACCCTCATGACGAGATCAAATCCTGTCTGGCCAAAGGAAGTGCCAGGGAAGATGAGTATGGAAGCAAACTCCTGTCAATGAAACAGCCACAGCCAAGGCCAGCAGCACAGAGACCTCCCCCCTCCTGTGGGAACACTGATTCCAAGGCACATCTTTGCAGTCAGTGGAAGGGATCCCTGGCAGTGCCCCACGCTTCCAGAGCAGAGCGCAGGCGAGGACCTGGCCAGGCTCAGACATCCCACCCTCACCAGCCACACACACACGCTGTCCCGTGAAGAGACAAGAGACACCAAGGAAGCACAGGCAGCTCCCCAGGGCAGAGCCCCACTCACCCGCAGGGAAAGGACCTGGGGAAGTGCTCACCTTAATGGAGTTATCTCGTAGGCCACTGATGATCTTCTCATCATCATACTGTAAACAGTAGACCCCTTTGCTGTTCTCGGAGCGGCACTGGATCCTTTGCAAGTTGTGCCTCCCACACCTCCAGTTGGATTCTATAGTCTGAGCAGAGGGCAAAAACAGGAGTTGGGCCTGAGGCTGCAGCAGGACTGTCCCACACGGCCCAGCTTCCCACTTTTACACACACCATCCTTGAATCTGAAGGATATAAAACAAACCTCTTCTGCTCCCAATAAATACACACAAACCACAGTGAATAAGAATTAGCACTTTTGTAATTTGCCGTGACAAAGGCTGTGTTTATGGAGGAAATCATGGTCAACCAACCTTAATGAGAATCTCCCGAGGAGCCACTAGAGATACATTCCAGAACCCTTTGGTTCCCCCCATATTTACGTGACCAACCAACAAAAGCAGCAAAGACGAAACCAGGAGCTCACATGTCCAGCCTCACCCGAGTTCAACATTACAGAACTGCTGAGTCCAACATGTGGGTGAAGGGATTTCCTGGGCCTTCCCTTCCCCTACCCAGCCATATCACCCATTAATTGTAGTTACACATCTTGGAAAGGGGTTTTGAGATATGAAACCCTCCTGAAAGTACCTAAAACCCTGATAAAAATAAAGCTCAACAGGAACTATAAAGTTTCAAATAACCCAAACTTGCTTTCCTCCCCCCTCTTAAAATCTGTGGAAGGGTAATTCTCAACATTTTGATTCTGAGAGCTATTTTTAAGGAAAGAGACCAGACATGCCTTAAAAAGCTAGAAACTATTTCACAGCAGAACCAGCATGATTTTCAGGTCTTAATCAGCTTTATTCCTTGTTGGAAAACTGATGCTGGATTCAAAGAAATGTGGGGTTTTGGACAGGAAGATCCAAACACAACCATAAGAGAATATGTGCCCAGAACCCCAGGCCAACACCTGCAGCACCTGGGCAGGCTGGGATGCTTTCACCTTCCAGTACAGGCACCAGAACAGACCATCTGTTCAGCTATTTCCCTGGGATTCTCCCCAAATACTACATGGAAACCGGGGAAGGAGCTGACAGACTATCTGTCAGTTTGTTTGGAAAAGCATATTTATTATATAATCCTAACTTCCAAAGCAGTAGCAGGCACCTCTGCAGCTCCTCCAAGACTAAAAGTGACTGAATCCTCAGTAAAGACAGAAGTGGAGTGTGACTGTGACATCCCAATTCTAGGAAAACGTATCTGCTTCAAGGGAAAACTGACTTTCAACTTTGTTTTCCATGTGTTTGCTCCTTCAATTGTCTCCCATTATGAAATTTGGAGAGAATTATACCCAGTCCTAATACAAATCTGATGTGCCTCAGGAATTTGTCAAAATCATAAATGCCAAGAGATCCTTCTAGAGGAGCAGCTGACAGGTCACTCATCCCCTCTCGTTCCTTTCCAATCTGGTGGGGAAGCCAATGAAATCAGGACAGAGAGGGTGTCAGTGTGGGATCAGCTGTGCTGGCCAGCCAGTGCCCTGCTGGTTGTCACACTGGGACCCTGGTCAGCCTTGGAGTAACAGCCCAGCCCATCACCCTCCTTGCTCAGCATGGAATGCAGGCTTGGAGGCGGAAGGAAATTCCCAAGCTTCATCTCATCTTGGCTAGGAGGGCAGGACTGCAGCTCATCAACTGCTCTGACCCTCAGAAACAGGAGAGGACTGCAGGCACTGACAGCAGGAACCAATATCATTATAGACCTGAAGGCAGCAGATTTAAATATGCAACAGTAACACTGGAGACACAGGAGATAAAGCATCAGAGACCCCAGTCAGACAATTTAAATAGTTTTAGAAACTATTTCTGTTCAGATATTCAGTTCTGAATAGTCTTAAGGGAGAGCTTCCCCAAAGCCCTGTTCTTGGACAGGTCGGCACTAAGCAGTTGCATCAAGCACGTGCCAGAGGAGCTGTGAGTGCTCAAACACCCCGGGGAGCACTTCCACACTTCATCTCCCTGTGACAGCCACTCCCAGCAGCTCCAGAACACACTGGGAACCCCACGAACCACAAATGCTGCTGGTCACAGCTTCCCACACCGAGCAGCATGCAGTGGAAGTTTGCTCACCAGGCACTCGGGACACGAGCTGGCTCAATTCTCACAGGTTCACTAGAGGAAGCTGCTTCAGCTGCTCCCCGTAAGAAAATGCTGGCTTCAGATAAAGGAAACTACAGTGTCGTGTATGACTGGGAGGGCAGTAAGTCACATAGAGGTGCACACTCCAGTTCTGTGAGTAGATGTCATTCCATTTAGCCATTATGTGCTGTGGCTACTGTGGGAAAACAGTGCCTGGTTTTGGAGAACTTTTAAAATCCCCCCACGCTGCCTTAATTCCTGGGATGCTGGGAAAGCAGCCACGACACACAGAATGTACAGCAGCACTTCCCTGGGCAGCAGAGTGAAACCAGATGTGCACATCCAGAGAAATAACATTTGGGATGACTGAACGGACTGAGTGGGTGGGCAACTGGAGGACCCTCCGAAAGGAACACGATTAATACAGAACTGGCAACCACATGAAAGCTTCTGCTGTAGGGAATTTCTGGTTGTTGCTCCACGGCGCAGCGAGCCAAAGTCTTCCTCTGCACCCTCCTGCCAGGAGATATCCCAACTGCATACACCGAGCAGGGAGGAGAGCAGGTGTGAGCGGTGAGGAGATCACTGTGCTTATGGACTCTTACAAGCATCAGGGAGTCAGGGCTGAAGAATCCCACGGATTTGTGGTTCCAAATCAACACCAGTATATCCAACACCCACTACGGTATTTTCTACAGATCCCATCAAAAGTCTCCTGTGCTTCTGAACTCGGGTTTCCCAGTTAAAAGCAGAATAGTCTCCTGCGTTCACACCCACAGTTTCTCACACTCTCCTAAAAGCTCACCAGAGCAACAGCAGCGAGGAGCTCGCAAATGCTGCACAACCAACAAAATCTGGACATACAAGGGACAAAGACCGAGCATTTGCCAAAGCATTTGCCACAGCAGGAGAGCCATTTGGCAGCTGAAGTGGTGCACAAATGGATTGAAAGAAAAAAAAAGGCATTTAGTGAGAAAAGTACAAATAGAAAATAGTCCAAGATGTAGAGGTATAGCCAAGCCTTGACCATGCCAGAATACATTCACTGGTGCAAGGATGCACAGTGAAAAAAAATGCAATTCATCTGGATTAACAGCTGGAACACTGACTATACAAAGTGTTAAGGATAATCTACTAGGAACAAGGGGTTTTTTCCCATTGGATAATGTACACTGTGTTCAGCTCCTTGGCTAGCAATTGCATTTTTATCCTTGTGAATGTTATTGCAAGAGTAAGTGGGTTTATCTTAATCCCATAAACCAAGGAGTTTCTGTTCCCTCTGAATACACAATTCTCCTGCAGGACAAGTGGGGCAGGAAAAAGCAAAAGGAACATCCACATTTGTTACGTATGTAGGGATTTCTACTGACGCATTAGGCCATGAAAATCCAGCCCTTTGTTCTTCTCATGCTTTCTTCAAAGGGAAAAAGGAAAATCCCTCCTGACCATGGCAAAGGAAAGGCACAAGTAAATGAACTTGTGTCACCAGGGTACAGAGGGCTTAATCCTTCATTCATGACAAAGTTAAGAAGGTTTGGTACGCAAAGACAAAATGACGGATTGGCCATGGCATGAGGTTCCCTGCACCCTTGAGGTCTTTCCTCTCTTGGACTCTCTGAAGTCTATTAGGGGGAAAAACTAGCATTGAGCTCCTGAAGAAGGATTCCCCAGATCCTGGCTTGACTCTGGAATTCACTGCTGGGGCTCCAAACTGCTGACAGACAGTGAGGGGCAAAGAGCTTTTGTAGTCTGTGAATCAGCCTGAAGAAGAAAGGCTACGAGATGTTCATTTCCTCGAGGGCTCGGGCCGCTCCCCAGGACTCTGCCAAGAAGTGGCTTTCTAGCTGGACTCAGCAAAGAGTAAACAGCAAACTCCAGAAATCCAAACAACTCCAGACCAAAAGGAAATGGAAGCTTTTCCTAGCAAGTTTCTCATCAGAATTCAAGACCAAAAGTTCCTGATGCCTGCAGCTGCTCAGGTAAGATCCAGATGTGACAATACAAACTGAGGAGTGTGACTGCTCTGCACGGGACTGCTGCTCCAAGCATGGAGCTGCCCAAAGGCCACCAAGCACAACCATGCCCGTGCTCTATCCTTCTCTGAAGCTTTGCTGATCCCCTTCTAAAGCCCCACTTCAAAAGCACAGATCGACCTTGCCATGCTGAATGAGATCAATCTGGGCAGTGGAATATGCTGATGCCTTACAGAGGAAGAGCAGACTTGGAGAAACTGCATTAAAGCCCACTGACAAGCAAGGAATATAGCAGTGACTCTGGGAGAAAGCTGACAGTGTAATACTGACCACGGAACCAAGCCTGAGGAAAAGACTGTGTTCCCTAAGTGTCAAAATGCAAACCAGATAAAAAAGGCAACATGAACTGCACTTTCAGACCCGAGGAACACTCTCTCAGCACCAGGACTGTCTCTGCCCCAGGCGCTGGGAGTGCCCAATGTGCTGAGGGAGGCACAACACCCCGCTGAGGAAGGGCACAAGAGACGGGGATGACCCCAAGTGCAGCTGCGCCTCGTCCCTGTGCGTCTGTCTCTGGAGGCTGTGCTGGCCAGCCTGAGCTGACATGAGCTGTTCTGCTTCCCCAGGTAAGGAGGAAAGAATCCACTCAACTCCCACTCAGGAGCCCTGGAACAGGAGGATGCAGATGGACAAAGCTGCTCTTCCCTGAAGGGTCTGTCCTGTCCACCAAGCCCCTCTGCAAACACAGCCTCAAAGCACAGGAGCCCAAAGGGCAGCACCACTTCCACAGTAACACACCCTAATAGGTCTGCCTGGTTTTCTCTCAGAAGATCCTGATTTCCACTGATTTCCATCAATTTACAGACTTAAGACTAAAATTTCAAGCTTTTATGTTACAGGTGCAACATCAATGCATACAGACCTTAAATGCATTCCTGCTTACACCAAAGCAATAGGAAGTAACTGCTGCAACTGCCAGACCTGGAGAGGGAATCTTAAAAATACAGGCCAGTAACAATGAAAAGAGCTGGGGGTCCTCTGAGGCACTTTAGTGACACATGCATCTGACTATACGCCACACCTGACCAAAATAATGCTGCTGAAAAACAAAATTATTGCATCTTTTCGGTTTCATTGGAGATAATAACTCAGTTTATGCCCAGCACCACGGAAAGTACAAAGTCCACGCAGTCACTGAGTATCCTCAGTTAGAAGTGATCCACCAGGACCATTGATTCAGCTCCTGGCCCTGCACAGACACCCCAGCAATCCCACCTGGGCATCCCTGGCAGCCTCGGGGCTCTGCCCATTCCCTGGGGAGCCTGGGCAGTGCCCAGCACCCTCTGGGGGAAGCAGCTTTCCCTGATCTCCAGCCTGAGCCTGCCCTGGCCCAGCTCCAGCCGCTCCCTGGGTGCTGTCCCTGGCCCAGGAGCAGAGCTCGGAGCTGTCCCTGCGCTGCAGCCCCGGGGAGCTCTGCCCTCAGCTCCTCTGCTGCAGCCAGACCAGCCCAGTGCCCTCAGCCGCCCCTCGGGTGGCCCCTCCAGACCCTTCCCCAGCCCCGGCTCCCTCCTTTGGAGGCTCTGGAACAGCTTTAGGGCTCTCTGATACTGTGGCACCAAAAATGCCCCAGCACTGGAGGTGAGGCTGCCCCAGCCCAGAGCAGAGCAGGACAATCCCTCCCTGGGCTGATCCCCCAGGACAGGGATGTCCCTCTGGCTCCAGGGCACTGCTGACTCAGATCCAGCTGGCCAGGGACCAGGACCCCCAGGTACCTTTCCAGGGGCTGCTCTCCAGCCCATCTGTGTTAAAAAGCAGGAGTGACTTGGGAAAGGGAACCAAAGGAGCCAAGCCAGGGTCCCACCCCATGGCCAGGGCAGCTGGAAAGAGTTCTGCCCTGCTCAGAGCAGAGACCTGAAATCTGTGCCATGCACCACAAGAACTTGGTCCCTTCCTTCTCCAAAGCCTCCCCTCTCCTTGGCCAGCTTCATTTTTAAGAAATGCTTTTTGGAAAGTGTCTATGGAATAGAGATTTCAAAGTCTGGCTGAAAAAATTTCTAGGCATACAATGCTGACCAGATTCTCCTCACAAATGCACATAAAATTTCTCCAGCACTGTCATTAGAGCAGTACTAAACAAACCCATTTCCCTCAGAAATTATACGCTGCAACTTTCATAAACAACCATCTCCCAATGTTGGCAGGGACTTAGGGCAAGAACTGACTTTTTCCCCTTTTCAAACTGTCTCAAGGCTTTAAAATTTCAGTTCCACTCCCAAAACCTGAACTTTTTCAGAAATCAGAAGAACACAGAGTGTTTATCTGATGGCCTGGCACCACATTTTCCTTAAATCTTCGGGAAAACCACATTTCAGTTCTCATCTTGATTAGGTGGACCCACGTCTCCATGGAAACGAGCTCAGGGCACTCACCGTGTGCCTCAAGATAAGGGGAACATTTACGAAATAAAGTCTTCTCAACTCATCACCAGATACTTGTGCTAATCCTGAGGGGACAACACAATAGTTGGCTAAGCTTCACAAATAATATGGAAAAATTCCAGGGCCTTGGGGTTCTGGAATCAGCAGGAATAAACTTCCCAGCCTGGTACTGTGCCTGTGGAACAGCGACCCACACAGGACACCCCGCTCCAACCAGGGGCTTGCCACAAACAAGGTCTCAAACCAAGTCCAGTTTTCTAGGATAAACCCCCAAACCCAAATCCAAAAAGGTTTTCCCTTTAAAAAAAGCTCCTAAAGAGCCCTGGCAGTTCAACATGTGACTTGGAGAGGGTTTGGAAGAACTGGACCACCTCTTGTGAAACGAAACGTAATTAAATATTTGGCTTCACAGTGGAGGTGGGGAGTAACCATCTCTTTCCAAGAATTTGGTTTCAGATCTCTAAATGTCCTCTTATTTTCAAATCCAATGACTTCAGAAGTGACATTATGTTCCTAAAATGTGTTTGGCATGAAATAAACACACACTGGCACCACTACATTTCTGGAGAGGCAAGGGAAGCTCCCTCTGCCAAATCCCTGTGTTACCTTCAGCTACCACCATGTTGTGGTTGCATGAACTTGTGACCCAACAATGCAAGTAGAGCCCACAGGAAAGAATTCAAATTTGCTGTTTATCATTCCTCATTTTTCCTTCCAGTTGTTAATTCAGGTTTGGGATTATTTTTCAAATTCTGACAGTCAGAGAGCACATTCTGCTTTGAGCTTATCTCTGCCCACAACCCGGTCTAGCACCAGCTGCAGTAAATTCCTAACTCTCACCCTTGGAAACAATCTAGCAGAATGTGGGTAATCTTTGTGGTAAGATACCAAGTGACAAGATTTTCATGCTACATCAAATATATTTTACAGTGTTAAAAAACCAAATCCTTTGGATTTGTTTTTAACAACAGGCATATAATTCTATAAATGCTAATATGGCTCCCTAAACTCTGACCCTTTGACAGAAACAGGAAGATCTTATTAGAGATCCAGGCAAATATTTTAAGAAAAAACATTTTGGTATTCAGAGACAAAAAATTCTTCATCACAGCTAAGATGAAAGTCTTATTTAAGAGCTTCTGCACATTTCTGTGAAACTTGGGAGAATGGGGAGAGTACAAAACTGTGGAAGAGCAACTTCAGGCTTAAAAACAGGAAGAGGAAGAAAAAGTTAATCTTAAAGTTAAGTTTGGTTGTTATTAGTACTCGCTCTCTACATTTTAAACAGCGTTAAAAGCTTCGTTTGACAGCCCTTTAGGGAAGCAATTTGTGAAAAGTACTTTGAAGGGTGATTTATTTGAAAAATTCTAATAGACTTTTGGAAGTGGAAGAATTATTGGGCCCTTGACTATTAGCACAAACACCAACCCCTCTCCAGGTTGGAGGCCTGGCAAACAACAGTATTTCAGAGGGCTTGGAGGGAATCTGCAAGCAGGAAAAAAATCTGCCGTGGCACAATCCCCCTGCCCTGCTCTCCTGCCTTCCCTCCAGCCTGGGGGCAGGAAACGCGCTGCCCGTGCCAAGGGAGCACCGGTGACTCTGGAGTTAACCACTGCTTCTCAAACACAGACTTCTCCACTCTGGAAGGCTGCACAAAGATGCATTTCTTTCCTGGATCTGGGCAAAGAGAGGCTCCCCTTCCTCCTGCTCCAGGGAAGGGCAGAGGCAGGAGCCCACAGCTGACAGGCGCTGGCTGATTCCAGGTTTACTGCACTTCCCAGGCCCACGGGCGGTGGGTGGTGTGAAGGTCATTGCCAACACCTTAAATTCCACCCCAAGTGACCGACAGCCACTGAGGACTCAAGCTGTTCATGGGTTTGTAGCCAAGTATGGAAGAGAAGGTAGAGAACTACAGGGGGTTTTCCCTCACAGCCCTGATTCTGCTTCCCTGCTCCACCTGAGCCTGAGACACTTGGGAGCTCCTGGCAAGGGCAGGAATGTTTAACACCCTTAAGGATGCAAGCATGAGATAGAAAGCACAGGGAGCAGCAGCTGGATCTCCAGGCAGCTGGGAACAGGCAGAACCACGGCAACAGCTCCCAGTTTACCCTGTGTACACTGCCAGGCTCATTCCTCGGGGCGGTTTTTAATGCCTGAGGTTGGGCTCCAGCTCCACCCCACAGCCAGGGACAAGCCCTGACTGCACATCCTACAGCCCCACAGCAGCCACCTGAGCCTCAGTGAATGGAAAATAAACAGCCATGAGCTGAAACTCAGAGAAACCTGAGGCTCAAAGGAGGCTTGGAAGTCTGGGTCTCTTGACTTGCAAGCACCAATGTGTTTTGCATCTGTTTTGAATGGATGAGCTCTTGTTATCAGGCTGCGCAGTGCAAATTTTTCTCCTAATTTGAGGTTTAATACATTTATTGTTAATGTAATGAAATTTAGGATTTTTTTTTTTAAGAAACATGCTCATTACTACATTTGTAATGACCTACTCTTTTCCCACTCTCAGCTATCCAAAGACTGACTTTTTTTTATATTTACTATTGATACTGGGGATGAGAGAAGTACAAGAGGTTTGGGTTGTTCCTACTTGTTTCATCCTAGCAAGAAGTACTCAATTCAGGAGCTTTGTTTCTGTGCACTGGAAAGCAAAGCTACAGCAAGTAAAGAATCAAAACATTAAAGAGCAGATTGGGATAATTCCAAAGGCCTTAAAAAGCCCTCAGAACACCTTCAAGGAGTCCTTCCATCTCCAATAACAACAATGCCTACACAAATGTTCCACTTACACAAATGAGATTCAGAAAAATAACATTAAAAGTGTGAGTTACATAATGCCAAACTGTTTTTAGTGTTCCACGCAAACGTTTTCATGCTGCTTTTTGGCCATTATAAAATTAGGCCAGAATTGTGCAGAAAGCAAGAAAATATCACACTAAAAGCACTTAATCCTACAGGCTTCTTATCATTGCAGTATCAGTCTCATTCCCTACAGGGAAAACATATCTACCCTCAAATAATGAAGTGGATCATTCAGCTCACAGGCGAACATCAAGTTTGGTCGTATTTTGCCTAGGGTGCATTTCATGCTTAGTTCTTTATCTTTAAATGTCTATAAATGATGTAAAGAGGTTTATAAAAAGGTATTTGCAAAGTACATTATGGCTGCCAGCAGAACTATTTTACAGCTGAGTTCAGAGTTCAGGATAATTTTGTTTCCTGAGTGCCAAGCAACACAAATTGCCATTTGCCATTCTGCACAGTGATTCCATTAGTTCACATCTGTCTTCAACATCAAAACACATTTTCCCCACTAATGAATTTCAGACCAATAATATCCCATCCTGAAATAAATCCACGACAGTCTGTGGTGTAAATTCAGAGCTTTGTGGCGGGTACAGAAAACAGAGCAAGATATTTTTTGCTGCTGGCAGAACACTGGGATGATCCCGATTTATCAAAATATTTCAAAACCACCAAGTAAGCCCAGGTCTGTAAACCTCAAAACAGGATAAGCAAAATTTTATATCTGAAGCTTCTTTACCAAGGATACCCCTGCGGGTTTATCATCATAGGACTGATTATTGTTCCCATCACACCATTGGAGAGAGGAAAAATCCTGTATGGGGACCAAAGCTGTATTTGTAACAGTCAGTCACTGCTTTAGAAGTAATAAGTTACATTTTAAATAATGGGTGTTTAAGGCATCAACCTCAGATCACCTTCTAAGTGAGTGTGGCCAATATATTGAGCATTCACCAATACATGGAATTATCTTGGGAGTAGCGTGTCCTAAACCTGCTAGTTTATTAAAATCCAGAGTCCCAGAAGAGTTCCAAAACTCTTTAAACGCAAAAAGGATGGTGTTAACACCTAAACCACTGCACCTGCTGTGGCAGGGAGCTGCTGAGGGTGTTTTTTTACATCATCCCAAGAGCAGTAGTGACACAGATTCATTGCTCCAACATTCACCACCTTTGGAACCCCAAAATCAGCACCATTATCTGTCCTGCAGATAGGACAGATCAGAAAACCTACCTCTATATCCTGGATTATCTTTGGGTATAAGGACCTGTAAAACGAATTGGGGGGCCCATCTGTTGGTCTGTTTTTAAACAGGTACTGATCCCTAGAAAGAAAGAAAAACACAGTTTTCAGTGCACCACAAAGAATCCAAACTTCACAGGAATGCAAAGCCTGCCCAGAACAAACCCTCAGCACATACTCTCAAAAACACTTGGAAGAATTTTTAGTATCACTATTACAACCCTTGTGACTTTGAGATTTGACAAATATTTAAAATGTCAAAGGTTAAAAAGATAATGGTGTTTTCCAGTTCTGATTCCCTGCTCCACAAGGTTTCCAGGCAGCAGAGTGCCATCCCCTTGCTCTGTATGTGCCTTTGCTCAGGCACACCACTAGAGAGCACAGGGAAACAGGTTTCTGAGGCAGAACAGCTCTCCAGAAACTTGGGAAGGACAGGAAAACTCCACTGCCACAAACAGCAAGGGTTTTGAGAGGCTTCTGCAGCCCAAGCTGCTATCTTACATTTTAAGAAAAAACAAAACAAACAACAACAACAACAAATTTAACTGGAAATACTTCACTTGAGAAAAAGCCCTGCAAATGTGCTGTCACTGTTTTCTGAGACTTGATGGAATTGTTAGGTCCCCCTGCAATATTCCAGATTTGCACACAGACTTAAGCAAGGAAGAAAGTGGTGACAGACAGGGACAGGGACAAAGCCAGAGCAGAACAAGGAGCTGACAGCTTTGGCCTCCAGTCCCAGCAGGGATCAGGAGCTCAGCAATACCCACTCACTATAAACTTCCTTTTTGGCAGAGCTCACTGTGAGAGCATTTGTGAAGGAGAACAGTGCACAAGGCCAGTTCAGGTACTTACCAACCCCTCCTCTCCGAGAGCCCCTTCCAGAGCGGGTCTGTGCGTACCATTCTCTCAATGAGCTTTTTCCACAGCATTCCCTCCGAGATGACTCTCTGCCATTCCTTACACACCAGCTCTGCTGCACACAGGGATCTGGCATCGAGATACGAAAGGATGTTTTCTGCTATGTGATCTAAGCCTTGCTCTACAAAGAAATGACGGCAACCAGTCAGTCAGTGCACAGGAAACAACGAAACCAGCCTTGCAAGACACCCTGAGAATCCAGAGCCTTGGGGCTCGGCAGCAGCATGAGAACATTGTCATTGGTGGAGGCACCAGTTACAGGTGAGTGCCCACAGAGACACCAAAACATCTCCAAGGCTTTGTGCCTTTCCTGCTCTGCTCTGCCTGTTGGACCTTCCCCTTCTGCCATGGAGGGAGAATGAGCTCAACAGAGCAGCAAAAGCAGCATGGGCAGGTCCAGGGAGGGGACTGTCCCCTGCACTCTGCTCTCCTGAGATCCTACCTGCAGCAGGGATCACAGCTCTGGTGCCTCCAACATAAAGATATGGAACTGTTGGAGCAAGTCCAGAGGAGGCCGTAAAGCCAGGCTGGGAGACCTGGGAATGTTCAGCCTGGAGAAAGGAAGGTTGTGTGGACACCTCAGAGCCCCTGACCGTGTCTGAAAGGGCTACAAAAAAGTTCCTCTGCATCAGGAACTTCGAGTGCCAGGACACAGGGAATGGCTTCCCACTGCCAGAGGGCAGGGATAGATGGGGTATTGGGAAGGAATTACTCCCTGTGAGGGTGGGGAGGCCCTGGCACAGGGTGCCCAGAGCAGCTGTGGCTGCCCCTGGATCCCTGGCAGTGCCTAAGGCCAGGCTGGACGGGGCTTGGAGCAGCCTGGGACAGTGGGAGGTGTCCCTGCCCATGGCAGGGGAGGGACGAGATGAGCTTTAAGGCCCCTTCCAACCCAAACAATTCTATGTGGTTCTATAAAACCAAAACTCAGCAGAATGTACAAGCAGTAGAAAGTATTTTGCTACTTCTGGGCACAGAATCCTTTTCTTCTTGAGCACACGATCCCAAAAGATGGTCATCCTCAAACACTGCTTTACTAAGCAGCAGCAATAAAAGGTTGAAATACTGATTCTTAGACTCTTCCTTCATGTAACAATAGAGCATTCAACTCAGCACAGACAGGACTTCACAGGAAGTACAGACAGAGCAGGGAAAGTGTGAGCAGAGACTCTGCAGACACTGTCCTGTGAGGACATCTTTCCTATTTAATTCTTTCTATAATCTGCACCTCCAGACCAGGTGCTCAGAGCCCATTATCAGGGGACACACAGACATCCCCTATGAAGACCCCAGAAGCAGTTTGATGACCCCTGGAATCCTTTTAGATCACAGTAGGGTTGGATTTATGTCTGAAAAGCACTCACCACCCCCAAAACATGTCAGGATTGGGGTCTGCCCACTGATGCAGGACTCTGTGCTGCAATACCTGATTTCCTAACTCAGTCAATACTTCTCCAAAGCACTAGGTACTCAGGCAGGAGCTGGGAGGATGAATAAGCACCACAACAAACCTGCTGAGCTGCCAGCACAGACCTCTCAGGACACAAAGCAGGTGGGACACTGCACGAGGTTTGCCCCTTACCCAGACCTTGCCTCCTGCTCAAGGGGCCTGACTTAAAAATGGGATTGCTGTTGAGTAAAGCTCCGTACACAGAAAGCACTTAGATAATGGACTTGCACTGAATTTAAAATAGCAACCAAACTTTTCTTGTCCACATTCCAACCACAGCGTCATCGGTCCCACAGAAAGTCACTGCTAAGTCTGTTCCTGATTTCAAAGGACCTGCAATTTTGCTTTCCACAAACTTCCCTGAACCTGAGATGCTGAATAACTTCATTTTCATCAGTAATATACGCCCCTTGGCCAAGCATGAAAAAAATCTTTCAAACCAGGAGATGACGACCTTTTTAATTTTCCATTTTATCTCAAGACAGCCCACTTTAGGCTTCAAATAGTCCTGACAAATCAAAGGAACTACTGTTATTTTTTTAAAGCATTAAGCAACTGTGTTCGTACAGTCCTCCACTGCACACTGAATTTCACATGGCCTTCATAAAACTGAATGGCAGCAGAAAGCAGAAACCAATACATGTAAGTCTTATTCATTTCAGTGCACTCAGCTCCCACACCCCAGGGCAGCTCCCTCTCGTGTGCTGCCACTGTGGGGCTGTGCCCACCATGCCCTCCTGGCACACACAGCCTGCCCACTGTGATCCAGGATCTCACTGAGCTTTAAGGATCAACTGGGAATTATTAGGCAAAAGCCCTTTCTTTATCAAGATGCCCAACTGTCACAATGCTGTGTAACACTGACCACAGCTAAAACCAGATTTTTAATGAGTCACAAACTGTTTTCTGATGTTACAATCTGCCAATCTCATCTTCTACGAACACTCAGAGCCTCCAAAGTCCCAGAGTGAGAACACACAAATGCTTTGCTCTGCCATCAAATCTATTCTTAAGAGTTCTACTGCTAGCAGAAGTGCACAGACTGAAATTGCTACATTGGAAAGAGATGTCAAGTGAAGTACTTACCCTAATTAACACAGCAGGAACAGGTCCAAAGCACAGATACAAAAGACAAGCCCACTAGACTTATGTCAGACAACGTGCAGGACTAAGTTTAAAACACATTAAGGCCTGCAATAGCTGCATATCCCTATTTTACATTAAAAGACATTGATTTGTTTTAGAAAGTTTCTGAAATAGGTACTAAAATCTATTCATTTTCTGAAGTAAAATGAATTTGACATCTATTGGTAGACTCCTCAAAGAAAACATGACACCCATCCCTTATGCCTCTACAGAATCTTTGCAGTTTTACAGAAAATGGTGAAAAAGAGCTGCTGTTGATTAGAGGGACCAGCTGCAGGTTTGGTTGAATTTCAATAATAAATTCAAACAATTAAAATTCACAGGGATTTCAAAAGTCCGCGTATAAATATCACTTTGTACGAAAATGAAACCCAAACGTGGGATGTCAGCTCTCTAAATGTGATCAACATTAGATACAAAACAGTCACTTAGATCAGGAAACACACCACAGTTACCACTCTGTCACTGAAAACAAGGGAAGTCAGATTCCATCAACTCTTCTTCCATTTTTCCTACAGTCTCACAGGTGTAAAATTGGTCAGGACAGCAGCAAGCAAAAACTACTTCTGTTTAAAACAAAAGAATTTGACTTCTTTAAGACAAGTGAAGCTATCTTTTAAAAAGGCATCATGGAATACCCTGAGTTGGAAGGGGCCCACAAGAATCATCAATTCCAACTCCAGGCCCTGCACAGGATGACCCCAAAAATCCCTCCATGTGCCTGAGAGTGGTACTCCACTGTTACCCTTTAATGTGACTGCAGCCCAACACGGGATTGATTTCAGTCAGCTTGGATTAAGTTCCTGGATAAATTTAGACAGATGTTCTTTGCACGCCACAGCACCTTCAAGGAAGGCTGAATATAGGCACAATTCCCAGTATTTACATTGGAAAAAAGCACCAGAAGTTGTAAAGATGTATTTTGATATATACAAATGTGGTGTAAACGACTGTCATCTTATAAAGCTCCCAAAATTTTCTTAGGCAGAAATACATAACATGAAAGATCTGCATAACTCTGTATCAGCCCTGAGGTATAAAAGCAAACAAAATAAAATTATACTTGAAGGTCTGACTTGCACATGAAGGGTCTGGAGAGTCAGTCATACAAGGAGCAGCTGAGGGAGCGGGGAAAGGGGCTCAGCCTGGAGCAAAGGAGGCTCAGGGGGCCCTTGTGGCTCTGCACAAGTCCCTGACAGGAGGGGGCAGCCGGGGGGGTCGGGCTCTACTCGCAGGGAATAGGGACAGGAGGAGAGGGAACGGCCTCAGGCTGGCCCAGGGCAGGCTCAGGGTGGACAGCAGCAGGAATTTCCCCATGGAAAGGGTGCTCAGGCCTTGGCAGGGGCTGCCCAGGGAGGTTTGGAGTGCCCATCCCTGGAGGTGGCACTCAGGGCTCTGGGCTGGGGACAAGGTGGGGATGGGGCACAGCTGGGACTCGATGGGCTGGGAGAGCTTTTCCAGCCTCATGACTGTGATCACCATGACTCCCTGCTTCACTTTATTTTCAGTTAACCCAGGTACTCCCCAGAGGAATCAACGTTCAGTACTTTGAGGTCATGCTGGAAGGCACAGCCAGAGTCCCTGCAGGAGCCAGCTCTGCCCAGGAAATGAGGAGCATGTTTTCCTGTGTGGCCAGACAAGCCCAGTGTTCTCTAAAGTCACTCCTGCGAACCACAGACACTCCTCTCTTTCAGAGCCCACTTGCACATTTCATAAGCTACTTTTTTAAGAAAACAGAGCACATATAAATTCCCTATCACTTCCTGTGCCCTGTTCTATGTTCTTCACTCCCCTTCACAGACTTAGTTCTTTTCAACCATGTTTGAAAGAGGAGCCAAAATCCTCCCCAGCACCACCAAAAGTTGAATTCTCCAGGTTTTGTGAAACTGCAGCACCACAAAGACCAGGACCCCCTGACATGGAAGCAGATCCTGCCCCACACACCAGGAAGGCCCCCACCCAAACACACTAAGGCTACAAGAGCATCAGTACCACCAACCTTTACAGAGACTTTACTTCAATATTCCCTGTGCACAAAAAAATATCAGTTTCCAAATCCTTTTAGGATTTGCATCACCTCCTCTTCCACCCTTGGTGTTCAGCATTGTCCTGGCACTCCTGGGATAACGCCCCAGGCTGCTCACACCCCGCAGGGTGAAGCTGTGCCCCTGTGCTGCCAGTGGCACACAGAACACACCGACCCCTCATCCCCAGCTTGTTTCCCACCCTGCACACAATGTGTACGCATTTCCCTTTCCAAGAATCCAATGAATCACTGCTCCCAGCAGCTAAAATCCAGAGATACAATTTCTTCCAAAAATTAATGGAAAAATAAATACAATTTAGCAGCAGATTACAACCTAGAGACTTGATACATCCACTTACTGCCGCTCTGCATTTTTGTGAAGAAATGCATAGAGCAAGTGTAAAAACAGATTTCAGATCTGAACATATCACCACAGGCTGACACTTTCAGGTGTCAGAAGTTGTGAGTAACTAAGAGAAGGAATCAAGGCTGGACAACACAATAAAAAATCCCCAAGTGTTTCTGCTCTTAGGTCAGCAACAAGAGTAGACAAACTGGATGCACTCACTTAAGCAGAAACTCAGAACAAGTTTAAAATATAAGACTTCCTAAACTAAAATACCTCTGCAGTAGTATTCTCTGTACCTATGGGGTTTGGATGAAAAAGGAGTTTAGACTGAAGTTTGCAGATACACAACTTTTGTGACAATTCAGTTCCAGCTCCAGCACAAATTCTTTGGGATACACCAGTCCAACTATTTTAACGTGGAACAACACTGGCATCCAGTGGCCAATTCAATTAATCACAGAAGGGATTCAGCCACCCTGCTGCCCTCCTCTGCACCAGGAAGCAGCACTGTATCTGTAAGGGACAATGGAAATGTGGAGGATGCTCCCAAGAGCCTGCACATCCCAGAACAAACCCCTGCTCCATGCCTTCCATTCACCTGGCAGCGCAGTGATGAAGTCCCGCTGTAACATGGGCTTCAGGTAAGAGTTAATATGTCCATGCTGATAGTGACACATTCGGGAAATGAGGTGCTCCACAAATTCCACTTGATCTGATTCAGACCACTGGTCAAAATATTTTATACACAAGTCTTTTTCCTTTTCGTAGTTTCCTTCCGATGGTCTTTTTCTTGAGACAATCACAGATGAAGTTCCATTACTTATCTGGGGTTGGAAAAGGAATATTATTTATATGTTAGTATACATTTAAATATTGGTATTTATATATAAACTATAGGAACAGCTTAAAAAAAACTCTCCCAAGGAAGAATGTGTAAGAAGATGCAAAGAAATAATCAAAGCTGAATTTTAAAACACATACTTCAAGATATGAGCTACATCAGATAAATTTCAAAGACTTTTCAAAGTCTTTCATAGACTTCGCTCCTGAATTACTTCTTACACTGAAAGTCTTGAAATTCTTCCCTTACACCTCTTACCATTTAAACTGCAAGGAACTTAATTGTTTTTAGAACTACCTTTCCCAGCTCAAAGCAGTGGTTTCTGGGCACATTGCAGTTTGTCTCCACAAATGTTTCGCTCAGGTTCAGGCAATTAAAATAAGAGATCAAGTTGGATATAAATACTCTAGTTCCCACAAGAATTCGAGACCCTCATGTCAGTGTTGCACTGGTTGTCCATAAGTGAAAACTGAGAATCAAGGGCTTGGTTTGTTTTTGCAGAACAGCTCCTGTCAGTGTTTGGGACATCCACATAAACAATTCATTAAAATCCTGGGAGCTTCAGCTCCACATCAGGATGCCCCAAGAACACCCCGGCAGGAGTCACTGCTAATTAGTGAGCACAGCCTCAGAGTGATGCCAGCTTCTCTGAGCCCCTCAGGAGGCCGAGGGGCTGCTGGGGAGTAATTGGCAGCTCTGAAATATTCCCAAACTTCTTCAAAGCAAATGAGTTGTGATCCTTGCCACGTTGAACTTCTCTTCTTAAACAACAGTCACATGCTCAGAAATACAAACGAACTTTATTCCCAAGGATCCTCTGATGCAGCATTGTCCCTCCAAGGTCAGCACAAACTACAAAATCTGAGCAGAACTGGTAATTTCTCAAGGATTATCCACTGGCATCATCCTTCACTCGAAGGCTGAGCTAATTTTAGGAGGATACAGCCAACGACATCCAAGGATGATTATGAAGACCCGAGACTTGGACATTTCTCAAAAGCAGGAACACACAAAATCCTGGCACCTCTCCTTCTACATCCACGTTAGTCCTACCTGCCACAGGGTATTTTTCTTTGGAGACTCATCTTCATTCTGATCCTCCATTACTGACGTGTTCTGGGAAAAAAGAACAAATATTACTTCAGCTTTTTACTCGGTGACAATTTCTTGCTCTACAAGCATTACGAAAAAGCAAATCAACTGAACAGATAAAATTCATTTTCCCAGTGAACGGAATTCTCAAAGACTTCTGGCCACAAAACCTGAGTATTATAAATAAACTCCCCTTTTAACTGACATGTTTATCAATTCCATTTACTGTAAAGATAACTCCCCAACCCCGCTTCAATTTCCTTTGACAGGTTTTCATGCAGCCTTTCAACGCTTTTCTCACTGGGAAATAAATTCACTTTCATCCTACTCAAGCCAAAGCAATTAAACCTGTCAATGTATTCAACCAGCACTTTCTGCCAAAGTTAAATTGCATACAGCCAGGCAAAAAAAAAAAAAAATCACTATACACTACTTACACGCAACAGAATATGCTTTTTCCCCAGCTCTAGGAATAGGGATCATTCTCTGCACAACATCTCTGCAATTCACTGCCCAGGCTGTGCCTACAACCCCTGGCGGTCACCCCTGCCTTTATTGCAGTGCTCTCCCCCCATCAGAACTGCTCCTTACCACTGCTTCCCTCCCTTTCCTTCACCAACAGAAGATGGAAGGATTTCGGTAAACCTTCAGCTGCTAATGTTTCTCTGAGCTCACCTGTCTCCCAAAATCTTCCCGTCCCCAGGGCACACCCACCATCTCCTCCTCCCTGCTCCCAAGTCCCTCATTCCCAGGCAGTTCCTGCTTCCCCCAGCCCTGCCCTCCCCATCCCTGTGCCCAGGAGACTGGCAGAGGGTTAACAGGACAAACTGAGTGTCCTCAAACACTGTGTGTATTTATTTCAGCCTCTTCCCTTCTGTCTCAGCAGAAACAGGAACAAGGGGCTCAAGTAAAACACACAATGGAGTAAGCCACACAATTCCCTTACTCCTGCCATCTTGGATTATGGATAACTCCTCAGAAACTACATCCACCCCCACTCAAAACACAATTCCATCTCAAAAGCATTCATCTCCTCCTCTTTCTTCCATAAGGACGTGCTGCACAAACCCAGAAAACTTGGAAAATGAACGAATAGTATTCCATCTACAGCAACCCCTCCTGCCCTGCCCAACTGCCTCAGCTCAAGCTTACCCTGAGGCCTCCCTGAAGGTGTGGAAAAACATGTGGCACATGGACTTTGGATGACAGGATAAAAACTGTAGCCACAGGTGATGGAAAGACTCAACTACCTGGTTATGACACACATGACAATGACACGTACAAGCCCAGGAGGTGGCTGGAGGGGAATCCAGAAAGGGATAAAGGCAGGAAATGTTTGGGGTGACTGCACAAAAACATGGATTTTAGTGTTTCTGAACATACACAGAACAGACAACCACACCTTCCGTGGGTTTTGAAGTCATGGTCTCTGGAGTTATCCATAACCACACCCTGCTCCCAAGCAGCTCCCTCACTGGGGCGCAAACCAGTGCAAGGGGTGCTCTCCTGTGGCAGGGAACACACAGCAGCCCCTCACTGACTGGGACCCGGCCAGCCCACACCGGTTACACCACTCTGGAAAGCAAACATGCCACCACGGATCTATGCAGGGGTTCTTTGATTTTATTTTATTTCAATATGAATATGTAAAAATACTCATTAGAGTGATTATACATTGTTAAGGGTGCATCCAATTAGTGTGTCCTTAAATGAGTAAGGAACATCTCATCTCCTTTGGCAGCTGAAGGCTAAATAAACCCATGGATCCTGGGAGCTATGAGCAAGGAACACTGAGAATATCTAACAGAGGTGGCTTGGGTCAGCAATTTCAGCAGAAACCCCACATTTTATCCATTTATCCCCCCTAACTTTCCTTCAGCTGGACATGGTGGGACTCTGCCATTGCATTTCTCCCTTTATCAGAAAACATCTTTGTTTGTAAATTTCTTTGTAAACTAAGGAATCTTTGCCAGCTTTCCCAGGGATGGAGACTAAGAACTGCCTCCTAAACCTGACATCATCCTGGGAACATCCAACAGAACTACAGCACAGCAGCACCATGACACAGAGCTGGTGTTGTCTGTGCATTTACTGAGGGTGCCCTCGATCCCCTCACCCAGGTCACCAGTAAAGGCACCAAACAGGACCAGCCCCACCGCTGAGCCCAGGGAACTCCAGCAGGGACCAGCTGCCAACGGGGTGCAGCACCATCCACCCCCACATCCACCGACCCAAGGGAGAAGAAGGAGGACTCTTGCATTTTCCCTGCCTGTCTCTACTTTTCCCTCTTCCTTCAGAGCCGAGCACAGCCTTGGCTAAGACAACGTCTTAGATCCACGAATGAATGCCCCGGCACAGGCAGCACTGCTGCCCAGAGATGCTCCCATGTCCTGTCACCATCTGAGCCATGACTGCGGGGGCCGGTAACACAGCTTGATTTTTAGGCTGGAAATGAACTGTATTCAGGTATTTCAGCAGAAGTTAGCAGCTGCATTAATTTAACGGTACCTACTACTACAGCTTCTTGTGTTCTCTCTTTTCCCATCCTGACTCATTTCACGCTTTCTTAATGTATTTTAGAGCTTTTAAATCCTTCATCCTTTTCATTTCTGCTCCTAAATACATATTTTTTTTTCACTATTATATCTTCTCTTCCTAATAAACTTGCTCTGCTGCTCTCTTAAAAACTTCCTTTTGGGGTTATTCCCCCCATCACACGCATGCCAATTCAGACTTTAATCTCCCTCTCCAGCACTTAAACCTACTAATTGGAGACCAGGAGATGATGGGTGGATCCTGCCCTGTTGTCTGAAAGAAGCAATTAGACACCTCTGATCTGTCCTGTCCATTCCTAGCACTTGGCAGAAGAAGGATTTCATAATTCCTAACAGCTGGTGTCATCAGTCCTGGCTCCTGGGCTCCAGCCCTTGTGCAAGAACCCAGATCGGCATCTCCAAGTTCAACTCTTCCTCAGCCAGCACCTCTTGCTCACCCCATCCACCTCCACATAAAGCCAGTTTCCCAGGTGGCTCTGAAGTGGCATCACCACGGAATTCACCCCAATTCCCTGCTGCTCTGCTGCTGAGCAGCTCCAAGGGCTGATGGAAGCAGTGGCACCTCATCCCAGTGACCCCAGCAAGGCCAAGCTGCCCTTGCAGACATTCCCCAGGCATGACTTCGACCCCCACAACAGCCTTGCAGCTTCTCACAGTGGAAGCAGAGCTTCTAAATATTGTCAACTCATCTTGTTTATGCGTTCAGTTTTTCCAGAGATTCTTGTGAAGTTGCTCACAGCTCTTGCAAAAGTAGAATGATTATTTCCAACCAGCTGTCATTCCTTAATTAGTCAGCCTGGAGTAAGTGCTCTCCATCCCTCCTGGGAGTGGCAGCGACAGCCAAGAGATAACAATGGGTCCAAGCTGGGATGTTTTGTTGCTGCCTCACAGTTGTTAAAACCCGACTGAATCGAATTACACTGAGCAAAGTCCCAGTCTCTATTTCCACTGACTGTAACCAGAAATGGCAGTAAAATTTACACATTGCTCCACAAGCTGGGCAAGTGTAAAAGCTCATTTCCTGGAGATTTGCATCCCACATTCCTTGCTTAGTCTTGCAGAAACTTCAGGCTTTCTTTAGTCTTTCTGCTCCACAATACCGCAAGTTTCTGTGATTTCTATGGGGTGCAGATAACCATGGCAAAAACAGGTTCCCAAGTTACTTGGAGAGAAAGAGGTTCTGACAAGCCTAATTACATCCAGCTAATTCCCTTCGGAGATTATGAAAAGCTTCCGAAATAGAGCCAACTATGAATGATCCCCAAAGGCACAGAAATTTTAGGTATTATAAAACTCCATAAATCACAGTTTCAATTAAGAGCCTTGGATACCAGGTAGCAACTGATGTCTCAAGCACAGCAGTTCCACGGATGTGAGGTTGCGAGGCGTAAAAGCACCCCATGTTTTCCTGCAGCTGATTGGCACTGCAAGGCTCCCCTCCCTCAGGAAAAGCTGCACCTTTTCCAACAGAAATCCATCAAACCTGGACAGGCTGCTCCAGATTTCCAGCAGGCTGCTCTTAGTCTGCATTTGCACCGGGCTCCAGATGAGAGTGCCTTGAGTCACTTAATTGCCTGGGAAGGGGAACAGCCCGGTGCAGCTTTGTTCTTAACCCACTTGGAGCTCCAGTATCGGGACAGCAATTATGGAAGTGATAGCAAGAGATCCTGGGAACTGGGGCAGGACACACGAGTTTCAGGAGCAGCACCAAGCAGGGCAGACAGCACTGCTAAGTTTCTTTGATGATAAAGTTTTCCCTGACAAAGAAGGGATTCACAGGATACAGAGGATGGATGGACAAAACAAGACAACAGCTGTGTTACCTTGAAAAAAAGAAGAGAGTCTTGTATTTGGGCTTTAATGAAAGGGAAAGGGATAGGAAACAAGAACTTCTGTTTCCCACTACCCTTGAGACTACACCAGTAATTCCCACCTCAGTTTAAGACCAAGCTAAGTCTTCAACAGTCTAACTTTTCACAAGATTCCCACTCTCTGGAAAAAAGCACCAGAAAATTTCAGTTAAAGTTACAAAATAAGCAAAACCAATTAAAACAATTTAGCTAAACAGGCTCTGGTTGACGTCCTTTAACAAACCACATCTGACCTTGAAGAAGGTGAAGGACCAATACAAAATAACTAATACATACTTGGATACCTCGGAGTCAAACTCTGCAGGTTGAGTACATGGAGCTGGAGCTTCAGTCCCCTCCTGAGCCCAGCTCTGCCACATAGGGACTGCTGGAGTCCCAGCACAAATTTCCAGGGAAAGTGAGGAATCCACCATCCTCTGGGACAGCTGGAGCCAGCAGATAGGGAGGAAGCTGGGCAGCCATCTGCGCCAGCTAAAAGTGATGAGCACGTGCCCCTCATGGCTTCCGGCTTTTAATAGAGTCAAAAACTGCCAAATACTCCAAAGCATTTCCAAATGAATGTGACCCTCTCCTCGGGGAGAAATGGGCAGCATTTGCTAACCCAGCAACCTGTTAAACAATGTTCATTAACAATATCTTGATACTTGATCAGGGATAAGAGGGGATTTTCCTCTTTTAACTACAGAAGAGACTCTCAGTAAAAATATCCTGTAGCACAAATATGAAGATAATTTGGAGAACCCCTAGCCCAGCCTGCACAAGATGGGAATCAACCCCTCTCACAGCAAGGACCAAATCCCTTCCTTCTCACCCTCCTCAAGATCTGCCTGTGAAGAAATGCAAAAATCCTGCAGTGCTTCCAAACGCCAGGTCAGGAACAGACGGGCACTGACAAAGGGTGCTTGTCCCATCCACTCCAAATTCGTCACCACAAAACACGTCTTTGGAAGCACAGCCATGGCCTATGGATGGAACAATGGCATCAAAGCTCACATGAAAGCATCAAAAAGTATGGACAGTAATTCAAATCTGGTCAATAAAAATGTTGGGTTCACAGAGGAGGCAGCACCACCACCAAAACACCTTCAGCTACAGGTTTAACCTCACTCCATTGCCAACAGAAAATGGTTCCTCGCAATATTTTTCCACTAATTTTGTATTTTTAATATAGTGAGATAATCCCATCATAGCTTTACACAAAAATAAATACTAATTTCCTTGAGAAAGGCAGAAAATAGAACCCACAGTGACATGATTTTCCAAATAAAGAGTTTCTGAAAATAGCTGATATTAGACAAACTCAATCCACTGTCCACAGCCACTATAAAGCACTTGGAAAAGCAAAACTCTGAGGTTCATCAAGTTAAACCTGATTTAGTTTTCAGCAGTACTGTGAGGAAAAGGAGCTGGACTGGATGATCCCTATGGATCCTTCCAACCTGAGACTCTGTATGACGCCCAGGATGATTCCCAGAACCCCAGACTGGGTCAGGCTGGGAGGGCCCACAGGGGCTCCCCTGGTGCCACCTCCCTGCTCCAGCGGGGCCATCCCAGAGCACAGGGCACAGCAGTGCCCACACAGCTCTGCCATATCCCCAGCGAGGGCACTCCACGGCCTCTCTGCACAACCTGCTCGGGGCTGGCACTGCCCAGGGCACAGTTCTGCCTCCTGTGCAGGGAATTGCTGGGCTCAGCCCCTGCCCGTCCCTCTGGGGCCACTGCTGGGCCCCGGAGCAGAGCCCGGGCCCTGCCCGGAGCCCTCCCTGCAGCCAGGGACACCCAGGGCTGAGGGCCCCTCTCACTGGGGCTCCTCTCGAGGCTGAGCAGCCCCAGCTCCCTCAGCCTTTCCCGGGCACGGAGATGCTCCAGGCCCTTCCTCAGCCCCGCAGCCCCCGCTGGCCCCGCTCCAGGAGCTCCCTGGCCCTGCTGTGCTGAGGAGCCAGAGCTGGGCACGGCACTGCAGAGGTGCCCCAGGGCCGGGCAGAGGGGCAGGATCCCTTCCTGCCCTGCTGGGAGTGCTCTTCCCGATGCCCCCCAGGATCCCATTGGCCTCCTTGGCCCCGCAGGGACAGCTGGTTGTCCACCAAACATAAAAACTCACTCTGGTGCCCATGGCCATGTCTATATTTGATGTCTGTATTAGTAACTGCTTGTTTCAGCTTAAACTAAACTATTTATGTAAGCACTGGGGATCTGCACGAACTAAGCTGAACATGCTTCAATTCTTACCTAGCTCACTGCTCTCCCAGTTGCCAGGTTTTATTTTAGTGCAGCTATTGCTGGAAGTTCAAACAAAAATATACTTAAAATACTTAAAGAGTCTACCAAGAGCCAACAGCTGAAGGCAAAATTAGAAAAAAACCCTTATACTGAAAATAGGACATCAATTTTTATTTGGCCTCTGACTAACCACCAGAAAGTTTAGAGGAAGACATGCCGAATTCAGCACCACAGTTCCCCAGTTTGTGTTTCAAGCTGCTACAAAAAAACTCTGAAGTTTGACCACAAGTTATAGATGGGAAGTTTTTAAAAGATACCTAAAGCTCTTCCATACCCAGTTTGACACCTCTCAAGTGTTTGTTTTGCAGGAGGTTTCGGCCAGAGCAATAAATTCCCCAAACCTAAAACTGCTTACTCTTGCCTCTGCTCAAGAGAAGGAAAATCTCAAGCCACTCCTCACCTAAATGTTCCAGAACAGCTATTTTTGCTGGTTCCAAAAATTACAAGCAGTTACTAATCAGGTCACTCTGCTTAATCACCAATGCTTTGATGACTGGCAATTAGTACCACTATTTTCACTTTGTTTTTAGGGTATCAGTCCTCACCTTTAACTCATTACAAATTAACTTGCTGATTTCCTGTACATATATATATACATATATATATATATATGTAAAACTACATATCTCTGAGTATTCAGGATGTCTGACTTCACCTGGAACTCATCACAGAATCCCAGAATTATTTGGGTTGGAACGGTCCTTAAAGACCATCTGGTCCAACCCCCTGCCATGGCAGGGACACCTCCCACCGTCCCAGGCTGCTCCAAGCCCCATCCAGCCTGGCCTTGGGCACTGCCAGGGATCCAGGGGCAGCCACAGCTGCTCTGGGCACCCTGTGCCATGGAGGAATTCCTTCCCAGTATCCCATCTAACCCTGTCCTCTGGCAGTGGGAAGCCATTCCCTGTGTCCTGGCACTCCAGACCCTTGTACATCATCTCTCTCAATGTTTCTTGTCGGTTCCCCCCTGAGGTCCTGCAAGGCCACAATTAGATCTCCTCGGAGCCTTCCCTTCTCCAGGCTGAACAATCCAAATTTCCTCAGCCTTTCCTCATGGGAGAGGTGCTCCATCTCTCTGATCACCCTGGCAGCCCTCAGAGGTGAAGTCAGTGTGGGTTGTGCCCAGAGTCACCCTAGAGAACTTGTTTTCAAACTGAAATTACACATGAAAATGCTCAGCAGCTCAGGATTACTTTTCTGATCCAATTCCATGAAACACTAAGCAAGGACTCCAGCTGCACCAGTGAGCTTTTGGTGATGGCACATCCTTTTACCAGGCAGCTGTGTTCCCAAACTTCAGCCTGAGCCTGCCTGCCAGGGCAGGACTTTAATCCTTACCCCAGCCTGTGAAGGACTACAGCTGATGGAAAACCGTAACAGCAAAATCATTCCATGGCTTTCAGAACTTCTGCAATAACGTATTACATGTTCTCAGAACGATTTACATCAAAAATATTCACTGACTGTTAGTTCAATTTAGGTTGTCATAAGAAACAGAACAATTGCACTTCTGTCCAAGTTCAGAGCTATTTTCCAGCATCCCTCCATTTCCACACAGCAAGCTGATGTCACCAGAAAAACAACATAATTACTGCAATCCCAAGAGACATCCAGCAGGGGTTTGTTTGGTTTTGTTGGGTTTTAAATATGCAGTAACTGTTTAGCTCCTAAGGGCAGCCTTACCTCAACAGGTACTGCGGGATCACATCTAACAACACCTTCCTTGCGTAACTGTTCCAAAGACACCCTAAACTCTCATTTACTGTTCTGAGTGTCTGGAGTAAAGAGTCAGTAACCCAGACCTGCCTGTATCCATCCTATAAAAACACGTTGTATTTACAAGGACAATGAGTAGGGAATTGTGTAATTGTAGCAGTTTGATGACTCATCCCTGCACCACTCCAGCACCAAAGCACGGCTTGCAAAACTTGCACATGGTGCAAACCCTCGTGCTGGATGGAAAACCAGAGCCCAAACACACAGAAACCGCCCTCTGTCCAGCTGCCCCTCAAACAGAAAGCACCACGGATGCAGGACCAGGAGAAATGGTAAAAGCAGTCGGCACTTCAGCCAGGCCAGAGCTGGGGGCTACGTTAAGGTGCCCAGTGCTCAGCTTGAGCTGCCAGGGGGAAATTTCCAATCAATGAAAGAACAATAATTGTAATACTCTCCCAGCTTGTGCAAGAGCAGCCAGCAGTAAGAGCAGCCAGCAAGGCTCCCTGCAAAGGCTCACTCAGATGAAAAGTGGCTTCCTTTTCCTTTTCTGCACTCTGCAGCCCCTGCCCAGCCCACGAGGAGCTTTAATTCCACCTTCAGCCTACAAGTGGTGTTTGTTTTTCAGGTTCATGCCTTTCACTGTCCAGTCACTCAGCCTTCCTTGGCAGACACCGATGTGTGCAGGAATCCCAATCCACACTCCTCAAAATCCCAATACTCAAACTGTGTATCAAAGCAGTCATGGAGCTTATCACTGACAGCACTGCTAACAGTTGCGGTCACTTGCCTAAGACATTTCTCAATTAATTTTCACTACTCTAGAGGCCAAATACCTCAAAAGAGAAATCCTTTCTGCCTGTGAATAACTTCTTTTAACAGCAAAATGTTTAAACCAGACATGGTTTAACACGGCCCTGACAAACTGGCTGTAGGAAAGTACACAGATATCAGGAGCAAGGTATTGGTTTGCTTTTTCAATTTCTTTTTTTTAAATTAAGAGAAGTTACCACAAGTTCTCAGCCACAATTATTAGCAGTAGTTTTGCACTAACAGTTCTTCTATTTTTCACATAAACTCATTTAGGTAGAATCTGCAGAATGTAGAATTTTATCTCAAAGTAGAAGTTTTTCCTCTGTACTTTTTAAGACTCATTGGAAACTTCAAACCATAGTACTTACACAGTGAACTCACCAAAAGTTCTGAAGGAAAAGCAGAGCTTAAGTTTTTAAAGCTTTGACTACACCATGTTACTTGTTCAGAGCATCTGCACCTACAACGGTATCAAAAGCTACTCTTAATAACTGGATTTGGTTAGGCAGTTAGGAGGATTAGGTATGTCAAGCTTTTGGTTTGTTTTTTTTTTTGTTATAATGATAACATTAAGTAGTATTTACTACCTTAGAAACTGTCTCAGTGCTTAGTAAAGAACCCCTGTGGCTTTTATTTCCTGTATTAAAAAAAGCATCCAGAAAAGAAAACTTGAAGGGAAAATACTGGCTCGAGATTATAATTGCTTTTCTTCCTCTTAGAGCAGATGCAAAGAGACCTCTTCAGATCCACTCATCTCATCATTTATAGGACTTGTAAAAGGAAAACAGACTATTTAAAGTTGCATTTCAGCGCTGACTGCTCAAATTAGCACATCTGACCGAGGGTTGAGCACAGAACAGCAGCTGAATTCCAGGGCTCCAGGAGCAGCCAAGACACTCCAGAGCCAGCTGATGCATCCCTGCAACTCGGCTGCTCCATCAGCGCTGCTGTTTCACAGCCCAGAACCTGCCCCATCACCTCCTCCCACAGCCCTGCCAAAACCCCAGGTGCTGTGTGGACACCCCCACTCTGGGGCAAGGCAAAATCAAACTCCGAAAGCTCCAAAAGTTGGATATTTTTCTCTGCACCGCATTCACGGGTAGACGAGGCAGAAGACACCACTCTGCCCCACACAATTAATGAGTGTTAACAGTATTCCAGATTAAAGGTAGGATAAGTAACATCTGGGAAGGAAATTTCAGGCTAAGCTAGTAATTAGATCAGTTCAAATTCATCAAAAATAAATTAGACTCCATTAAGATTAACTACACATTTGCAACTTGGCTGCTGGTGCAAAGTTAAAATACTTCAAAGGTTATTCCTAGTTTCCCAGAGGGAATTTAGGTTCAGATCTCTCCTGCTGTTTCCATATCAAACCAAAGGGAGTTACCTCAAAGTGCCAGCCCAAAGCACAACCCTCAGCAAGGGGTTTGAAGAGCTGTGGGAGGGAGGGAGGCTGGACGGGCCTCAGACACTGCAGCCAGGGATAGATCCTGATCCTTAAAGCCAATTTTTCAAAACCTGGTTGATTTTTCTTTTTCTCATACCCACTACTGCTCAGTACTTACGTCTTTCCCTGAGGTCCAGAAAATCCCTGGCAGTGTCCAAGGCCAGGCTGGACGGGGCTTGGAGCAACCTGGGACAGTGGAAGGTGTCCCTGCCCATGGCAGGGGGTGGACCAGGATGAGCTCTAAGGTCCCTTTCCACCCAAACCATTCTGTGAAAAGCCCTGCAGCCCTCTAACCCCCAATGAAAACAACACGGAACCGAAGGAAGAGAAGCAGTGGACACGAACTTGCAGCCTGAGGAAGTGGCTGAACAACAAATAGCACATAGTAAAGCACAGATAAATGAAGAATAATTTAAAAATAAGCAGCTCCAAACAAGTACAAGCCCACAGCCACAAATTCACTGCTGTTAAATACTAAGGCACCAGGAGTGAAGAACCAAAAGCAGATATTAACTTCAATTAAACATTCAGTACTTTCTTTTACACCCCTTCTTGCTTTGCCCTGGCACCAGGACTGTTCAAGAATTTATTCTCATTCTTTGGGTCTTGCTCTTCTTCCCCAAGGATCAGCAAAGCTTTAAGCAGGTTTTGAACAGGCTTCTATACAAACTTTTGCAGTAAAAGCTACACAATGGTTACTCAAAACCACTGAAGTGTCTGAAATACTAAACTTGCAGTAACCCTCAATTATTGATCTTTTGCAAAATAGAAGGTATTTGCACGCAAAAGAAATCCAGAAAAAGTAGCCACTGCAATGAAAATTCAATAAAACTGAAGCCTAGAACCAGTGAGCTACTCCAAGGAAGAATCTGGTCCTGTTCACAGTTCAGTTGTTTCCTCCAGAGATGTATGGCAGTGCACTGCAGACCTGGCAGCTCATGAAAGTGTATCCATCTTCAAAACTGCTTGGGAAATTCTAATCACTCACTAATTGTCTGAAACACAAGCTTTTGTTTATGCACAAGTTCAGCGTGGGTTTGGAACTGCTGATATCCAAGCAACCCAGAACCTGGAGAAAACCTTATCTCCATGAAGGCTGCAGCCTAACTGCAGCTAAAGGAAAAAGCCTTCAGTAATACAAGATGTAAAAAAATACTCAAATCATTTTTTTAAATATCCACCCAGCCTTGCCTGGGGTTAGGCAGACACTCTGCACTCGAGTGCTGATTTTATCTGGCTATTCAAAGGCATGTGCAATTGCATAATTTAGATTTCACATGATTTATATATAATGGATGGTAAATGTTCCTGACCTGGAAGGTCGGCAGCACTTCTCTCTACAATTTCAAGATCCAGTTGAACTTCAAGATCCACTGATGAATACAAAAAGCACCTCACTGTAAGACCCTACAGAACAGGATTTGAGAACAGCAGGAACAGTTGTCTCACATCTCAGGTTCCTGGGTTTGGAAGATTATTTTCCATCCATACCACATCAGTGCCTGATGTCACAGTACAGCTTCTTGTGTGAGAGAAAGGTGGCAGAGCTGCGGCACAGGGTGAGCCAAAGCGCGGGCAGCTGACACCAACCCCTGGTGCACCCCAGCCCCGGCGCTGTGCCCGGGGCAGTGCCAGCAGCACTCCCTTCCCCAGGCCTGGGCAGGATGGCACCGAGGAAGGAAAGCTGCTGGCCCTCACTTCTGAACACAGGGACAGCCCCAGAGAGTCCCAGCTCTGCTTCCTGGGGCCTGACCCGCAGTCTGAAGGGGTTTGGGAAGGGCAACTCTGGAGTCAGCAAGGCTGAAATAGAATTTCACAGACACTGCAGGACAACACAGAAGTCTCTACAGCAGAGAGGTGACAATCACTGAGCAGCAGGAATTTGCATCTTCACCATTCAGGTACTGAATCCCAAGCCCTTTTAGCCTAACCCTTTTCATCTTCCCCAAACATGGACAAGCTTGAGATTGTCAGAGTATATTGGCTTTAGCAACCCAGGCTTAAGTGTGCAGAACTGTAGGTGGGTTCCTCTAACATTACAGCAAATATTTTTCCAGAATTATATGCCTTTAATAAACTCTCCAGCTCAAGAATCTTCAAACGCAGACAGAAGTGTTACAGTTTTCAAAGCTGAAGTGCGCATTCAAATCCTGCCATCATGTATGGCAACTTTAAGAGAACTCCACCTGAACCTCATTTAAGTAATTTTTTCAAAAAGAGCAGTTAATCACCTACTGAGTAAAACTCAGAAAGGATTTTAATGTCCACTTTCATTCACTCTTTTTAAAACCATATCTTTTTTTTTTGTATTTTCCATCCAATTTAAACACTAATAGTCCTAATTCATTTAGCACAATTACACTGAACATTTATCAGTTACAGCATGCTAGACATGCCAAAATATATTTACATTCATACACTTTATAGTAAATATTTGGCAGTTAAAAATAAGAAAATATTTAGCATTATTAAAAAATAACAGAAAAAGCAGAATAGATGCAGGAAAACCCAGGCTGGAAGCATAGTTTGGATTCCCCCTAAAGAGTGGCGTGGTGATTGCATCAAAAATTGTGTGTGAACTTGGAGAATGCAAAAAACATGTAAGAATTTAAAAAGCAAAGAGTTGAAAAAAGAACAAGTTGAACGACATGGAACTGTTGGAGCAAGTCCAGAGGAGGCCATGAAGCTGCTACAGGGATTGAAGCACCTCCCCTATGGAGCCAGGCTGGGAGAGCTGGGAATGCTCAGCCTGGAGGAGGGAAGGTTGTGTGGAGACCTCAGAGCCCCCTGACCGTGTCTGAAGGGGCTGTCCCTGCCATGGCAGGAAGGAGATGAGCTTTAAGGTCCCTTCCAACCCAAACCTTCCCATGATTCCGTGATCTTCGACAGCTGAGAGTCTCCAGCCTCACCAGTGCAGTGGCTCTGGACATAACCCAAGTGAGATGGTTGGGATGGAGACAGCAAACCACTGTTGCTGCTCGAGGGCAGGAACATCAACTCGAACTTCTCAGGTGTGTGTAAAATCCACTTGGCAGCAATGGATTGGGACCATCCTGCACCACAAAGCCAAGCCTTCCTGCAGTGAGGCTTTGCAAACAGGACTATTTTGCCACAGAAATATTACACAGAGGAGTAAAAAGCTTAGATTATAGTTCCCTCTTTCTCTGCTGTACCACTTCCTCTGGCCCTGCCAGATGGGGACTGGTACAATTTGCTCAATCCTCTGCTGTGGCTGTAGCCAGCTGTGCTGCCCTTGGCTCTGACGCCTCCCTTGATGTATTTGGATTCTCCCACCATTTCAAAGGATCACCAGAAACCAATCACCTCTGTGAAGACTCTTAAACGTCAGTCTTGAAGGCCTACAAAGCAACTCATTAGATGCAAATCACGGAGGCTCAGGGAAGGCTGGGAATGGGCAGCCTGCTAAGCACCCAGGAGTGTGTCACATGGAAAGGGTAAGTGTCCTTTTGATGGTGACTCAGAGTGGCACCATCAGAATCAGCAAAACCATCAACACTGATACCAAACAGCAGCTGAATTCCCCTGAGCAAGGGACCCACCCTCCTGCCAGGGGCGTCTGATGAGGAGTCTGCAGTGCAAAGACACTGCACAAATGTAGTTTCAGCCTTGGTGGGAAAGATTTGATTATGTATTTCTGTTTCCTAGAAAATTCCTCTGTGGGAAAGAAACAGCACCTGTAAGGAAGAGGACTGTGTCACATACACCCAGAACAGACTGCCTTGCAGCTCCTCCTCTCCTCAGCCAGATTTCCCTCCTCCATCCCTGCCGGCATGAGCATGGCACTGCCAGAAGACAGGCAGGGAGCAAGGCACGTTTCCTAACACATTTCTTTCCACCGTAACAGGATCAGACAGAGAAAAAATCCTCTCTTCCAAAGAAGGCTGAGAAAGCATCAACACGAGGCTGAGGCTAACAGCATCCCTTCTGCTGATGCTTCAGAAGAGCCTTCAGGAATAACAGCTCCTGCCCACCACTTGTGAAATCTCTCAGGCTTAGTAGGACTGTATTGCTTTCTGAGGGACACAATTTCTGTCTGACATTACAGTCACTGTTGCAGCTCTGAGCAACGTGCACGGGATTTGCTGAGGCAAGGTGCAGTACCTTGTGGTGATCCATGAATTCACCACGGAGAACCTGCCTCCACAGGCACATATCCTTCCCAGAGTGGAGAACACGGATTGGGATCTCTGCGTGGAACAGGAGAGAAACACTAACAAAAGGCGGGCCAGCAAGGCACCCAAAGGAGTAAGGACTGCATCTCTAAGCTCCCATGACTTTTTCTGTGTTCACAAGTCCCTCCTGCAGCAGCAGCTTAGTGACACATCTAAAAGGAACTCATATCACCACTTCCTCCTCACCTCGTTCATAAAGATCAGTGATTAAGTCCATTACTAACTGCTGAATACTGGCAGCTTCTGAAGAGAAGACCAAGATAAGAACTGTCCACCAAGAGGACCAGGCTCCTGAAAGGGCTCACTCTTCCATTCAAGCACACTTGGCAGCCTGGGGATGAAGTGTATGACCTTTATTGCTCTCCAAAAACCACTGAAAACAACAAAGTCCAAAAAAAGCACTCGTGAGTTGTTTGTAGCAGCAAAACCCTTTCCCCACCAGCAGAAAGGTCAGTGGTTGGCAGCATTCAAATGGTGCCAGCCAGGGGAGGCCACCACAGGTGACTCCAACTTGCCAGGTGGTTTCACAGGCTGCTCCCCCCTTTTACTGAGCACAGGGAATACAGCTGGAATCCTCAGCAGGAGCCAGAGCCAGCTACAAGTGACAGATGTACATCATGTCCCAGGCAAATGAGGAACCAAAACTCACATTTGTTGGTTCTCACACATCTGGGACACATTTCTGCTCCTCAGCTGAGGAAAGCAACGAGCAGAGCTCTGGCTCAGAGCTCAGTCCTGGGATTTACTCCAGTGAGTAACCGCTCACTTCACTTCCAAACAAACACAAGGAACTGACTCAATACAGAGAAAGTCTCTTCCTGCCCCTAAGAATGAACAGGCTCCGTTAATAATTAAAGTCATAAAGCCAAAAGCACTCAGATACACAAAGGACAACACAGAAGTGCTTATCAGAACCCCTCCCTTCAGATAATAAATCCTGCTTGGCAAAAGTAATCCCTGCATTTCACATTTTCCCATCCTCCTGGAGTCTGGATCCAGCACCAAGCCCTGGCTGGCCACACCATCAGGAAGCACCACAAGAAGCTGCTGTGACTATAAGGGACTCCCAGACTGCATCCAGAGTGCTCATCCCAGTTTAGGCACTGCAAAGGAACACAGGCTGGGATATGGTGGGGATGACCAGGATGGCCAAGCACTGAAGCCCCAGGGGGAAAAAAATGCAGTGTTACCCTTTGCAAAATACCTGCAGCGTGTGCAACTACCACCAAACTGAGCTGTCAGATCAGGCCTCAAAAGCTGTAACACCCACACTGAGAACTAAAAAAAAAATTGTTATTACAAGAAACTGCTGAAAACAAACCCCAAACTGGTATTACTTTTCACTGAGAGGAGACTCCAGACAGAAGAACACGCTGGAAAGCACTGCTGCTGATTACCAGAGGGAAAACTGGCCATTTTTACCTTGGGTTTAGGGACTGGGGAATCCAGGCCATCCCCCCGCCCACACTGCCCCCAGACCCACCAGGGGTAGCTTTAATTGCTTCTACACTGCTGGCCTTGGTTTGAAAGCCCCATCCATGAAAAGTCTGTTTAAACACAGGGACAAGCACAAATATTTCAGATATTAGAGAGAACATTCTGTTCCCTTAAAGAAAAGGAATCAAATACGTATTTCTTTTTAATGGATCTGTTGGACTGTTTCCAAAAAGAAATGGTAACAGTTCCACTGTTTTGAGGCAAAATACCAGAAAACATGTCAAAGAGGTATTTGTAAATGACTTCAGACCTAACAGAAGCAGCAAGGCAGTTGTCTGGTTATGACAACTCCTTTTAACAGCTGCAGAGAATAACATTTCCAAAGGGATGCAGGCTCCAGAGCGACAGGCCACTGATCATTTCCCATTTGTGATTTCATGCTCTGGAGGAGAAGGTTTCAGCAGAGCCCATCTCTGGCACTTGCTGTCGTTTTAAGAAAACTGTATCATGTCTGTGCTTCAATTTGTACTGGGAAAAGAGGATGAAGAAGTTTTCATGTTCAATTCTTAGCTTTCAACTACAAGTTTTTACAACTATGCTTTCTGTTGTTGTGCTTCCTTGTGTTATCAGAATAGAAACATCAACAGAAGCTCAAAATTAGTAAAGAAAAACAAACAGAAGCTTAAGCAAGTTAATGCTAAACTGTAACATCAATAAATCAAAAGATAAAACTTCCTTCTGGTCCTGTGTTTAAACTGAAAGAAGGGAAATTTATGTTAAATACACGGAAGAAATTGTTCCCTGTGAGGGAGGTGAGGCCCTGGCACAGGGTGCCCAGAGCAGCTGTGGCTGCCCCTGGATCCCTGGCAGTGCCCAAGGCCAGGCTGGAAGGGGCTTGGAGCAACCTGGGATGGTAGAAGATGTCCCTGCCCATGGCAGAGGGTGTGGAACAAGATGGAGTTTAAGGTCCTTGCAACCGAAACCCTTCGGGGATTCCTTGTGCCCCAGCTCAGCTGTGATAGCACTGAGATTCCTCTCTGCTAAAAATAACTGCCTTTGCGGGGAGTGCTGGAGGAAGGAATAAACATCTACACCCCGACGCTCCAGAACTCCACCTGCTACTGGCAAATAGGTTCTCCAGAGCAGTAATAAATTACAAATTGGCCAACTGAAATGGATTTTAAGAGCCCCATTTTTGTGAAGACAGCTTCCAGCTACGGAGGATCAACTGATCCAGTCCTGTCAATCCACAGGCAGGAATGACAGCAGCAAGAACCAAGTCGATGTCATGTTCCTACTGCTTGTCCACCTCCAGGACATGTGCTGTGAGAATCACAGGGTCAGTAAGGCTGGAAAAGACCTCCCAGACCATCGAGTCCAACCTGTGCCCAATGCCCACCCCGTCACCAGCCCAGAGCACTGAGTGTCACCCCCAGGGATGGGGACTCCATGAAAAGGAAAATGCAGATCCAGGAGCCGGATATCCTGTTGGGCAGAAGCCAAGGATAAAGGACAGGTACAGCCAAGGGTGCCAGCCCAAGCCTCTGGAGTACTGGGAGAACAGGCTGGGAGGAGTCGGGGGAGACTCAAGTCTGAAAAAGCCACTGCACGAATTTTAAGATCTGGCCTGTGGAGGAACAAGCTGACATCTCCCACGGGCAGCTCGGGAAGTGAGACATTTCTTGTTCCTGCAGTGAATGAACTCTGTCAAAGCTTCCAGGCCACACACCCCATGTGTGAACACAAAGGGAAGGAGGAGCAGGGCACTATATGCAATTAAGCTGAAAACTTTAAGAATGGATGGAAAGATGTAGGAAAGAACCTTTTCTAATAACCCCAAAGGCCTTGAGAGGGTGTAAATAAGTATGAGAAAACCTAAGCAGAGTTTTAGAAGAGAGATAAAATGACTCTTTCAAAAAATAAGTGAAAGAAAAGTGTAACTGAAGACAGGGAAGAAACTTGGTGGGGCAGTATTTGGTTACTGGGTTAATTTCATTACATCTCTCTAATAATTCATTTCCCAAGACTTATTTCATCACGTCCCACATTATGCAATAATTCAAAGTGATGCCTAGGCTCTTATCTTCTGCAGCTTAATGACCAGTGTTCACTCTACGCTGGAGATGTTTACTCACAGAGCCCAGAACCCTGGACATGTCTCTGCCTGGCAGCCCTGCTGGAGCCACTTCCCAAATGAGCACCACAAAACACACTCAAAACCCTGCAGTGCTCCAAGGATGAGGCCATGGAAGGTGCTGTATCCACAGGGCTGCGTCACACTACTGGTAACCAGTTTCTCTAAAGACCTGAACAAGAGTTTTGGTTTTAATCTTCCAGGGAAATCCGTATCAAAGCAAATGAAAACAGGAGTTATTGGATACCAGTGTGCTCACGTACAAAAACATCATTAAAGTTAATTAAGCAGTTAAAACTAAGGCCTTGTAGCAGTTTCAAGTATTATGAACTGGCATTTAACATGTGCTTCTCCATGCAACAGAAACAAGTGTTAAGTGTCAGACTTTATTTCCTAATATTAGCAATTAAACCAGAAGCCAGACTAGATGAGAGCAAACCTCAAGTACCAAAAATAGGAATAAATATTTTTTAATAAATTACCTGTCTCTCTTCTGCATTCACCAACAGCTCACAGAATGCAGAAAGCAAATACTTCCCCAGTAAACTGCAGGCACTATGAAGGTATTGTACTGCACGAGGAAAAGCACAGCATGCACACCCAGACTGAGATCGGGAACACCTCCCCCATCCACGGGCAGAGGGGATTTGCTGAAATGCTACAGCTCAAGTTTAAACAGCCTTGGTAGGTTTGATGGTTGTTAACAACCTCACAGAAAGGCAGAGCAAACCTAATCCCTGCTTTCTTCCTTTAGGTGGATGGCAGGTGACTGCTGAAGCCTAAAGGTTTGAAAAAGCCCCAGGACTGAGTAAGAGCTTCCTGAAGAGATTGTCCGAGGCTCCAGACTGAAGACTGCTCTTCCCTCTCTCAGGCTGTTCACCGGCTACTCCACACACACCAGGTACAACTCCCAGGTAACTTCTGTGAATCGCCCAAGAGCTTCTGAACTTCCCTTCCTGCACTTCCTTTTAAACATTTCACCCTAACTGAATGTGTGCTACAGAACCAAGAGCTCCTGGTGTCTGTGCCCCACCTGATTTCTATGTGGGCTTTGAGCTCAGGAAACAATGAAGGGCAAGTCACGATGCCAAAAATAATAAATGGGGAAAGCAGCTGGTGCCACTTTTGCTTCCAAGTTCCCCTTCAGGCATCACTGAGTCACACACCCAAAAGGAGAACTTTTTTTTTTTTCCCCAAGAAATAATCCTTCACAGACACTTCCAAAAGTCTCAAAGCCTCTTCTGGTTGCAGCTCTACAAAAATAATCAAACCTTAATAAAAAGAAAAAAGCCTTTATTTTGGCAGAGTATTTCACAGAACCGTGGAATATCTTGAGCTGGAAGGCACCCACAAGGATCATCAAAGTCCAACCCCTGGCCCTGCAGACAGCCCAACAATGCCACCGTGGCCCTGAGAGCGCTGTCCCCTGGAGCACAGGTGTCCCAGGTCTCTCCTGCTCAGGACATTCCTCCCTCTCGTTCCCTGGACAATCCACCAGGAGGGTGCACTGGCAGCAAAGCACAAGCCCAACAACACCAGGGAGCCAAGGCCTGGTGAAATCCTCCTCAGTCACTCCTGAAGTGCAACAGGCTGCACACACAGCATTGTTTCCTTTCACACCCCGAGCTCCCACAGCCTCACACCAACCCCGCCTGCTTGAACACTGCTTGCCCTTGCAGGGATGTACTTCACAATTTGTTAACCTAAGTGCTACTATTATAAGGCTACAGATGTTCTGGGATTGTGGAATTCCCACCGGCACACGGGAGCAGAAAAGCCTTACAGAAATTAACTGGTACTTCAGTGAGGCTCTCGTGAAAGCTGAGAGAGCTGTAACAATTCCTGAAAACAAGACAGATCTGAGGAATTTTTCCAAGTGTCACATTCTTACATGAGACCTGCCTTAGCCCTGGGTTTTAACCATCTGACACCATATCTGCGTGACAACAGGTTCCCAAAATCTCATCTATAAAGCAGCACATTGATGAACAAACTGGACTGTACTTTATCCTGTCACCAGTATTATCAACAGAAGTTTGTAATACAACATTCTCTGCATCAATGAATCAAATCCCAGCCTGGGCTGAGCTCTCCCCTGTTCAATTCACCGTTTATGCACCTAGTGGAGTTGATCTGCAAGAAACCAGGGATACTCCAAGTTCTCAGATCCAACACGAAGGAGTCTGGGTAATTCCCAAACCAGGAGCTTGCCCTGCAGGGCCCAAACCTGCTAAGGAGCTCCCTGGCCCGAGGAGGCTTTTTGGAATCCACTGGAAGGGGTCCGGCAGCCAGCCCTGCCCAAGGCTGCACTCCAGGAAACCAAAATCTATCCCAACCACACCAAATACATCAGTGACAGCAAAACTGCTCCTGGCTTGAAAGAGTCCTCAAGGTGATAAACACAACGAGGCTGAAATCACAATTTTCCAAGTCAGGTAAAGATGAGGTCACAAAATGAAGCAGCAAGTGCAGGATGGCAACCCTGGCTCTGCACAGAACAGCCCCAGGAGCAGCTGTGCCACAGCCACTGCTCACCCTCAGCACGGCTGGGGAAGCAGCCTAGAAACCATCCTGGCCCTTCCCACCACGCTCCCAACATCACCAGCCAGCTTAAAACCAACCATGGCCACTCACTCGCATCTTCTGAGATGCTCTTTGGCCACTGACAGAACAGATCTCGGGAGAAAAAGAAATTCAGAATTCCCACTGAAATAAAGTTTTTTTCCAGTGAGAGGGTCAATGCTGAGGATCAGGAAAGGAGGGAGATCTCACGTTAGAAGTAGCTGCAAATATTCCCAAGACAGGCACCAAACCCCAGGGACTCCGCCCTGGCATGACTGTAGGCATGGCCTGTAAGCATTACTTGGCCATCAAACTGTTCATTTCTATAAAACTGAATTATCCATCTATGAGTTTGTCTTGGACATGAGTTTTTGTCCTTTCTTTGAGTACTATTTCAAAATTGGAAGCATAAAGCATTCAAATGGAAAAACAGATTTGCATTTTAACAGAAATTTTGAAGGAATTTCTGATTCTGAAATTTGGATTTGCCAGATTTCAAGTGGCCACATTTTGCAGGTGAGAGGAGAGGTTTTGAAATAACTGGTTACTCTCTAAGGTAAGACACTGATGTTGTCCAGTGGCTGACCTCAAACGGAGCAACACACAAAACTCAATTGTTCATTTTCATTCACAAAAAAGCAATTTCTTTTAAGTACTCATTTTATACACATGAAAGACTGAACCACTGAATAATGCTCTTATGTTACAAAACAGACTAATGTTAAATAATCCTTGTGTTCTGCTAAAAAATGTTACCTTCAGAAACACTTCAGGAAGTGCCACACAGTTACTACACAAGTTCAGCATTTTCTCTCCAAGGTAGATACCCTGGGAGTTCAAAATTGTTAAATCGTCCCAAAAGCTCCCTTTTTATCATTTTCAATCCCTCCCAAACCAGTGAAGCAGCAATTCCCCATCTATAAATTATGCAGGCTCAGCTCCAACAGCTTACTAGAAGAAAAACAACAGAGAACTTAGGATTTAGTGGTTTTCTATGCAGAGCAGCCCACCCCCACCCCACCATCCCTTGTTCTTCACTTCTTAAAAGTTAAAAAACTGAGTTAACAGGGCAACCCAAAGACCCCAGGACTCCATGCTCACTGTTCTGCATTCAAACACGTGCAAAGACTAAGGTAAGGCTACACCCAGGACCACGCTTAGGAGCAAATATAAAGCTTATTCTTTCTAAATTAAATCACACAAATATCACAGGCTGGTCAGTTCATTGCAATTTAAGAGAAACGGCAAAGCTCATTATGTTATTTTTTAAGTTAAACGAGAAAGCAAAACGTAGCAGGCAACATGCAGAACTATGCTACTGATATCACAACTTCAGTAAACAGGCAATAAAACACAACAGCTCACCCCCCGGCCCTACTGCACAGAAAGCCCTTAAAGAGTCACTCCTACAATGCAGTTAAGTAGAAGATTTCAGAAAAGGATGCACAAAAAACATTTAGCAGACTTAACAATTTGATTAAACAGAGTCCTGAGAGTTTAACACAAGTTCAACAGCATAACATTTACAACAAGAAAGAAGAAAGGCACCTGGAGACATCTGACACTGGGCATGCTCTGCAGGCATCTCAGTGCGCACATGCTCTCTACCAGGTTGGAGCAGCCTAGCCACAAAGACCTTGGCACAGAACACTGCAGGGTGACAAAAAGGAAGGAAGAGAAGAAGCAGTTAGATGCCACAACAAATCACTCAAGGCAGGCAACTCATTAGTATGTTAACGTGGGTACTTATCTATGTTATTTCTACATTCATCACATGTTAGCGGCCAAGGGTAAAATAACCACTGAAGATCCTGTGCAGCAAACAAGGACAAGCCACCCCTCTGGCCTGAGCTCCTTTTCTGCAACCTCGTGGCTTTAGTGCCCAGCTGGGCATTTTAACTTACTCCCAGTAGCAGGAGAGTTTTAGCTCCCCCACACACTGCTGCCCACAGCAGGGGTTCTGGGGCAGAGGCCTCACCCAGCAAACCGGCCTGGCCAAAATCCCTGCCCAGCTGTCCCCTGCACAGGCGGCCAGGAGGTGCCATAGGGGTGGCAAGGCTTTAGGACCCACCTGGAGGAGCTCTGGGAATTAAGGTTTGGTACTCCCCACTGCCTCAGCTTTCTCAAACAAATTGTGGTTCTTTATGCCGACAGCAAAGCCAGTGTGAATGCGAGGTCCCGGTCTGCACTGGGACACACAACCCGACAGTGGGAGCATGTTTTAGAAAGGAACCACACTTAGCTAAGCTCAAACTGCATGACCAAGTTCTGCTTAGTCAAGGTATCTTAATAAACTGGGGGGAAATGTTGGAATTATACTTGAAGACATCCTAAGGCCAAATTATCCCCTGGCTACATTTATTACTCATCCTGCCACCCAGGCTTAAGTACCAAATTCCCCATAACTGACACAAGAAGTTAGGAAAAGTCTGGAGATCCCTTTTGTTTCTTTTCTGAAGCTGAAGAAATTTGATGCAGACAGACTCCCCGAAATGTCTGTAGCCCCCCAATACTATTTCCCAGTTCCTTCTAAGGACAGAGTACTACATACACCAGATAAGGTTAGGGAAAAGGATTCAATTCCTCAGCGTCAAGCAGTGCACAAACCCAGCTCCAGCATTTGGCACAGACTGAGCTTTCACTATTTTCCACACAGGCTTCCAATTTAGTTACAACAAACATCAAAACTTTAAAAGAAAAGCCCCACACAGGTCACAGCTGAAAGCAGAGTAACTGGAGGTGAAGCCTCATGGAAAGCGGTTTGTGCCAGGATCGAGGAGGGGGAGAGAGCCCAGAGCACCTGAAAGGGTTAGAAATTTTTTTTTGTTTCATATCTTATGAATAAAACAAAACAAAGACTCATATTTTCATCTCCATGCTAAGGAGAGAAATTAGGGGAAAACCAGCACAAGAATGCCCTGGCAGCATCGAAACACACTGAAATTCCCTCTCTTATCCAGCAGGAAGGTGCTGATTCCATAGGGACGTCCTGTGCTATGCACTTGGCATGGGAAGAGTGCGTGCATTTATCTTATGGACAGGGTAAAAATAATCCTATTTATGTTTTATAGTATTACTCTTTCTTTAATAGCAAAATAAAGCCACAGTTTTCAATTACTGAAATTTTTAAAAGTTTATTTAAAGTTTAGAGAAATTGGATGTAGCTATAAAGTAATTAATCCAGTACATCTGTAATTACTTTGCAGTAATTTACTTCGACATGTCCTCACACTAACATTTGAAATTTAGTTCCCAGGACTCTTCTAAGACAGTCAACCTGTGACAACAGGGGAACTACCTTAACTCCATCAAGACACCAGGGAAAAAAAAGAGGTTTTCATATTTTCAAAGACGATGGGATGTACTGTTAAAACCTGCTGATTGAAGATACACACTTTTTATAGGTCTGTTTATCAAAACAAGAAACCTCTTTTCAATCTGTTTCATTCTTTATTCCTATTTAGGACAATACCTGCATGGGGTTTCTCCAACACTGAAGCATCAAAATTCAGGGTATTGCTGCAGGTGTTGATTAAAGCCCAAACACATTTTTAAACATTTAGGACTGGTAAAAAAAAGTCACTTTGCTCACATGACTTAATAAAAGTCATTTAAAAAACACAGCGAACTTCTCTCCTGAGATGTTCAGATCAGGTGTACAAAGCTGAGTATAACGTTCATCATCAATCTACACCTGCAGGTGTCCACAAATTATAAGTTAAAAATCACTGGTTTAGAGGTTATTATGTGTGGGGGGTTAGGAACTACTCTAGCTAAATAAACTGAATTTTAAGCACTTTAGAGAAAAATGGGTAACTTGAGAACATTTTTTAAAATTTAATTCAAAATGCATTAGACACCGAGGCATTTCCATGCCAAGGTTAAGCCACACAAAAACCTCTTCACAGTATTACGAAACCCTGCATGAAAGGGTTTATAAAACTCCCTGGACACTCAGCTGCAGCACTGCTATTGCCCAATGCTACAAATTCAATATTGTGTCCCACTTCACACCGAAACAGGAACATGCAAATATTTGTGTGCTTCCCTGACATGTTATTGCTTGACCTTGTCATGAATAAAAGCTTAACAGGTTTCCAAAGACTCTGCTTTGCATAGCAGGAGCCTCAGCTCGGGCCTTCACTTTGCGCTGGCCCTGCTTTGCCAGGAGCCCAGGGAAATGCAGCACTATTAATAAAGTCTGGGAAGGGGAAAATGCCAGCGGCCAGTGGGCACAGAATTAAATGGGAACACAGAGAACAGAACTGCACTGGTTAAGGGAAGGCCAACTGAAACTCAGATTTTAAGGAATAAGGTAATTAGCAATGCAGAGCTTTAACTGCCTCACATTCTGAGGGCTGTGGATCACCTGGAGGCCCTGTCTGCAGAGCTGAGAGGGGCTTTGAGCTCCAGGGCAAGGAGGGAACAGACACAGAAACCCTCATTCTGATCTCTTCAATGCTTTCTGCTTGGAAAGATTCATACTCTAATTTCATTATTAGATGATTGATGTTAATTCCATACACAAAGAACTGCTTTGGTGGTCTAGCCCCAGGAATTACATCTCCAGCTTTAGGTTTCAATCTTACATCTCAAATTTAAGCAGCCTATACAAAATGCTGTATTCCCAGTGAAACCTGTAAATCCTCAGTATAAGGGAAGATGCTTCAATGTCTTTAAGGCTCAGATGTTAAGAACTTCTTATGTTAATAGCAAAGCACACAGCAGTGTGCATCCAATAAACCAACTTTGTAGGTGGGAACTTTTAGGGTGGAAGTATTAAAAACACCATCTCAGGCCCTGAACCATCCAAAGCTTTCCTTCACTCTGGACTTCTCCCAGGTTATAGCACGGTCTGGTTGAAGCAGTGTAAAATGCCCAGAAATCATTTCTTTCAGCGCATCCGATACTGTCACACAGAAATCCTCAGACTTTTGTATCCCTTAAAAAAACCATCACCCATTGATCCTCTAAAGCCCATTAAACTGCTCAAGAAATGCCTATAGCCTGTATTCCTGATGGAATTAGAACACCTTTGCAACCTAGGCATGGCAATATTGCCGTGTCATAATCAAGAATAACAGTGTTTACATAACCCAGACTTATGCTGCAAGTTTTATAAAATATTAAAATTATGACCTCGGAATTTTTCACTGCATTCATTTTATTTATACAAGATAACTTAAGGGATCCAAATTTATCAGTGTATTTACAGCTGGAAATTCTGGTCTTAAGGCAAAAATATCCTTATTTTTGAAAATCAGTTTCTAGACAGAGTTCAAAAAAGACTGGCAAGGAGGGGCATTTTGGAATTCCAAAGGAAAATAGAATAAAATAAATGAAAGAGCTAATTCACTCCATTTTTTTCCAAGGAGCATGGCTAATTATATTAATTCACCCCTCCTGCAACAACTTTTTTCTTATGCAGTTTACTACAAAACTAAATTGAACATTAAAACCTAAAAAACCATTCAAGTTTATAAATCCTAAATGCTTTTTCCAGCTTTCTTGTGACAGCAAAGCTGAGAGTTCCTCAGTAAGGTTAATTTGTGCTCTGGATGTCCATGGGGCTATAAACAGATATTTCAACTGGCAAAAAAAGTTACAACCAAAACTTCAACCTTCACTGCGAATTTTTTCAGGTTTTTAGCTATAAGAAACTCACATGCTACTCAACACTAGTGATTTGGTGGTTAGTTTACTTTGATTTAGGCCTGGAACAACACAACTGGTATTTCTTTATTTCCATCAACACTTAATACTGATAATTTTACAGGTAAGTGGAACTACTTAAACCCTCTCCATGGCTGGGGGGTCAGCCAGTGCAGCCCAAGGGGTGTCTGAAAAGCCAACTTGGATTCGAGGGCAGTCTGACAGTCTGGGAAAGCCTTATGCTCCCACTTCCAACTTAATGTCAAGCTCAGATCTCCTCAAAAATCAGCATTAACCACAATAAGACATAAAAAAATACGAGCAGTAACACTGTTTCAAGGCCTTCAGTATTATTTTACACTCGGCAGGAACAGCAGCCAACTCAAACTCCCTCCCCATCTGCAGGCTGGGATTTCCTCCAGATCTTACCTGGTGCTTTTCCCGTAAGGGCGTTACTCAAACAGCGCCAAGCGGAGCAGCGGTGGATCCCTGGGCTGGGAGTGAGCGCCCTGAGCGTGTGCACGGGTGGGAAAGCACAGCATCCAAGGGTCTGTGTGAACACTCCGCGGGACATGCAGGGAACAGGGACACGAGTTCCCCCAGGGACAGCCCGGCCGGCAGGGGCCAGTCGCTGCAGCTTTGGCACAGCACCGCAGTGTCTGGGGCACAGACACACCTGTCTGACCACCAGGGGCACTCTGGGCTCCTCCCGCTGCCACTGCACGGCCGGCTGTGCCCTGCGAGATGCCATGTGCTCACGTGCTCCACACAAGTCTGTTGGAATCGGTGCCATCACATCACTGCCTTTTCCATGGCCAAATGCAACCCCCCTGGGCCTGGGTGACTTGGAAGGCTGTTGGACTACCATCCATACAACACATTTCCACACTCCAGGGAGTTTTACTTGTGCATTCCAGAAATCTGCTTCAATTTTAGGAGAATCGTACTCCCAGGTCAACAAAGTTGTTTTGGACGTAATTTACTCTTGCATTTATTTCTGTCCTTCCATGAACTACAAATGCAAAAGTGAATGTCTCAAAAATAAATATCCACAGAATGGCGAACTCATTTTAACTTGTGAAACATTTTTGATTATTCTTTTATTGCCATCATATCATTCTAAAAAAATAGGTTAACCAATAGCTGAGTCACAATGTCATTAGGAAAATCAATTTAGCCAAATGATTGCCATTCACAATAATAATAAAAGCTGCTCAATGGAACAACCTTCCAACAGCCATTCAAGATCTGCACATAAGTTCTTGCATTTGGGGAAAAACACTAAGTGAGGAATCGGGAAATTTAAAGCAAGACAAGGGAAAATAATTGATCATAGAAATTGTCCTCATTACCACAGCGATGCTCTAGATAGGACACTGAATTCACAGGATGCTGTTGGATAACGCTGTCCCACTCTGCTCCTGAAGATCAAACTGTGTGTTTGCTACACACAATCAATGCTACAAAAGGAATATGGGTTCAGTGGAGAGAAGATTAAATGCTTTCTTTGAATAGAATAACCATCTTACTCCATTATAATTTATTCACCAGGATAAGACTCATGAGATGCAGCAGCTCGTTTTCAAGAAGATACAAAGGATTGGGAAGAAAATCCTAAGACGTTTGCGTAAGTCACTCTGAACATTAACTGAAATAATCTACATTTTCCAAAATACACAGCATTTACACAGCATTTAGATTAGCCCTTGCTTCCTTCACGTACATACACCCCAACTCCCACAGTTTAGTGTGATACACCTTTCTGCACTAACATCCTCTGTGTTACATTGAAAAAGCCATTTCTAAAGCAAACACTTTCTTCTGCTCTCCTGCAGCAGGACAGGGGCTTACAGGTATCTCCAGCCAGCAGCTCAGGGCACATTCTGACTGGGGAACACAGAGCCTGCACTGCCAATCACACAGCAGAAACCTGCAGGGAGTCAAACACGTAGAAAAATGTGGCTGAAACTTGTCTAACATGTTAAAAGCTGTCTCAGACTCTTCTGTATTAAGTTTTTAAGGGTGAGGCCTAACACAGCTAACAACAAACCCCACGATGGTCAAGGCAGGGTACAAGCACTCGACAGGTTCCGATGCCTGTGGAGCCTGGGCTGCCAGGAACAAACCCTGGACTCCCAGGCAGGGGCTGCACACCCAAGGCTGCAGAGGAACATTGACACAGCTCTGCGAGCTGCCTCACATTATACTTTCGGAAGTGTAACATTCAAACCACAGGCAAGAACAAAGCCTCCAACGTGCTCAGCTCTACTGCTGCCTTTGTACGGCTGGTGCATGCTTCCAAAAGTTAAGCAATATTAAATAGCATTGAGGATCTTGATCAGAAGGGGCACCAATTTATGCTTCCTCTTTTTTCCCCTGCTCAGTGTATTTTAAATTATTTCCTCTTTTCAGTTTTCATCACTAAAGATGCCAAGTTCACTTCTGTCTCCCTGTTCTCTCATTTTACAAAAAGGCACACCCTGAACAGCAAATATTCCACAGAAAGATGTTATTTTACAGTTTTAACTCCAAAGTGAGTCTGATGGGTGTGTGGAACAAATTCAATTTGATACTAGATAAGAATGCAAGAAATGTGTCAATCTAAGGTTAATAAGTGTTTCCCTTAGATTCTCCCTCTGGTTTATTTTAGACAGTTACACTAAAACAGATTTCTCCACCCTAACCAAATAAAATTCAACTACTCAAAAAATCAAACCAGGAAACAACAGCACCCTTTGCACAAGTAACTCATTATAAAGGGACTTATCAATTAAATTCAAATAAAACTTTGGCACAAAATACCACACGACCAAAACAAAGGCAGAACTAAAACAATGCATGAGATCAACAGCACCTACAGGAGTTTCTGCTACAGGAGGTTAAACACTGAGGCCTCACCATTCACTGCTGTAACTGCCTACAAAGGAGAACACAAGGGCTTAGCACTACTGCTGTTACTGTCCAAAGGAATCCCGGTACATTGTTTCATAGTGACTTTAGAAGTTGCCAAGTCCATCAAAGCACCAACTTACAGTAAAGCTGGGCACTGGGAGGTGCAGCTCTCCCATTCACACCAGATATGATACTGAATTTACATAACTTCATTTTCCTGCCAGCCAGGGACCCAGCTTGCCCTCCTGAGGCACACAAACACCTTCCAAACCCATCTCCAAGATAACCTGTTGTAGCCTTTTGCAGGCTTCCCAAATTTCAGATCAGTGTGACTCAAAGTACAACCACTCTCCGCTACTCTGAAATAAACCTCCTGTTGCTGTGAGGCTCCTCCTGCCAGCCCTGCCCTACACCTGTCCCAAAACAGCTGGGGCCAGGCCTTCGCACTGACATCTCAGGAAGGGTTTAGGACACTGACTCCAAGCACTGCCCACAGCAGAATTTCAAATGGCATTTCAGCACAAAAAGCTACAGGAATTTGTCCTAGGAACAACCAGAGAAGTTCTCTCCAGTACTGATGGACCCATCAGAGGACAAGGACAGAACTCAGGGCTGTGACCCTGAACTCCACAGGGAGCCCGAGGCAGTCACTGGCAAGGCTGCTCTCCCCTTCCAGAAGCAGGATATGGCAGCCAATGGCTCCGTGCCCGTTCCCGCACACACAGAAGTTCACCTCGTGTTCCCAGGCCTGTGTTTCACAGCAGACTGGCAATTCCCTCCAGTACTGCTCCTGTGTTTCCTGGCCATGCCCTGTCTGACTGTAAGCTCAGCAGCTGACTCCCTGCACCCTCACACCTGGGGGACATGAAGCAGTTAAAGCAAGAGACTGAATGTGCGGACAAACTCATCTAAGCAGAAGCAGCAAGATATAGTACAGGGTGACTTCTTACCTGAAACTTTGTTTCTGGGCTTCAGATCCACCAATCCAGAATGAAAGGGGATTCGAATGGGTTTTCCTTCTCAGACTTGTCTGTTAAAAGAGAGCAGCCAATCATCTTCAGCTTGGTGCATCTACTTCTTTCTTGAACGAAATCCCAATTACTGCTAATGCTGTTAGAGACAAGGCAGCCCAGGCACCTGCCCAGCCCGGGACCGACTACGTTAGTGGGGTCGTCGGATTGGTGGATCTAAGACAGAGAAACGCATTTACAGACAAGAAATTGCTCCTTCCCCTACCCTGGCTCACCCAAACAAGTGTTTTGGGGTACAGCTCACCTTACCAAGATTAAGGAAGATGAGAAGAAGCTACAAAGCAAGTAACAAAGCAAGTCCTAAAGCTTCAACCACGAGCGCACACCCTGCAGGCCTGCTCCAGGAACACAGGTTTGCACAACGGAACTCCATGCAGCTCTCCTAGTCGGCCATAAACATCTTCTAAAGCATTTTATTGCAATGATTATTTCCTTGTTTCCAGGCTCAAAATGACCTCATTTGCCTTATATGTCTGCAGCACAAAGATGGAGTTGTCAAGACACTCCTGATCTGAACAACAGCACTGAATTCAGTGCATTTTCAGTACTGCTGTGTCTCTGGAAAACAATCTAGAACCAGAAGAGAGTAAAACACTGTACACTACTCCTGAGACGAGAAACAGTCACCTCTTGCTAAATAGGGAGATCAAAGGCCTCCAGCCAGTCCTGTCAGCAGCACAGTGAGAGTGTGACTAATTCAAAGCAGCTGGACCAGTGACACCTCAGAGGAGATGGGGTCTGTAGAAAACTCACACTACACGTGCAACAGAAAGCTCAGCCTACAGAGACCAAACCATCCAACTTCCACCAAGATCTTCAAAAAGTTTGGGCCGTGGCCTACAGAGCTTCCCCTGCCAGCAGTGAGAGTAAAATGCTGCAACATCCCCAGAGGAACATGCCACCACCACCTCTTACCCTCTCTCTCCTCTGCTCTCAAGCCCCTCCAGGGAGCAGAACCTCAGCCTCTGCTGTTGTGCCCACATCTCAAGCTCCAGCAACTCACAGAAGGGTAAAGAAACTCTGCCACCGTCCCCAGCTGTGCCAAGAAACCGTCTCCATGAGGACAGGACTGTCCCTCACTGCCCACAGCTCCCCAAAGAAAGCAGCATCTTCACGGTGGGGCCATTTCCTGCTTTTCAGCCTCTGGCAAAGCCGGTCAATTCTAGGGCAGCGTTTCAAGGACAAAGCAGCGCTGTAGGCCCAGTACCATGGCCAATGCATGATTTTTAAGGCTGCCAAGGAAAGTGCTAAGATGTCAAGGCATATGACTCAGAATTTTCAGAGTATAATATAGCTCAGCAAGAAGCCAGCTATCAAATTATATAAATGTACCGATTTGCTAAGTCACTGCAGAGCCAGCAGGGTGCTGGAAGGAGAGGCACTTCTCCATGAAGCCAAACCTTAACATTATTTGCAAGTGTAATAGCACAGGTCTGATTTTTGACTCCAGAAGGACTGGTGTGCTGGAGACAGCCTGAATAACAAGTTTCCCTGACTAGTCCTCCCCTGCCCTAAGAGAATTGCCTACAAGATTCTCTATCAAGTCCAAGCTGGAACTTACTAAGTTTTGCAAATTCTGAATACGCATTTTCAAAAAGCTTGAGGCATTTTTCTCTGAAAAACAAAAACTGGCTTCACTGCAAATGTTGGAAGACTTGAAAACAGCCCCATCATGCAAACCATGCTGAAATACAACCTCACACCTCTCAAAAAGGCAAACAGTGCACACTGTCACAACTTTTGTACCAAAACTCCACATTCAAGAACTCCTCAACAGAATGCAATTCAGAGCAAACCTGCAACACTGAAGACATATATATATATATACACAGTGATTCTCCTCTTCTCCTCTAAGTCAATGAGTAAACCAAAATTCTGTAGTGTTGCTACAGCTTAAAGTTGACCCAGAAAGCTTTTTTTTTGCCATTTTACCCAGAAAGCACACCACTCCCTATTCCTAGCAAGTAGGTCCCTACCTACGTCTTACAAATTTCCATCTGTATTCATCCTAGAAATGGGTCCAGGAAGCTGAACTACTCTTTGATCCCAAACAAAACTGTTAATCTCCTGGGGTGGAAGCACAAGGATGCAAGTCCTGCGGGGATGTGGATTAACAAAGCACCAAAGAAACAACATGCCTTCAAATGTTCCTGTTGTTAATTTAGCCTGCATGAGAAGCAAATTAAGTTTTCAGAAAGAGTCAGTGCTTTTCTTTGTTAAAACACCAATGGCATTGCGTTATTTTTGCATTATCTGCTCTCGGTCATGCATTACTCATACTGGGAAATGTGTGGAAGTGGTATAGAAAACGGAGTATGTTGTCAGATGTCACACCACTGTGCTCATCAATAAACTGGGGAAGGAAGGGATTTTCCAGAAAAAGTGGATTTTCTGTGAATAATGATGGCATAAAAATCAAACCACGAAATCAGATTATGTAACAACATAAACAGCGGCATTCGTATAAAGAAGACATCGCCCAAGAAAAAAGCTGGAAGAAAAGGATTGTTACCCATCAGCATTAATTTAAACAACTCAGTCAATTTTCTCATTTCCCTTCAATTCATTTTCTGCCTTGCAACAAAAAAAAAATCCTTGTCACAGAGCAGCCCTCTCATAAGCACCGTCTCTTGTTCTCTCCCACACATCATTCCTCTCGCATTGGCACATTTGCTGCAACATCCATTTCATTTGAAAGCCATCAGCAATCTCCCTGAGCACGCTGCTGCACAAGCACTCTGAGCTGCCCAGGGACGGGCAACTGGAAACGCCAAAGCACCAGTGACCTCTAAACTGCACGGGAATAAACCCAGCACACCCAGAGACATGCAGCAAGTTGATTTAACAAGCAGCAGAGGTGGTTTAGAAAACATGAAATGAAATGAAAAGGTACATCCATCCTTCAAAGAACGCTCCCAAGTCTCTCTGAGGGTACAGCTGGTAACAAGGCAGGTTGTTTTGCTGCGATGCTGCTCACAACACTCATCAGTGACCCAAATCTTTAGCAGTGCTCAAAGCTCTGTATCCTGAGGGACACAGCCGGCACCGTCTGACACGCACCAAAGGCAGACGGGCTTTTTACAGCAGCAAGCCCAGAGCACTTCAGAGAGGGCAGCTGCACCCACACCAGCTGCCTGCAGAGATGGGATCTCATTCCACATGGACACCTGGGCAGGGATTTACTCCAGGAGCTCCCGGCTCCAAGGCACAGCTCTGGGGCAGCCTGTGGAGCTAAAAGCTGCCTGGCCACGCTCACACAGAGGAGCCCTGCACGTGTTCCAGGCTGCAGGGAACTTCCTCCGCTGCGCCTCACTCACTCAGCACCGGGCAGAGGTTGGATAAGTTAGTCATGTTAGAAAATGTAACTGCATTGTGAGGTTAAGAAATCTCTGAGTCTCGAATGAGATTTAAAGAGCCTCTGGTGAAACACCAGGGCTTAGTCTGCCCAAGAATTGGTAACTTCCTTTTATTACATACCAAAAGCAATTTCGTTTCAGAATTTCCCCCACAACAGGCACATCTGCAGCTTTCCTTCACCTGAATAAACTGATGGCTGCTGCCACCATCACAAACCTCAGATAACTTTCCTTCACATACTTCTGCATCTTTATAGCCTCCTTCCCTCTGCCATCTCATTTCCCCGATCAGGCCGTAGTTTCATCTAACCCTTCCCAAAAGATAAAGCTTTCCACGCTCCTTTGTCCACTTCCCTCATTTCACCACTCCACTGGTTCCGCGTGCAGTTGCCTTGCTCTAATTCATGTTCTTAAGCTCTTCCTTCCCATTTTCTGCACCGCTGCTGAAGTCACAGCAATCTTTTCTCTTCAGATTTGCATCCTTCCTCTGCGAGGCACTCTCTGAAACAGGACTGTCACTCTGAGAGCCTGGCAGAAGCACAGACCTCATATCCCCTGCCCCAAGGCTCATCCCACGGCTGTGCCTTCCTCACATCCATCCAACCGCCACCTCTTCAGCTGTTTGCTCCAGCCACTGCCTTTTTCTGCCCGTGTGTGAAACCCTGCATGCTTTACTGTGAAACATGCAGCTCTCAACTCTGCTCATTTAGCTACTGAAGATTAAAAAAAGATACCTGCAAAGTAAACAGATCATTTTATCATTTCATCTTCCTGCTGAAGAAAGCACATCTAGGTTACACACAGGTTTACAAATGCCTTACTAACACTCCATCTACTCCCAGGCTTCAATTAAGAACCAGTCACATTTCAGCTAGAACAGTATCTCCTTTGTTTCGGCTGCAAAGATGATCATTGCCTGTATCCCTGTCGCCACAAAAGTCAACTCTTTGAAGGATTCCTCTAAGAATACGTGGGAAAAAAATCCCACAAATCCAACTGCCTGCTTGGCTTGCAATGACTGGGACAGGGAAGAAAAATGCCAGAGCACTATAGCCCTACTGAGATATATATACAGCAACTGTATTTTAGCTTCCAAACAGAATGCTGGGATTTATTTTGCATGTTAAGCTTTAAATAGTTTGGGGGCACAACCATCTCCAGTTGCAGTAAACCAAGGAACTTCAGGTACCCCTGGAGAGATTTAGAGCAGGAGCTGCTGCTGGTCAGGCAGGCCTGTGTCAAACACTTCCTTCTCCCACTGGTACCTCTGAATCGAACACCTACACCTCCCAGCAAAGTCCTGCCAGCAGAAACAGAAAGATTTTTGGCAAGATACTCAATTATAGTTCTTCATTCATTATTCACCGAGGTACTTAAACACTGGGCACTTTTATGAGAGCCAGAGAGAGGCATTCTAGTTACTGAAGGCAGTGAGTTAGGAAGATTATTTGAATATACATAACTTCAAGATGCAAATGATAACAGTGTGAACAAGTGCTTGCCCACTTTATTCCTAGGCATGGCCTCTCCTGAATCCTTTCATGCTCCTACCACAGAGCAGTGTAATGCCCAATTTAAACTGCCAGCACAGGGACCTGTGTTTGGAGAGCAGCTTGGCAGCAAGGCCACAGTGAAAACGAGGGTCATAAACTCGGCGAGTGTGAGAATTTATACACAGCTGGATTCCTGCTCAGGAGCCATCTCCCGTAGGTGTCTGGTGGGTACAGGAGCCTGGGAGCAGCAGATTTATTTTGTTATGCCATCCACATCTTATGCTGCACACAGTTCACCCAACAGATGTATTTAAAAAGCCCCAAACTATTAGCCACACTAATGTATTCTGTTACAAGCACCTCAGTACAAACTAAGCGGCTAATCCCCCCCTACTCTGAAAGCTGCTGGTAACACTAAATTACAGTTCAGGGAAGCTTCCTGGGAAAATGAAGAACACAAGGATTTCAGCAGGTATTGAAGGGAAATGCAAATCACAGGGTTGATGCAACTGAACACAGATTTTATACACAACTCGGACCTGTAGGTAACAAAACTTATTTCACAAAGCATTGCTGTTGGCTCTTTAAAAGAGCAAAAAGGTCACAGTTATCTACTTTCACCGAGAAAACCAAAACCAGGGGCAGAAAGAGCCCTTTCAGTGACTCTGGCTGGCCCTCCATCTGTTCTGGATTACTTCCTCTCTCGTCACTCGCCTGCTCACACCCAGCATTTCCCCGAGCCCACGACTGAACCAGCCCCAACCCCGCCAGACACTGTGAGCCTCAGCCTGGGCACCCCAGTCAGTCCCAGTTAGCCTCGGGGGGGCCCCACTGCAGGCACGGGGGATCTCAGCTGTACAGGTGGGCACCACCTGCACATGGGAGCTGTGGAATGGCATCACTCGGTGCCCTGCTCATTCCCCTGGGAGTGACTAACGACAGGATCCACAGAACCAGCACACGGCACGGGGAGCCTTCAGCTGTCCTGAGAGACACAGCAACTTGGGAACACTTGCTAAAACTTCACACAGCAAATCAAAGTTGTCACTCTGAAACCTTAAAATATTACTCTCAGATTCCAGCCTTAAAAATAGAACAGTATTATTTCCATGACTGATTTCCTTTAAATAAATGCAAATGATCTATCCAGGGAAGGCACAGTTGAGGGCTAAAACAGCATGTTCTGGAATCTGCATGCAGTTAACATGTTGACACATTATCTCTTGTTTATCACCCCTCAGAATTATGGTGCATTTCCTCCTCAGAGCTTTCACATCACACATTTGCTCCTGTATTTACTACAGATACATCCCTGGCACTGGAGGGAAGTGATTGAGCGAAAGTGCACCAAACCCCATCTCTCTTATCAAGGAGAGGCATAAAACACCTGCCTTTAGGAATCTGGAACACTCTTAAAGAGAGCAGCATCCCCCCAGGTCTGCCAGGCAGGGACGATCCCCGGGTTTGGGATGCTTCCCACAAGCACTGACTCCCACGTTTCCAGATCACACAGAAATCCCGGATGGGGAACTCGGCCCAAACGGCTTCTGCCCCGTGAGTTCAAATAAATCTTCTGGAGAATCTCACCTTCCGCACCACACCAGAAGGCAAAACCTCCACGTCTTCATTTAGGAATGACTTTCAATGATTTTAGGGAAACATTTCCACTCAAGTGATTCTGTGCAAGCCTCCACTAAGGTTAACATTAAATTCAACTACTAACTGCATTTTACAGAGTACCATTTTCTGTTGGAAAGTACAGAATTAATTGTTCATCTTATTAAATTTTTATATTTATCCATTTCTTGTGAAAGAGAGAAAAACTTCTTTCTTAAACCTCCTACTGCATACTAAAACTCCTACTAACCCTATTGATATTTGCATGGATTAGCACATATCCCAGCTCCAGCTGCAAGTGGAGGGACAACAATCACCAGCAAAAGCCCCACTTGCTTTCTCCTGATACAACCTGGCCCCAAAGAGGAAAGACTACAATGGGAGAGCAAAAACACGGGCAGGAAAGTTGAGGCAGCCAAACCTTCCAGCCCCAAACGCCATTTGAGCACCTCACAGAACCCAGAGCTGAGTGGTGGTGACTCCGTTCCGCAGAGGAAAAAAGCCACCAGAGCGCAGTTTCCACCTCGGGAATTCAGGAGGCGTCTCTGTGGGAGGCTGGTCCTGAGCCGGACGCCCACAGAGCTGCCCCAGCCTTCCCGTCCTGCTGCAGGGGGAAGCGCGAGATCACAGCACCAGGGGAGGAGGCTCCCCAGGAACGGCTTTTAAGGCCCTGCCCTCAGTGATCAGTAAAAATAATGAAATGTACACAAAGGCTTGTAGGTTTCCCCTTTCTCTTTTCCATTTTATTTCTGCTTTTTGAGACCAGACGGCACATTTAAAGAAAGTTCATATTTTCCGGATAGGGTAGTTTAGCAACAACTGCACTGGCTAAAAATCCCATTTAATGTCTCCACTGAACCCAGCTCACCTTCAGAGTGCCTTAAAAGGAAATTACTTGCATTTTGCCCCTCGGTTCCGGAGAATGAAATTTTGTATGTGAGAGCAAATTTGGCTTAGGAGAAAAAGCAAATATACTTATAACAAAAAAATTAGAAGATTTTTACTGATTACTATTCTCTCTCAATTCCTAACCTAATTTTATTCATGCCTAAAGGCAGTAAAACGAGGGGCCTCCGGTATTTGCCTATAAAGATGTAATTTGCTTATATTAAAAAAAAAAAAGGCCTCTTTCTACTGCTCCCATCTGGCTGCCTCTCCACTAACGCGAATTTAGCGGCGTAAGCGTTAATTAGGGGTCTAACCAACACACCAATTAGGTCTCGTTAGGTAATTCCGTGTGCGCTGGACCGGAGCTGCAGCACCGGTGCTGCCCGGCCCGGAGCCCCGAGCCCCCCCGGCGGGCTTT
>WEIT01005160.1:338764-366616 GCA_013389985.1 Dryoscopus gambensis
GGGAGCGGGAGCGGGAGCGGGAACGGGAACGGGGCTGGGAGCGGGAGCGGGAACGGGGCCGGGAACGGGAACGGGAACGGGAGCGGGAGCGGGAAGCGCTGAGACGGCGGAAGCGTCCGGAACCGCCGAGGCTCCTGTCTCGCACTGCCGGGGACGAGGCGGCTTCAGGGGCTGCCGAGCGGAGCAGAACCGTGTGGGAAAGGCCGAGGCGGGGGTGTGGTGCTGGACGCTGGGAGATGGAAAGCCTGGAAAGCGCCTTTGAGAGTCCGCCCCCGTCCGCTCCCTCCGTGACCTGGCACAGGGTGCCCAGAGCAGCCGCGGCTGCCCCTGCATCCCTGGCAGCGTCCAGGGCCAGGCTGGACGGGGCTGGGCCCAGCGTGGGGTAGTGGAAGGTGTCCCTGCCCATGGCACGGTGGAACGAGATGAACTCTAAGGTTCCTTCAGCCCAGACCAGCCTGGGATTTTGTGGTACATGGACTCACGAGATGGCTCTGTGTGTTGTACTGTTTATGTAATAAACGTGTTTATTTAATAAATTCTAACCTGTGCCTTAGGCCTGGCCTTGCTAGCACTGCTGGGCCTGGGGGTCCCATCTGTGCTTCGAAGCCTGTGCCTGTGTCTGCTGGCTCTGCTCCTCCAGCTGCCCAGATGAGATGGAAATCCACCCCATCCATGGATGAAATGCGATTATTTACCAGAATTTCCCTGACTGACAACAGGCACAGCATCTAGAGAATAACTGATGGTCCTTGCCAGGGAAGACTTCCTGTCCAGGTTAGATGAAGACAGGAAGGGCAGAACACAAAAGCCTGTGAAGGAGATGTGCTGCGTTTGCAAGGAGACATGGAACCTCCTGGCTCGGGTGGTGGCATTTCCGCGGAGCTGACCTCAACCCTTGGCAACGAGCAGCTTCTTCAGCCTTTAGGGTCTGGGTGCTGCTGGCCAGCTGTGGTGTGGCCCCATCCTCCTGTGCCGCTGCCACGGGGAGACACAGAGCATCCAGAGCAGGTGACCCTGAGTTCAGGTGCTCTGGGGACCGAGGACGCTCAGGCTGCCCTCCGACCACGCAGCAGGCACCAAATGCAGCCGCAGGCACGGGAAATTGGAAGTAAAACTGCCCTAAGCAGCAGCGTGCTGTGACAGCACAGCACTGGGCTTGCCATGAAAATGGACCTGGAGCTTCCTGCTAAGCATTTTTTGTCTGTTACCTGTTCAAATCTCTGCCAAATGGTGAAGAGATGGAGGATGAACAAATGGAAATGGTGCAAAGTCCTTTCTTATTGACAGCTCACCTGCTCCACAGGACATTTATGTCAGCAGAAATGTCCTTCATCCATTCAAAATTGCTTAGAATAATACTGGTCATGAGATCTAAACCCTTTTTATAGCATTTAAAAGGCAAAACAAGAGCTGCAAGTCTCCCTGCGCATCAAACACCTGCTGCTGCTCACAGCCTGGGGGTGACAATTTGGTGTGCCCCAAAAGCTGCCCCACTTCCATTCGTGGGGACAAAGCCAGCACCAAAGATGCCACTGCCCCAAAGTCCCCCTAAGAGGGGCCACAGAGCCCAAGCTCCCACAGGGCTGCCCACATCAGCACTGCCCCTCACGCTGACACATTCCACTGCCATGGAAAATCCATCCTTTTCCTGTCAAGCCTGGGCCCCCAGCTGGCAGCTGAGCTGGATTCTTCGCACCTTCTCATCACAGCCCTTAACGAAGGACTCGCAGGTCAGATTATACCCACTGTGTGACACCCCCAGCCTGGGCTGGTTCTCAGGGGTGTCGCTGGGAAAGGTGGGACAAAATCCAGCTCCACTCTGCTGTCCCTGGGATCAGACGCTGGTCCTGCCATCAAGCAAGGCAGCAGATATTTGTTTGGGACACCAAAGTAAAAAATCAGCATGTCTCAGCCTAAATATACCCAGGGCAGGGATTTGCTGACAGCACAACGCTCCTGGTGCTTTCCAAAGCACAGCCTGGTGTTCTGATTATGGGAAGGGTTCCCAGGGCAGAGGAAATGAGGAGAAAATGAAAAAGACAAAAAAGGGGGGAAAATTCTTCCATTAACTTGTACAAAGAGTAAATCTGTGTTGCCATCCTGGCAGTTCCAAGGGTTCCTGCACCACACCAATGGATGTTGCACATCAGGGTGGGTCTCACTCTGGCATGAGATGTCAGATGGAAGTGGAGTTCCTGTAATCTGCTCCTAATGGTGTGGTAAAAGCAATTCCTATGATGTGACAGAAAGAGAAAAACATAGAAATTGATTAAGGAAAGCATTATAAAAACATAAAATGCTTTGGCTTTAGTGTGGAACACCAAGGAAAGCAAGACAGGGGATATCAATCCCTGTATCTGTAAATTAAAATTGTTTCTGAGCATCTCACAACTTAACACCTCATGAGGACTGAGCAACATGTCCAAGGCATAATAAGATGAAAAAACAGGTTTTGATAAATTTTTTCTGAGATAGAAACTCACTGGGAAAGAGTCAGTCCTTGGAGGAGTGGCTGAGGGAGCTGGGCAGGGGCTGGAGCCCCAGGAGCGGCTGAGGGAGCTGGGAAAGGGGCTCAGCCTGGAGCAAAGGAGGCTCAGGGGGGCCCTTGTGGCTCTGCACAAGTCCCTGACAGGAGGGGGCAGCCGGGGGGGTCGGGCTCTGCTCGCAGGGAACAGGGACAGGAGGAGAGGGAACGGCCTCAGGTTGGGCCAGGGGAGCTCAGGGTGGACATCAGCAGGAATTTCCCCATGGAAAGGGTGCTCAGGCCTTGGCAGGGGCTGCCCAGGGAGGTTTGGAGTGCCCATCCCTGGAGGTGTCCAAGGAAGGGCTGGAGGTGGCACTCAGGGCTCTGGGCTGGGGACAAGGTGGGGATGGGGCACAGGCTGGACTTGATCTTGGAGGTCTTTTCCTCCCTAACTGATTCCATGATTCGAGCACAACATTCCCATGCCTACATGGCTGCAGGAATTTGAGGAGCAGTCTCTGGGTGTGTGCCCTGCTCAGACAAGACTGTGTCAGTGTCTCCTCCTCGGGTGTGTGACAGATTTGTGTCACACATCTGCACAGCTGCTAATTAGTGCTAACGAGGCCCTCGCTCAGGTGGAGGCACAGCAGGGCGGTGGGGCAGTTTCAGTCTGAGAGAACTTGCTCTGCCAGTTTTCCTGCGAGGATGAGGATGAGGGGGAAGTGGAAGGGAAAGTCCCTGCACCACTGACCTGGAGATACCCCCGTGTCGTGCAACATGGCAAGGATTCCTCGAGGGTCATCTCAGCCTCCCTGTATCGAAGCAAAAGTCATCCTGTGCTTAGAAAAACCCTGGAAAACTTGTGTTGTAGGTCTCAAAACTGGCACTGCCCTGGAAGCTGTGAGCTCTGTGTCCCCCTGGGCTCTGTGTTCCTCTAGGCTCTGTGTCCCCGTGTCTGCCCAGCTAGGGCCACTCCAAAATGAGCTGGGGATGCTCCAGGATGCAGCCCCAACCCACTCCATCCCCCCCAGCTGACTCTGCTGGAACCCAGCCATCAGTTCAGTCTGTGTTTTCTATCCATTCATTGTCCCAGGGAAGGATTTGCTCCCTGACCCTCCCCACCCCTGTTCCCACACATGCAGCTCTGCCTGTGTCTCACATGCCCAGGCCCAGCAGCACAGCCCACCTGGGGCAGGATCGTGGGGGTGGCACCATTTGATTTGTCTCACTACACCTTTTCTGGATAAGAGCTGAATTATTTCTAAGCCTGTGTCCATTTCCTGCCATTTCTCTTGGCCTTGGGTAGCCCATGGAAATCACCCCAGGAGCTCGTGCCCCGTTCCAGGGCTGCCTTTGGGTGCTGAACACCCACAGGATAAGAGTGAGTGGCCACAGGTGCCTCCCAGACAGGCTGCTCCAAACCCACAGCCCCGGTCCTACTGCTGATCCAGCAGGGCTGCGGGCAGGTAAAAAAATGGAAACTAAAGAGACAGGCAGTGAAAAAAATGACACAATCTGGGATTTGCTGTGGGGCCGGTGGGAGTCAGTTGCTCAAATCCTCTGGCAGCTCCGTGGGGAGCTATTTCCCAAATTTCAGATGCCTTCAGACAGCCCTGGGAACTGCATTATTTGGTGAATACTCTGCAGAGCTCAGCCCTCAGCACTTAATTCCATTTACAGACCCAGGGATGAGACAGAAGGGGTGTCTGAGTGGCTGCAGAGAGATTCCCCCGGGGCAGCCTTGCTGTGAGAGCTGCGCCAGAGCTCCCACGTGTGGCACAGGGCAGTGCTGGCTCCCCGGCCTGGAGAGGTGACATTGGGGCAGCTGGTGTCCTGCCAAGGGTAACACAACCTCCTGGAGCCAGGAATTGATTGGGAGGTGACAACAAAGCCATGGACAGACTTGCTTTGCCCTTCACACTTCCACCCAGCCCAGCACGCGGTGAGGGATGTGGAGCAGCTCAGCTGTCCCGTTAGAAGAATTAACAAAAGCAATTCTCACACGGGCTTTGTGGGCAGAGAGAGTTTTAACATCCCATTGGGTTGGGACTGAAAGGGAAACTCCCAGCCCTCTGGGTGGTCTTCACTGGAATTTACTGGCAGGTTATTTTTTAGCACAAAATAAAAGGCAGCTGCCTGGGCTTTGGGAAGGACTCATGCTCAGGACCAGGTTTGTGCAGTCTGGAGGAGCAGAGATGGAGAGGAGATGTGATGGAGCTTTTACGTGGCTGCACGTGGGGGGAAGCGCTCATGTGAGAGCCTGGGCACGAGGGTACAGATGTGACAAGGACAATTCCTTTACCAGCTCCGATGGATAAACAGCCTTTGCTGGGTTGAACTGGTGAGTGGTTCAGCACGGCTGTCCACCTCTGAGCATTCCTGGGAGTTTCCAGGAGCAGTGTGGGCAGCAACACGGGGGCCTTCAGGAGCCTTGCGACTGAATTACAGCACCCTCGGCCAAAAGTGCCAGAAGCAGCTCCTGGAGAAGAGCAGAGGGGGTTGTGAGGCCGGGTAAAGCTCCTGTGTGCAGCCTGGGCACAGGGCCAGCCTGCCCTGGGGCCCAGCTCTGTCCCAGCACAGCACAGGGTCACACACAAGGGTGCTCAGAGCAGCCCCTCCAGCCCCAAACCCAGAGGAGTCTCAGCAAGGGGCAGCCAGTCCCAGTGGAGAGCAGGCAGTGCTTGTGTGAACGTGGTGGGAGCCACCCTCACAGCCGGGACAGCCCCTCGGCCTGTGCCTGCCAGGTTTGGGAACAGGGACAGGTGCCCACGGTGTCCCAGGGCACAGACCCTGTCCCCAGCCCCCTTTCTCCCAGCATCCTCCCACGCTGGGCTGTCCTGGAGCTTCCCTGGCAGCTGCACAGCCCGGACAAGCCCGACGCCACCAAGGTCCTTCCGGGAGCCACTGCCCCTCGTACCTCTCAGGCTGTGGGGCAGAGCAGCTCGGGGCTGACCGGAGATCCTGAGAGCCTCAGCCAAGCTGATTTGAAGGTTCCCTGTCCCAAGCGAGTCCTGGAGTGCAAGCACAGGGAAGCAAAGCAGTGAAGCAGCCACCTGGGCCTCTCCAGGCACGTGGCAGGGAACAGCCAGGCAGGGAAACTCAGCTGTGAGGGTCCTTTAGCCAGGGAGGAGGGGTTTGGGCCAGTGTGGAAACCTGGTGGCCCAACAGGTGAAGCAGCTCCTCAGGAAACTCCTGCCCTGGCACTGAAAAGGAGAAACTGTGCATTAGCAGCTGGTTTTATCTCACAGCTCTGGAGGTGGCTGGGGCGGAAGGGGACAGTCCCACACAAGGACTCACAGAGTGTCCTTCAGCAGCTCCTGCCTCCCGTCCCGGCTGCCCGAGAGCCACCGCGCCCAGGCTGGGCCCTGAGGTGGCTCTGGGGAGAGCAGAGCTGCAGGCAGGGTGCAGCCGCGGGGCCGCAGCCACGGCAGAGCCAGCGGGGACACCTGGGGACACAGGGGGAAGGGGGGAGAACTGGCCCCACAAGGAGCACAGTGAGATGAGCAAGGAGCCCAGGGCCACCCCGCCACAGCAGTGACCCCTGCGCAGAGGGGACAGACAGGTGGCTGTGGCAGGGCAGCAACCTCTGCCCCTCACAGCCCCTTCCTACCTCACCCATTCTCAGCTCAGCCCCGCAGCAGCTCCAGGCCACCTCCTCATCCCGCTCCTCAGCAGCAGCCAGGACCTGCCCTTTGATTTATTTGAGCACTGACAGCCACTCAGAAGTGTTGGAAGTGCAGTTTTTCAGCACTGACTAAAAATAGCGGAGTGAGATTCCAGAGCTGCCCCAGCGCCGCAGCCTGGCCCGCCTGCCCGGGACAATGGCATCTGCAGCCACGAGCCACAACAGCGCAGGCCGAGCTCCAGCTCCCGAAATAACCACTCAGAAAGGGCAAATCCTGGCTTTAGTTACAGCCAGACAAAAAGGAGTGTTTCAGAAGAGCGTTATCAGAATATCTGAGCACGCGGTGCCAGCTGGAAACCGAGCAGGGAACGCAGTGGGAGCCGGGTGGCCTCACCACACGGACACCCCAAATTCCAGGTGTTGCCGAGGGGGTGAGGCGCTCACAGCTGGAGCATTCAGAAGAGCTGAAGCCTTTGACATAAGGCAAACAAAAGCCTTCAGGTAGCCAGCAGGAGCTGATGATCCACGACAAGGAGCCTCCAGCCTCATGCCCGAGCTCAGGCGCACACAGGGATGGGCCCTCTGAACCTCTCCAGCTTGCACAGGAGCAGCTCCGTGTGACATCCTGGAAGTGACACTTTCTTTTTCCTCTCAACTCCAGATAATCAAGACTGGATCCCTTCTGAGGAACTAGTTATTTCCCAGCCCATGGTGGGTGCAAAGGCACCCATCCTGCCCGGCTTCCAGCCCCAAACCTGCTGGAAGTGCCCAAATGCACCCCACCGAACTCCCTTCCCAATCCCAGCAGCAATCCTGTGTGCTGGAGGCAGTCGAGGCTCATGAATGGGAGCCCTGCCAGGTGATGCTCACCTTCATAGGGGAGGGAGAACGCACCTGACACTCTGCAATATTTGGTGTGAAAAAGGCACTTTTGGATACAGAGCAACCCAAGTGCACCTGGACCAAAAGCCAGGCTGCAGCAGAGCTGCTTTCTGAGGGTGAAAGGGACCCAGTGACCTGATCCTGGCAGCTGAAAGGAAGAAAAGTTTCACCACATCTCTCTCCAGGGGCCTCATCCTTCCACGGGTGAGGAGCTGCTGGGAGAGCTCCAGGTGCCGGCAGCTCTGCAGGCTCCGGCGTGGAGCAGGCACTGAGGGGACCCAGCACACGCAGGCACCCAGACACAGCTGTGTTCCCACTGGAACGGGAAGGGGAAGAGCCAGGAACCAGCCAAGATCCATGAGGAAAGAGCAGCTTCCAAGCACAGCTGGCATGGAGCATCTGTGACAGCAGAGAGCTCCGGGCATCCCTCCCCAGCAGCCAGGCCTTGCTGCTCCTGCTTCCCCTGGAATGCACAGCTGGAAAGCAGAAACCAGGCTTGGTGCTGCCAGCAAAGGGTCAACTGAGAAATATTTGGGGTTTTATTAAACAACACACACACCCACGAGCCTGGCTGCACCAAGTGGGGAGACTGCAGGGGCAGCAGCTTCCCCCCTGACTGCACCAGCTGAAGGGATTATTTTTATATTTTTCATTTAGTGCTGAGCTCAGCTTGATGCCTTTGCCTACACCACAAGCTGAACAGTATCACTTTTCTGTACCTGGGTCACAGACGGCGTGAGATCTGTGCATCACTTTTGTGTCTGCTCCAGCAGAAAAGTCCCATCTCCAAAACTTGGGAATTCAGAGAACGGAGAACGAGCCAGGCTCTCCCACCTGCCACAGCTGCAGATCAGAGACTGTGTGAGGCAGAGAGCACCGAGTTGGAAGTCTCAGCTCCCAGGAGTAACTCTGTGCAAGCCCAAGTGTGACAGCAACAGGCCAAGAGCCTCTCACCCAAATCCTGCTGTTCCCACAGAAGGTGAAGGCTCGGCCTCAGCCAGGGAGTCTCGGCCAAGCAACGCCCACTGCAAGGGGCTTTAAAATATCCTTTAAAAGTCCTGCTGTTAATGATGTCTCTTACAGATTGCCTGCCCAGCTGGGGGAGGACCTGGACAGCCATGGACGCACAGGGGTTGGCCATAGGAGAAGCCAGAGAGGTCAGGGCAGGCCCACGGAGCCAGGACACTTCTGTCCATATTGGCCTCAACCCAAAAGGCAGAGCAGAAAAGGCTTCTTGAAAAAACACCCAGGGGTTCTGGGACTGGGGTGTTGAGGGCAGGGTGCTGCTGCAGGCTGTCCTTCCTCTGCCTCAGGTGTTCAGCTGACCCCAGGTAACACTCACAGCACAGCTGCCCTTGGACTCCGGTTCTTGGATTCCTCTCTCCTTCTGAGGTCAGTTTTAAACTCCAGCTTCAAAGAGCAACTGAGCTGGAGAAACACAGAATCCTGGAATCACTGAGGTTGAAAGAGACCTCCCAGAGCACAGAGCCCAGCCTGTGCCCAATGCCCACCATTGTCCCCAGCCCAGAGCCCTGAGTGCCCGCTCCAGCCCCTTCCTTGGACACCTCCAGGGATGGGCACTCCAAACCTCCCTGGGCAGCCCCTGCCAAGGCCTGAGCACCCTTTCCATGGGGAAATTCCTGCTGGTGTCCACCCTGAGCTCCCCTGGCCCAGCCTGAGGCCGCTCCCTCTCCTCCTGTCCCTGTTCCCTGCGAGCAGAGCCCGACCCCCCCGGCTGCCCCCTCCTGTCAGGGACTTGTGCAGAGCCACAGGGGCCCCCCTGAGCCTCCTTTGCTCCAGGCTGAGCCCCTTTCCCAGCTCCCTCAGCTGCTCCTGGGGCTCCAGCCCCTGCCCAGCTCCGTTCCCTGCCCTGGACACGCTCCAGCCCCTCAGAGTCCTTGTTGCAGTGAGGGGCCAGAACTGAACACAGGATTTGAGGTGGGGCCTCAGCAGGGCCAGCACAGGGGGGAACACATCCAGAAACACAACCCGAGCTGTGAAAGAGCTGCCTCCAACCTCCAGCTGGCACCGAGCTGAGAGCGAAAAGCTGGAGTTTCCTGGACTAAAGAAAATAAAGCAGGAGTCTGTACTATATTCTTAAATATGGTTTAATACTCTTCTCCATTTCTGTACATCACAACACCAAGATATCACTGCTTGGGATCTCTCTGCAGAGGCTATATAGTATGCGAAGGCCGGGATCTCCCACCCCCGGTGAGTGTGTTTGCATGTGTAAGTGTAATACATATCAGTATATATTGATATACACATCAATATATAATGCAATATATATCACTGAAGAGAACACATTGATTAAAGAAATACAAAAATTTGGCATCATTTCCAAACTTAAATAGTAAAAATAAAAACTACAAAAAGGAGCTGCATACCCTAATGTATCATGTGAAACAACAAGCAGTATATTCAAAAATGTAAATTTACATCCAATTTTTGTGGTCTTGTCATGTCACATTAGACCCATTTACAATGGCAAAATCCAGAACATACTGCTGTGAGGGCCAGGGCTGTGCTCAGCCCTGAGCAGACCCAGCCCCACCTCCCGGGAGAGATTCCAGCTTGGATGTGAGGACAGCAGCAAAGCCGCCGGCCAGGTTAGGGACCAGGGGGACAAATGGTATTGCTCACAAGGACAGGAATTTTGGACCTCAAACAACAGCGTGGCAGAAATTTGAAGAGAAGCTCCCTCTGTTCAAGTGAACCAGGACAAGAGGCAAAGGTTTGCAGCTGGAACAGGAGCTGCTCCTGAGGGAAGCACCGGGAGCGACGCTGGGAGAGCCCCCACGGAGGGAGCAGGACCTGAGCTGTGCCACTGCTCCCCTCGGGGCAGGACCTGGCCTGGTGCCACCGCTCCCCCGACCCCCAGGGTGTCACCAGCAGGCTGGACACACCCCAAGGATGTGCTCCTGGATCTCTGGATGCTCTGGAATAGGCAGGACACAAAGCCTGGGCAGTGTGGGATCAGCCGGAGGTGATCATTACCCCTGGAAGGGCACATCCCCACAGGACAGACACTGCTCACTGCTGGGAGCTGGGTGCTCCCAGGGGCTGTGCCAGCGCTCCACGGGCCAGAATCAAATATTCCACACTCCCAGCACTAATTCAGCCTTCACTCCACTGACTCAGTATTCCTGTCAAACACCCACTTCCATTAAAGACCTGTGGGCTCAAATTCACATAATCAAGGGAACCTTACGCAGTCCTAAAGCAAAAAGAAAAACTTACTGAGGAACAAAAAGCCAAGTGTACCTTACTTCACTGAAATCTCATGTTTATTTTTGTCAAGACTGAAAAAAAAATAAACTCCTGAAGGCTGCACTGCTCAAATCCAAATTAAGCCCAAGACTCCAGCAGCATTTTCATTGCAATTCATGAAGTGCATTTCCTAGTTTGTAAGAGCAGTGTTTCTGCAAATAGATTAAAGCACGTTTGGCTGGTGAGCCTCCCCAAACCATCAGAATTTGCAAGCCACATGTAATGAACCAGCACTCAGGTCAGTGCCTCCTCAAGCTTTTGAAGAGAATTATGGCTCCAACCTCGTTCCATTTCTTCTGCAGGCTAAGCTGAGAATGCCATGTAAATGGGTCACGGCGCTGCCAAATGCAGCAATTGATTTCTCCAATCAAAATATAAAGAGACAAACCAGTAGGATCTTACTTCTATTAATTTTGGAAGGAAGAGGTTTACAGCAGTTAATGTATCATGAAGGTTAAAAAAATCATTTCCATAAAATACAAGAGCAACCAATTTCACCATTGAGTAAAAGTAAAAACTGGGATTCTTTTTAAATTAGTCCAAAGTGGCATATAGGAACTTAGTAGTTTGCTGCTGTACTGACACTATGACAAATCAAAGTGTAGGGTTTTGCTTTCTTAAATCCAAATGCTCGTGGATCAAGTTCTGGAAATGTTCCAATTCTAAGGCAGGGATCTGTTGTGTTTTCCACCATGAGTTTGCTCCTTGGGTTGGATGCTGGAGGGGCGAGGCACGTGTTGCCGGACCCAGCTCGACTACCTAGTAGTCATCAAGGTCAAAAAATTCATCGTCTCCTCCTTGGTATTCCATGCCCTGGAAGTCCACTCGGTACCGCAAGATACCTGCCAAAGAAACAGCCTTTAGCTCCCCCAGCACCCCCACAGGCCCTGCCCAGCCTCCCCAGCCCTGCACGCCCAGAGGTTCCCAGAACACCCATGCAAGGCCTGGCAGCAGGCAGGCGGCTGGAGTGAGAAATGCCACGGGGAATGACTGCCCAAAGGCAGCAATACCCACCTGCCCAGCCAGGCCAGCTTCCTCCTGGGAAAGCTGAGCCTGTTCTAGGGATGCATCTCCAAAAAATACCAGTGGCAGGTCACTGGTTCCTGTGTCACTGCTCAGACCAAGGCCTGGCAGTTAAACAAGAGGACAGCTGGCACTGCAGTTACTTTCACAATGGAGTACAAGCAGGATTTAATGGCTGTTTTCCCACCCCAAACACCACCCCAGGGTTCTGGAAATCCTGTATCCCTGGAATCACATACTGAAGTGAAAGAGGTTTTTCAAGGGATTCAAAGGATTTCAATCCTTTCAAGCCTGCAGAGCGTGGGAGCAAAGAGGATCCCCCCCAAGCAAAGAGGCTGGATCTGGCAGGAGATGAGGGACTCCTGGAATTACAAACCCTGAAAACTTAGGAATCTGTTGCTCCTTATGGAGCCAAACAATCCAAGCTTATTTCCTCCTGACTGGTGTCTAGAAATTCCTCTTCACAGTACACTCACCCCTGGCTGAGCACAACCAGTGGCACAGGTCTGTGTCCTGGAATCCCTGCCCAGGCAGGTTTGGCCCTACCTGCCCAGGATTTCTGTCAGACTGGCCCAGCAGCCACCTGCAGCTCTGCCTGGTGGTGTCAGTGAGCTCCAGAGCAGGACTGCCTTTCAGAGGCCTCACTGCTCCAGAGGCTGCACTAAAACCACGTTGCTTTGGAAAGAAGCACAAGATCAGGGAGGAGCCAAGTACAGGGAAGCTCTGAGAGATGAGCAACAGCTCCAAGTGCTTCAGGAACAGGGCCGGGGGTTGTCAGAGCCCCCTGCACAGGGCAGGGCAGGGGCTGCCACCAAACCACTGTGCAGAGCCAGAGCCAGGCAGCTCGGGGCCCTCCCGAGCTCCAGCAGCTGCCCAGGGGGACAGCCCATCCCTGAGTACTCCAGAGGACACAGGGATTGAGGAACACAGCTGGGAAGTGACAGGCCCCAACGTGGATCATTATCCTGCTGGATAGGGAATGAATCCACCCTGGTGAAGACAATTCTTTCTTGAACTGGTTTCATGACTAACTAGAATAAGATTAATCCCACTCGGGTCAGCACCAGATTATCAAACCAACCACTAAAAAAGACAAACACATTTTCCTCTTGCAGTTTACCTCCAATTCCTCCAAATCCTTTCACAAATTGGGATCCTTCTTGTGATTTGTCTGTAACAATTTCCAATGTGGCTCCAAATTTCTTGTAGTTGTTTGCAAACCACTCCAGGAGGGGCATACTTTCTATGAGTTCGTGTTCCTGTCCAGTCTGTGGAGACATTGGAAGGGAGAAATAAATAAATAATAAAACCTGATACAGTCACTGCATGTTCAGTACTGAGAAAATTCCCCCAAAGTTGGCTCCATGGCTTTGCCAGCCCCAGCAGGACAGCAGCCCTCACTCTCCACAGGAACATTCCTGGTGGAAGCATTCCTGACACAACAACTGTACCAGGCAAGGGCTGGCACAACCACAAGGCTCCTGGTGCCAGAAAATTAATCACTGACAGTGTTTTGGGCCTCTAATATGGAATTTAGTGCAGAAGCAGGAGAAAAAAATGCCTTGATTACTCTGCTCCAGTGTCACCTCACGCTACTTCTCAGTTTCACTGCTCAGACTTGCTCTGCCCCCTGCAAGGATTCCAGCCCCACTCACCCACCAGGCCCTGCTCTCTGGCAGGAGCACTGATCCATGCAAGAACAGAGCCAAAAGGCACCATTTTCTGAGCAGGAGGTGAAGTGATTATTGTGAAATAGAAACACATCAGTGCAGGTAACACTGCAAACCCTCCACACACAGCAGGGATCGCCAATCCCCCTCCAGGAGGGCAGGCAGCTGGAGATGCCCCCCTGGCACAACCCACGTGGGACAGATGCCCGCCCTTTTGGCAAGGACGCTTTTTCCCCGTTTACTCTGCAAAGTAACACAGAGCCCTGCTCCACGAGGGCTGCTGGACCTGCACAGGCAGGGAACTCAGGCAGCAAATGACAGTTCCACATCCCAAATACACCCCAAAGCAGACACTCCCTTGGTCCCTGAGCCATGTCATGATTTCTGACCTCACAGTGGTTCTGCACGACCAAATCTGTGCCCCACGAGCAGGGAGCACTGGTTTGGGGCTTTGGCCTGCATGGTGGCTACCAAACCCCTGTAGGTGATGGTCTGGTGGTGGCTGAAGACCCTGCACTGCCCATTTACACAACCTTGGGGTTGGCAGCAGGGAAGACTGGAGAAAAGCAGGTCTGGAATGCAGGGGTTACGCAGGCAGAGCCACAGGTTACTGCCCTGAGGTGTCACTGAGGGCCAGAAGGTCCTTGCACTCAGGTGCTTGGGACAAACTAAGCCCAGGTGTCCCAAGCTCTGCACCAACACACTGAGAACAAAGCCAGAAGCCCCAAAGCTGAAATACCTCCTTATCTGTGAAGTGGGATTTATCCTTCTCTTGCTCTGGTGTCAAATACAGAATCTTCTCCTCTGAGAAGGGAGAAAAAAATAATAGAATTAGTTTGGATAAGGCTACAAGATGCAGTTTAAAGACAGCAGGAGACTGAGCACAGCCAGCAACAGAGGGTCTGGGCACTGCCACTGCCTTCCCTCCTCCCTGAAGCTCTGTGAGCAACCCAACAGGGCACAGCAGCAGAGAGCAGCTGCAGAGCACCACAGAGAGGGACAGGCCCTGCTGCAGGCACAGGGGCTGTCTGCAGGCAGAGGAATTGTGTTTGTGGCCACGAGGTCACCTTGGGCTCCCCTGTGGTACCACACTCACACAGCTGAAGGAGGTTCCAGGCTGGCCCTGTGCCCAAGTGCCCCCCTGGCACTGTAGTTCCCTCTGTGCACTGGAACCCTACGTGTTCCAGCTTTTCCCCCACAGAGGCTGGGAAGCTGTGGGTCAGGACCTGCCTGCCCAACACCCCTGTGATCAGACCTCCTCTGGGAGCTCCTCCAGCAAACTCATCCCAGTGAGGCACCTCAGGTGTTCAACCCCAAGACCCTTCAGTGTCCCAGAGCACCACATACCCTCTGTGCCTTGGCAGTGCAGGACGTATCTCATGATATCCAGGTTTTCATAGACTATCAGGATCTCTACTGCTCCCATTTCCAAAGCTTTTAGTGTATCTTCCACACCGAAGCAGTACTTCCCCGTGTCCTGGCTGATCTCGTCGAAGTATCGTCCTGCAGGGCACACAGAGCCTGCCGTGAGCACTCGGCACCGAACACACACTTCAAACAAGCTTCCCCTGAATGCAACAAACTGGGACAAGCAGCTGCCACCAGAAGGCCTGGAACTGAGGTGACCTCTGATGGAGGGACAGAGAAGGTCCAAGCCTGGTGGGGAAAAAGAAACCAACCAAAACCCGCCCATACCAGCACTTGAGGTGTCCAGGTGACAGAAAGAACCACTGCAAGTCACACTCAGCCAGCACGGTAGGGCTGGGGCAGCACCAGGGCTCTGCCAGGAGAGCAGGAGCAAGACCAGCACACTCAGTGCCACACACCTGGCTTGGGAGGAGGCTGAAGGGCATCACATACCTATTAGTTTTTTCTCTTGGATGAATTTCACATTGGAGAGGACCTCAGTTGACAACTCAATTGCTTGATTGAAGCCATTTTCTCCTCCATATGAAATGTCAACTAGTTTGAGCACTTTGGATTGCAACCGCTGAACGAGAGAAGGAGACATAAAAACATAAATCCATTCCAGAGCAGGGCTGTCAGACTCCTCACCCTGCCTTGGGGACACTGCACTCAGTACTGCACTTCACCTGAGGCAGAGGGACCTCTCAATGCACAGTACTGAACCACAATCCTCAGGCCACAGATTAGCTTTACCGGAGTTTAATTCCAACAAAGCTTCTGCTTTAGACTTGGGAACACAAAGAATGGGAACATCAGTTCCAAACCAGGGAGGACAGATTTCTTATTAGCCCTGTTTTAAGAAAAGGAGTTCTCAGCTCCTTGCAGGAGGTATTAGGAAAGGGAGACTTCTTTGGATACATCCCATTTTTAGTTTTGATCAAATCTTCTGGGACACAGGAGTCACATTCCTCTCAAGGAGCACCTCGTATCAGAGCTCCTGCTACAATCACCACGTCACCACTGACACTTAAACATTTGGGTCTGCTCAGAAAAGGCCACTCACCTGATCAAACATGTCAGATTGACTTAATTCAGTTTTGAAGTCAGCTGATCCAGCCAGGACGAGCCCGGCCACGTTGACCTTGTCCCCGGAGATGAAGAGCTGCACGGCCGTCTCGGCCACCTTCCGCACGTAGTTGTGCCGCTTCTCCATGCGCAGGCGGGCGAAGCGCAGGGCAGATTGACCTCCTCTGCCTGCAGGGGGATGGGGCAGCCATGGGGAACCCTCTGCATCCCAGGAGCATCCTTGGGACACAGCTGGGCCGGAATAACCAAAGCCAAGGGCAGCTGCAGCCTCCTGAATTACATTTGCCATGAGCCCAGGCAGGGGCTCTCACGGAACTCTCAGGGAATAAAGGGGGTTCATTCCCACCAGGAGATTCTTCTCCACAGAGGAAAATGTTTCTTTTCTATAAAGACTCACGACTCTGTAGAAATTGAACATCTGAGCACATTCTCTGTCCCTGTGCCTTCATTAGGAGCCATCTCTTTGTACACTGCCTCAAACACTGCTGATGCAGCGCAGCCCAGCAGTCTCTGCTGCACAGCCTCACTGGGGGCAGTGTTTTTATTTCATTTTGTCCCATCCCACTCTACAAAGGACAGCAGGCCAGGAGTAACCAGCAGACAATTTGCTGAACTCATCAGTGGCTGGCTACAACACAGCACCACAGAGTGGAACTCGAGTTTTCCTTGCTCCATTAGGCCCCGTGCTTCCCGCAGAGAGCAGCTCGCTCCTCCTCACCGTGGTGGGCACACACCACCAGCACATCAAACCTTAGCAACTCCCTCGAGTGGGATTACTATTTGTGCCACTAAGATTTAGTTAGAACTGTCCCAAAACCAAGTAAAGGGTCAAATGCAGCAAGAAATAAAAAGTGCCACTTCTAAGATCAACTGCATATTACTGTGATTCATTAATTCTGACAGAAGGCTCAGACTGGAGGCTTTGCTGTCAGATTCCAAGGGAGCACAGACTTGAGCAGAGCTAAACCCCCACAGGCCAAGTTCCCCACTTCCACCCTCACATCCCACCCCAGGACAGGCTGCTGCACTCAGCAGAGACAGACCAGTGCGTTACCATGCTTCTTTGGAAGGTCCACAGTGAATTTGTGCAGCACTTCTCGTGTGTTTCCTTGCAGAGTTCCAAAGAGTGCCCCACTCCCATCTATTACAATAAAGCCAAACTTGCTGTCGTCGGAGAGCAGCGCCGTGAGGGCCTGGAACAGAGAGTGAGGCTGTCAGGGGGGTCTGGCTCACCCACGGCACCAGGGACAGCACAGCTCCATCAGTCGCAGCTCACAGCTGGTCATGGCTGTTTTTTCATTAACAAAGTGGAGGGAGAGCAGCACATTCAGGAGCTGTAACTATTCCAGATCACTGCAGAATCCCAGAATTGTTGAGGCTGGAATGGACTTTAAAGACCTTCCCATTCCACTCCCTGGGCATGGGCGGGGACACTCCCACTGTCCCAGGTTGCTCCCAGCCCCATCCAGCCTGGCCTTGGGCACTGCCAGGGATCCAGGGGCAGCCACAGCTGCTCTGGGCACCCTGTGCCAGGGCCTCCCCACCCTCCCAGGGAAGGATTCCTTCCATACATAATCCCATCCCACACAACACTGTCAAGAGCACAAAGGAAACTCAAGTTTAATTTTGATCACAATTTCCCAGCTTTGCCAGTTCCCCACCTGAGGTTATGGCAGGTGTGACAGCAAAACCCTGGAAAGGGGCTCTGGAGGGTGTGAAGTGACATGGACCCCACCTCTCTGAGGCTGCCTCGCCGCTCTGGCTGGCACAGCTGGAGGAGTAATTCTGGCATTCCAGCCAGGAAAGCAGAACTCGCTCAGCTCACTGTCAGTTCAGTTTTGTACTCCAAAGCACTGACACAGCCTCCCCACCACAACCACTGCTCTGCTGCTCCTGCGGACTTCAAGTCCCAAAGGCAGAATGATGAAATAAATCTACAGTGGCTGTGGCAAACTCAGCCTTACAGAGCACAAGTAGCAGCAGCAGTAATTGTCCTGTGCATAACTGGCTGTGGAGAAAACAGCCAGAACATTTCCTGCAAAATGAAGTTATCCTTCAATTTTCCTCTCTTTAAAGAAGGCAGCTGAATATTTCCCATAAGGTCATTTAAGCTGACCAACCACTGAGCAGTGCCAAGGCTTTTGAGTTGGTTTTGCCCAAGCTCCTGCCCAGCCCTGGGGCATCCACAAGCACCCAAACTCTGCTCTCCTTTCTCAAGGCAATCTCTCAGCTGCTGCTCCCTCAAGGGCTGTCTGAGTGGGCAGAGACATCCAGCACACACACACAATCCTGCTCACTCACACATGCCCAAAAAAGCAATAGCCAGAATCCTCTTTCTGGCTGGCAAAACCACCTCAGTAGATGGGGAACTTGTCAAAACTCCAGATTGCTTGAAGTCACCAGTTTAACACTGCAAGTGAGGGTGCTGGGGTACTGCACGGGACCTTGAGCTGCCTGCAGGGCTGTCAGCCTGATTACTGGGCTGAACTGAACGGATAAAACCCATCAGTCATCCTCTTCCAAAATCCACTCAACCCAGGCTGCAGCTCTCAAGCTTAGAAGAAACAGAGGCTAAGGTTTAATGGAATCTCCTGGCCAAAATAAATATTCCGTATTAATTCCTCAGCAGTGGGATGAATGAGAGGAGGAAGTGGCATATTACACTGCAATCTATTTAACTGGGACAGAGCCAAGCAAAACGTGTGACTGGAATGAATACTGCAGCCAAGGTATCAAAGTAAGTCACTGTAAATCCTACCCCTCAGACACACATCAGGGCTCACAGCCCCCTGGGGGACTTACTTCAGTTTCACACAGGCAATAAAATATCTACAGGAAATCTTATCTCATGCTCTTGCCAGCAGCAGATGACTCCAGCTCTGATGCTCCTGATTCCCTCTTACTTTAATGCAGTACCAATGATCAGTGGTTCCCTCAGTGCCCCTGATCAGCTCTGTCAGCAACTGCACTGTTTGACCTGTCCAGCACCAGGAAGGGACTGCTGCTTTTGTTCTGTTCCTTCAGCCTGCACTGAGCTTCCTCCCTGCAGCTTTAGCCCAAAGGTGAAGATCACCTCCTTCTCCTGCTCCTTCACACCCCCTCACGTTCCCAGGAAACCTGTGGGTGCCCCGAGCAGCTGCCCTGGCTGTCAGCTCAGCTGGGGGAGCCACGGGGTTCAAGGCTCTACAGCCAGGGAGAGGCACAAAGCCAGACCCCAGTGCTCACAGCCCCCAGCAGGCTGCTGCAGCTCCGGCTGACCCTGCACTGCAGGCAACCCCAAGTGCAATAATCCCACACTCCACAGACAGGGGAGAGCAGAGCCCATGGAGGGAGGTGCTGGCAGTGATCCCATCAGCAGGAGCAGCAGTTCCCACAAATTCCACCCAGGTCACTGCCACTCTCGCTGAGCAGTGCCACACACCAGCACCAGTGGATTTGCAGCTGCTCCTGGAACAGCCTGCTGGGCACTTCTGCATTGAATCAGTGCCCTGAGGCAGCAGCTGCAGAGACCAAATGAATTCATCTCCTGACAGGGCAGGAAGAAACCCACCAGCCTTCCACTGCCCACAGCAGCAGGGACAAACCCCTCCTGGCTTGGCATCCTGGCTCTCTACCCAATTCTCCTATTTGCCGCTTGCTTTCCCTCATCTACAGACACATGGGCCCAGCAGAACTCCAGACCTGTGCCTGGGCAGGTTTTTATTCCTGGGAGGTCAAGGACGTGTTGGGATTTCATCCTTTGTGGGGAGACAGAAGAGGAGGGATGGACCTCACCTGTGCAACAAGCACACCTTCCCTTGCTGCACTCCTGCGTCCTGGAAGCCACTCAAGGATCACATCTCCACAGACCCCAGCAGACAAGCAGAACTACACCACTGGAGGGCCTGTCAGGCCCATGTCACACAGGTTTGACAACAGGCAATTAAGTCTCAGGCCACACATTTATCATGGGGAACATCAAGGACATTAAGGGCACTGCAAACACAGAGACCTCTGCACCTGCCAGAGCCAAAACAGACTCAGAGGCAGTACACTGACTGCTGTAATCCATATTTTTTAAATATACCTCAAACCATTCATTTAACTTAATTAGATGCTGGATAAAAATAATCCCACTTCCCCCCAGACAGATTAGGCACATGCCAGTTCCCCATCAAGGCTCTCAGTTAACACATCTGATAGCAAGACTGGCAACAGTGATATTATCTTGGCAGTATTTTAAAGCTTGGCTTGGAATAAGATCTATGGGCCTCTGTGGTTAATTAAAAACACCCTTCCTCCAGTTACAGAGAGGAGATCCTGTCTGTGGGTCACACAAACTCAGCTGTGGGAGGAGCCGGGCAGTTCCTCAGCTCCTTCCAGCAGGCATCCCCCATCTTTGGCCACTCCCAAGCCACCCAGTGGGCTCCCCAGGGCACGTTCCTGCTGCTCTCCAGGCTCAAGCACGCCAAGGTTGTGCCGAGACCTTGGCTCCTGCAGTAGGAGAGTCCTTACCTCCGTGTGGAATTTGTTGTCACACAAATACAACGACGTATTGATTGGTTTGAAAGGTTCAAAGTCAATGTTGACTTTCTTCTCTTTTCCTTCTTCTGTCACAATTGTTCCACAGTAAACAACCAGACCATTTGGAGGTACTACAAACGACACAATGCAGGTTTAGATCACTAAGGAACGTGGCAAGCTGTACCCATCAAAAACTGACTGCCAGCCCTTGAGACTCGTAGCAGAGTTGAAATTCAAGTTCCCAAACTTTTCATTTTCCCTTTTTCCCACGTCATTCCCTCCCAGGTCTCTACAGTGGAAAACAAACTCATTTAGTGCACCTGCAGCAGACATGCACCTGCCTGTTAAACCCTGCAAGCTCACAGCACCCAGAGAAAAGCTGAGCAGCCCCTGAGGCTCTGCTGGTCCCACACAGGGATTTACAGAGTGACCATCCCAGGGACGGCCCCAGGCCGGTGCAAAGGCAGGAACAATGAACTCTGCCGGGGCTCATCTGACACCGCCTGGGTCTGCTCCCCCCCAGAATGATGGCAGCTGCTCATGCCATGCACGAGGCACACAGAAGTTTCTGCTTGATAGAAGATCACTGCTTTAATGCAAATCAACTATTGCAGAATATGCAGCTCTTAATCTGGCCAAGTTCAGCAGAGAGTCAGCACTAAGAACAGGATCATGAGCCCACTCATTAAAGACAAGGACTACCTTACTATTCTAGTCCCAAAGTCCACCCCTGAAGTAGCCATCCAAGGGCAACATACCTGGAATATCAGTGCAAAACAGCAGCACAGGCCAACAGATTTGATTAGCAGAAAACTGCATAGTGCAGGAACTTAAGGCTGCTTCCAAGAAAGGGAAGTGTGCCAGCATCCATACAAGCTAGAAGTTACCTTTGTTATAGAGTTTCAGTCTTTGCTGTACAGATGTAATGGCTCCCAGTACTGAAAGGCGATTCACTCTTGACTTTATGTTGGAGGCAGTGCCAAACTCGTCCGCTAACATTTTTGCCACTCGCGAGATCTGGTCTTTGGGGGGAATGATCAATGAGATCATGCTGGTACCATTGCTGGGGAGGGAAAAAAGGAATATGAGCAGGCAGCAGAGCAACAAGCACCCTCACACCATATTCCACGTACACAGTTCCCTCCTCCCTCCCCCAAAGATGCTTCTTCACTGTTACTGGTGTAATTCCCCTTCTGCTGGACAATTATGGGAGAGAAAAGACAAGAAAACAAAACAGGCTCTTCTTCAGTGCTCAGCCTGTACCCAGCAAGTCCTCCAGAAGCTGCTTGTTTAATCTGGGATACTGCTCTGGGAAGACAGAACACATGCACAGACCGAGGGCTGCGAGTGGAAGGAATGGAAGCAGCTCCCAGCAGAGATTATTTAAAACAATACAGCCACATACTTTAAGGACATCTTAAAGCCCATTCCATTTGTTCTCAGACAGCTGGAGCACTGAGCAGCCCAAGTGCTGTCTTAACACGTTGTTTTCCTCAGATTAATACAGAAAACCGAACTGGAAGGATCCCTTTGTCACGGTGAGTCTTTTCTGCTTTCCCACTATCACTTTTCTCCCCAGAGCAGTTCATCAGCTCTGGCAGCTGCTTTAACTCAACTGTGCTAAGCACACACTGCTGCTTCACCAGCACCAACCCCAGCCACAGAGTCAGGAGATAAGACCCCACAAATCACAGAACAGGCTTAAATTAAAGGAAAATAAGTTTGATATTCGTTTTTCCTAGGGCTTTGGGGTGGGTCCTGCAGAAATCTTAATCCCCGAAGCTGCCTCGTGGTTCAAATCCACCCAAAGCCAAAAGGAAAACTGAGGAAGTTCCCATCTGCCTTCCAGCAGGTACTTCCCATTTGCCATTGAAGCATCCCAGATGTCTGAAGTGCTACCTCTGCATTGTCTCAGATTCAACCCAGACCTCATGCTTCCCATTAGAGTAATGGCATAAAAATCAAATCCCTCATCGTATCCTCCAGCCCTCTCAAGGGCAAACCAGCTAAGCTCTGTGAAAAAGCCTCTTCTCAGGATTCTGAGTCAGAGAGCCAACAAAGTGCTTTTCACACATCAAACCCCGGGGTTTTGCTCTTTTCCATTTCTTACGGGAGGAGGAGCCTAACCCAGCCCCTGCTCGCTGCTGTTCCAGGCTGTCACACACCAGTGTCCTGCTCAAGCGCTCGGGCGGCAGAGGCAGCAGGGAAAGGGCTTTCAAAAGCATCACTTCATTAGCCTCTTTACACAAGTTGTGCGGCCCTCTCCCAAAGATCCTCAATCCAGGCCAAGTTGAAACAGAGGCTGGTAGGTCAAATAAGTCCCTGACCTTAATGGCAACTAATTGGTTTTAATATCAGAGCTCCCCAAACACACCAATCGAGAAAGTCACAAAGCAACGCTTGCCCGCATTACTCCCAGGAGCAGCTCTGAGCCTCGCTGGCAGCTCTCAGGCTCCAGGTCACCCCAGCCAAGAACACTGCATATCCCACTCAATTAAAGCAGTTAGCTACCCCAGTGAATGGCACCGGCCTCAGGGGAGAGATAATGGCTATCATTCCCAGCAGGCTCCTTTGAGGAAGAGGCTGATCGGAATGAAAGCCACTCTTCCCCACTTTTCTGAAAGCAGCACTCCTGAGTTATCTCCTCCTCCAAAAGAAGAAAGCCTAAGACTTCCTAGAGATTAGAAAGCTCTGCCCATCACACCTAACTTCCTGCATCACCTAAGGGCATCCCAGGGTGGCAGGTGGAACTGTTATGCCCACTGGGCACTCCATGGCTCTCCTGCTAGGAGGAGATCCCATACAGTTTTTCCTGAATTGAGGACAGAGAGCAAAGAGCGAGTCCTGTCACAAGCTGCCTGGAAGAAGAGGCTGATCCCCCCACCTACAAACTCCTTACAGGAATTTGCAGAGAGCAAGAAGGTCCCCCCTGAGCCTCAGAAAACTGAAACAAAAATGATATTTTATTTCATCCAGGAGAGTACCTGAAAGTGCTGGCCACACTACCTTTGGTTGATAACACTTGTGCAGATTTCTTCTTCCTATATTTTTAAGTTCAACATGCATAAAAGCTTTAGGAAGAAAACTGTAAAACTCTTAACTATCAGAATCATAAAGTATTGGTTTAAGCATTTCCATAGTGAAAGCATTTTCAAGAAAGACTCATGAGTCCTTTTCTACATCAAAATAAGGGTTTCAAACATTGCTATGTATAAAATCATAATATTTTATGATTTATTCCCAAACATTTTGAAGGGAGAAGAAGGACCCTCAAATTTCCCACAGGTGAGGAAGAGGTGAAAAATTTTTCTTCGACCTATAAAAGCAGCTCCTTCAGAGCTGCTCTCCAAGCTGAGCCCCCCCAGCTGCTCCTCACAGGACTGACTCTCCCGACACTTCCCCAGCTTTGTGCACAGCAAGGAGGAAGGCTGGGTGTGCACTCCCAAGAGCAGTTCCTCAGTACAAAGTCATTTGTAAAGCTCCCTTCAGTTTTCAAATGCAAGTCACCCCTCAGATGCCAGCCCTGGCCTTGTGCTGTGTTCCACTGCCCCACAAACACTGGTGCCAGCACTAAGCACCCACTGGATCCTACTGGGGCCACTGGAACTGGGGGTTATTTATGCCACACACAGCACCTACCCATCAGCCAGGGTCTGCACTGCTCCTCAGGAATACCCCGCCCAAGGGAACACAGTGGCCTTCACAAGCCGTGGGGATTTATTAGTGCAAACAAATGAAAAGGGTCTCTCAGAGGATGCACTCCCCTTCAGTTAAATCTCCAGCTAGTTCAACACAGCACAGCACTGTGCCTGGGCCAAGCCTTCAGTGGATTCCAGTCTGGATTTATATCCAAAAGCACCTTGCCCTACCAGCATCAAGTGCACTCCTTGGGTTTGGCACGCTGCACCACTATTTGCACAGCCAAAGCTATTTCAGCTATTTCTAACCAATTCCTGCAGAATCCAGCAAAATAGCTGGCACATAGCTTGCCAGAGGAGCACCTCATGGCATCCAGGCTGCTGGAAGCCTCGAGAACAAGGAGCAAGCTGGCTTGTCACTGTGTCCCCAGGCACCCCGCACCCCAAGGGGTCACTGAACAACCAAAGACTGAGACCAGCAAGACACCAGCTGAAGCAGATGGGCACCAGGACTCAGGGTGGCTGCAGAACTCCCTCACACACTGCCAACACCTTGTTATCCGACCAGGGAAGAGCAGCTTTCCTCTCTCAAAGCAAGCTTGTACCTGTATGTGACCCTAATGCAGCATGGCAGGGTCTAAAAAACCCTGTGGTGCATCTGCTAAAATCACCCCAAGGAGACAAAATGCAGCAAACAGTTTCTAAGAAAGCTGCTGTTCAAAAACACTCAGAAAAAATAAGTTATTCTGCAGAGTAAGACAATTTCCAGGTCTCCTCTGGGTCTCTGCAGCCTCAACAAGATTAAAGGTATTTCTGCAAATCCCGCCCTGTCCCCTCCGGAGCGGAGGGTTCCGGAGTACACGTACCTGGGAACGAGGTAAGGAATTTCCCCATAACCATCCTAAGGCCTCCCAAAAGGGGCACAGCTGCACCACACACCTGCTGCAGGGCACAACCAAGTGCTCTATCGAGACCAGGGGCACTGCTCACACTGGCAGCTCGGGTTCAAACATGCCAGGAGCTGGTTCTTCCCTGGATCACCCACAGCACTCCCGAAGGATGCAGACTACACCCCGATTTCACAGCGCTGCTGAGGTTGCCCCCGGTTCAGCATGCCCAGCTGATGCTCTCAGACGGAGCTGAGCCAGGGGCTCGCAGCAGCTCCAGCCAGCTGCTGTCCCTGTTCTGGCCAAAGAGCTGCCAGTGCCACCCAAGGGCGGGATGCTCCGAGATGTTTGCTGTGCAGGGGAGCAGCACCCCGGCCCGTGGGCCGGCACGAGTGCCACTGCCCAGGGGACAGGGCAGAGGAAACAACCCAGAGCACGAGGGGCACCAGCCCACACACCCCAAGGAACCGAGGGGGCAGTTTAGTGCCAGCTTGGAAAGGCAGAAGGCCCGCACTGCCTGCACTGTGGGCACTGCCAGCCCTGCCAGGAACGGGCAATTAGCTCAGATTTATCACCACCTGCCATGGGCAGCTTTAGGTATCTCTAGGAGAGAAGATGAGGATCAAGGCTCCAACTTTCCCACACCACAGCAGGTGGGCTCCAGCTTTCTCCTACAGCCTGCCAGAGGGCTGTTTGAGGGAAGAAGGGAAGCAAAAATAAGCACATTTTGCTCTCTGGAGACAGCAAGTTCTTCAGAAAATCAAGGTTTGTGGATAGGACAGCTTTTCTATTATTAAAACTCCCATGTTACTACAGTTGGAATTTCAGACAACTGTGCCACGAAACAGCTTTCCCAGACACAGAGAGACCTCAGAGCAACTGCTGACAAGTGATCACAGCGAGCAGGCAGGGCTGAATCACCACTAACCCAGTCCCAAAAAGCTGGAGGGGACAGCCATGCCACTCCTCCTGCAAGCAGCTGCTGTGGCACCCGAGCAGCTCCCGTCCCTGCAAGGAAAGGAGGGATCAGCCCCTCCCTGTGCCATGTGTGCAGACCAAGAGAACTGCTGGGTCCCTTCCAGGAGCAGGGACGGCCCAGAGGATGCTGGCACCAGCTGGATCCCCGCTCCCAGCCCAGCTCGGTACCAGGAGTGGGGCCCTCTGTGGATGTGCTGTGTGCTCCAGCACGAGCGAGGCACCAGAGCAGGAGCTGAGCACACAAAGCAGGCACTGCACCCATCTGGGATGGCTGCCACGTGCATCCCCTGGCTGCTTTCCACGACAGCTGCCAGAGCAGCCTCCTGCTCTGGGTGACCATCTCCACCTGCAGGGCTTTGTCACCACGTTTCTACTCTCTGGCATCAGAAGGAAGAGCCGAGCAGATCCTCAGACCTTCAGCTGGTACCAGAAAGTGATGTAGGGGTTTTCCAAAAGGCTCCTACCACCTTACACAGCGTTGTGCCACTGAAACGGGTCCTGCTCTGCCCTGCCCCACCCCACACCCCAAACCAGCACAGCTGCCCTCCACCAGCACTCTGAGGAGCAGCAGTCAGTCAACCTGTCTCCTGCAATGTGGGCTATGAGCTGGCACGGGAGAGCACTAATTTCACAGACTGCTATATAAATAGCAGTGACTGGCCTGCCCTGTGGTATCAGAGCAGACCTGACAAACAGCCCCTGAGCCGGAGTTGCTCCACAGTGAAACATTTCACACTAACAGCACGCTGTGGAATGTGGGATACAGAGGCAAGGGAGGGCAGTCGTTCCCTAGGACTCAAAACGGGCTTATTTTCACAGGGCACAGCTCCACGAGCATCCTGCTCTCCCCAGGAACCACGGGCAGCACGAGGCCCGTGTGTGACTGGCAGGCTGGCAGGAGCACAGAGCAAACAGCTCCCAGATAATCTGATCCCAGCCACACTCCACAGCTGGGAAGCTTTCTATGAAACAACTGTTGCCACACACTGCTCCAAGCCATGTTACCTTCCCAAGGTAACCTCTGCTGGTCTCCATCCAGGACTGGGGATTACTGGGCAGCCACAAGGTATTCCAAGGAGCCCAAGCCACCTGGACAGCGAAGGCTACCCAAGTTATATGATGGCTGAACCAGTTCTGTGCACAGCCAGCAAGACAGATGCCAGCAGTATCTCTGCAACCCAAGGCAGAACTCCACCAGGCACGTCCCAGCAGTCCCAGAGAGCTGCTTCTGAACCAACACCCACAGCACTGCAGGCATGTGGCACTTCAGGGAAGGACCAAGTTCAGGGCACAGTCCACAAAATCAGTGATGTGAGTAAAGAATATTTGAGGGGTTTTGATGCTGAGTCTGAGCAGAGATGTTGAATGGAGCTCTATAAAAAGGAAGTGTCCTTTAGTACAGGCAAGCACAAAATTGCTGGTTTGGGTTCCCTTACAACACCCAGGCCATCAGACACTCCCCACTCATCCCTGCCTGTGTGCAAGAGCACTGACCTTGCCAGAGGGAACTTCCACACACGCTCCTGCAACTTATGAATCATGGCTGTGAAACAAACAGGTCACAGCTGTGCCCTTCAAAGACTTAATGTCTTTTAATAAGACAAAGCCTTCATCAAACAGAAAGTGGCTCAAGTCCACTTGAGATGCCAAATCTAGAGAGACAACAGCAGATGCAAGAGCTGCACAACTTTTCCTGGAAAACCTGCTAGGAAAGAGCAGGGAATCTCAAGAGTTCAGGATCCCTCAGTGCTTTCAGAGGCCACATCACCTGGAAGCCAAAGACTGCACTGCCTGTGAGAGTATCAGTTGAATGCTCTGCAATAAACCCAGCCAGCACACCTCAACCTAACTGCTGCTTGGAGGCAACAGTGTTTTGTGATGCCTCCACCAGAAACAGATGAACTCGCCCTACCTGCTCAGCCCATAGAGCACGGCTCAAGCAGGACAAGCACAGCACAGATGCCCAGGCAGAGCACGCAGCACTGGGGAGCTGAGTGGGACCCACCACAGCTCCTCTGAGGTTTCATGAGGAGCTGAGCCAAAAGCCAGGCAGAGCTTTGTACAGCACAGTTTCAGCAAGAAGCTCACAATCCCCCAGAGACATCCTGCATTTCACCCCAGCACGCAGCAGAACTCTGGATCAGCTCCTAAAAGGCGACATTAACACACGTCATTCCTCAAAGGCTTCCACATCATCCAAAGAAGGGTATGAAGTATGGAAGGGACCAGATCCCAAGCAAAAGTAAGGCAGAGCTCACCTCTCTGGATCCATTCACACCTCAGCAGCAGAGAAAAAGGACAAGATGGGGGCAGGGTGGGTATGAGGAGAGGATTTGCAGATTTAGGAGACCCAGTAATTCATTCTTCAGGAATCCTTTTCAGCATAAGCATTAATTGGAGAAATTGAGGCCCCCCC
>WEIT01005163.1:7162-28387 GCA_013389985.1 Dryoscopus gambensis
TTTTGGAGAGTTTTCATTCTGTTTCCTGTGTGTTTCTTCCCCTTTCGTGTAGATTAATAAAGTTTTTTTCCCTTCTGTTTCTAAGTTCGAGCCTGCTCTGCTCTGTTCCTGATCACATCTCACAGCAGTTATTGGTAAAAATACATTTTCATGGGGCACTGGCATTGAGCCCAGTGTCAAACCATGACACCAAGATGAGGCTGCCATAGCCCCAAGTTTAACCAGGTTAACCAGCAGGAGGACTGACACAAGCACAAGCACACATATCACAGAATCACAGAAGCACAGTGCATGCTGAGTCAGCAGGGACCCACAAGCATCATTGAGTCCAACCCCTTGCCCTGCACAGGCCCATCCTTAAAACATATACACTATATGCCAGGTACATGGACAACAGGCAGACCCTCAGAGCACCCACACGAGCCCCTCGTTGTTCCCAACAGGCAAACCCCACTCTGCTCTCACCCCTAGAGGTACACAGAGCGGTCTGTCTGGGACTCCCATGGCGATGGAGAGGAGAGTACCCTGGCAGAACATTATTTGGCGCCCCACTCCTGGCGTTGTCTTTCTGAACTCCTCTGTGTGTGTCTATATGAGCTTGTTTCATATAACCTAACATGTTGATTCAAAGGTGACTCAATTAATCTTCATTGCAGCAGAATAAGAATCTCGCAGGTCGATGTGAAAGGTTAAAGTAAGAAGAGTGTAGTAGGATTCAGTGTTAAATTTTCTTTGGATAAATACCCATTTATTTTAAAGAGAATCTTTGGTCTAAGAGGTTCATCTAATGTGATGGAAAATTACTCATATGATGACATAAAATTCTTCAGGTCTATCCTGAGTTAAGTATCACTTGAAGAGACCAGAATTTAAAAAAAGGATTGAATTTTTTTCACAACACTTCTTTTTTATCATGAGGCTTTATTCTGACTAAATACTGCTTATCTTTTCTGTATATATCTACTTATATATTTATATATTTAGTTGCACTTTGATGAAATAAAATTTAACACTGACAAAATCATTAAAAATTGTAGTCTATACAATGTCAAAATTTTTCACTAAACAGTTGTGAGATTCTGTTATTAATGGTAATGCAATAGGAATATCATTTTAAATGAATAAAGGGATATATTTCATTAAAGGAATCTTTCCTACAAATTAGTTACTACAGTGTTTCTATTTTTACAGCTCATTAATATTTGCTGAAGTCACTTCCTGGAGTTTTGCCTAAAGAGTTTCTTAGAAATTACACACTTAGAAATTTCTTTTTTCTTATACTGTATACAAACCAATGACACACCATTAGCATTGAAAGTTGTTATTATAATGTGTTGTCTTCTACTGCATGTCACCTGCAGTTAAATATAGGCCTATCATTTAATTGTCATATTTTAAATGTATTTGCTCCTGTTTATATTCTCCATAAGTCAATTTCACACTCTTTACATCTTTATGTGAATGTGTAAGGTATTACAGCTTTATGCCTTTAAAATTCATGGAGTTTGGGGGCTTCCAGTATTTTAATTGAAGTATTTTCCTTGGAGAATGTACAAACTCAGAAATAAAACATTTTGCTCAGAGTTTGTAAGAATCCCTAAAGTTTAAGGTTATTCATATCACTTCGTTTGCACATTTACACAGCAAACATTTTAATCTATAAAACCAGTAACGACTATCAGAAGAGTTATTTACGTAATGATTACGTCACAAACTTGCTTATTAATGATAAACTATTTTCATTCTCTTTTTGCAATGAAACACTTTTTGGCTTTTACTTCCAGGACATGCACCCAAGTTTGTTTGTATATGTCTGATTTATCTTTATAGTGTGTAGCCCCTTCTCTTTTCCATACCTTTTTTTATCATCTGTGCTTTCTGTCCTGGTTTCGGCTGGGATAGTTAGTTTTATTCTTGGTAGCTGGTGCAGTCCTGTGTTTTGAATTTATGGTAAGAATAGTGCTGATAGCACAACAATGTTTTAGCTATTGCTAAGTAGTGCTTACTCTAAGTCAAGGACTTTTCAGGTTCCCGTGCTCTGCCGGTGAGCAGGTGCACAAGAAGCCAGGAGGAAGTGCTTGAAGTTACAAGAAGTCAGTTCCTGGTGAGCAGTCTTATTGTGCATCACTTAATGTGCCTCGGTTTTATTCCTCCCTCTCTCTCTCGTGCTTATGATTATAATTATTGATGTTTTTATGATTATTACATTTTACTTTGTTTCAGTTATTAAGCTGTTCTTATCACAAACTACAAGTTTTTACTTTTTTTCCGGTTCTCTTTCTTATTCCTCAGGAGGCAGCGAGTGAGTGAGCAGCAGTGTGGTACTTAGTTGCTGGCTGGGGTTAAACCACAACACTTACAAGTCAAATAGCCAAGGTAAACATAAACTCTTAGTGGCAGCACATATATTTGGTTTTGAAAGCAGATTTTTCTATTTCTTGTATAGAAAAAAAATTTATGTATGGAAAACTCAACTCTTTGTAAAATCAAATTGGTGTAATAAAGCTATTGTCTCTCTGTGAGACCTTAATCTGGTTTATGACTTTAAGTCAAACCTACAGCAATGCTATTTTATCAAGAAAAGAAACTTGCAGTATGAAAGTCACACAACTATATATGTCATATGTAAGAAGCCTAAAAATTCATAGGCATAAGATGATTTAGCTACATCTATGCATCCCGACTTTTTGCAGATTTGTAAATACGATACTTTGCATCATCTACCAGTCTGTTATAAACCCCTGACATTATATCAATTTCTCTATCTTGAAGAAAATTCCTCTCAGTACCGTTTTGGGATTTAGGGATTTTTTAGACCCTAAAACATCCTGTAAACATGATTGGGATAGAATACTGCGTAGAGGAGGTAGTTGATCAATTTGGGTTTGGATTGACTTTTCTAAAGAACATGAAACTGCAAAAAATTCAATATTATTAGAAGAATATGTGACATAAAAAAACTATGCAGATTACTCAGTCTGCATTTTCTACAGCCACTTTTACACAAGTACATCTTCAAAACTAGTCAAAATATTACCCATTTAGTGAAAGTCAGACACATTTGGGGAACCAGGTGCTCAATTAAAAGTCTCTCTCTTCATTAAAATAGCATTACAGCATAGTTAGCTAAGGTTGGCAGAAGTCATGTGAGAGAACACAGATTTCCATGTGGAAGAAACTCTGAAATAACTCTGAAATTAGCATGTTCCAACAATCCAATATAAAAAACTTGTAGGTTATAATCATTACATCAGATATAAGGAATCTTAGGCTAAAAAAGAACAGATTTTAAAAGTCAAATCTGAAATATTAAAGAATTTAATTATGCTAAGTATTCAAAATCTAAAAAGAGAAAGAAAAAGAGAATTTTTTTAATCCATAGGAGACAGAATGTAAAGCCTGTCTGCCAAAAGAGATGTTGAACTAGAAATACTGCATAGGAGTACACAAAAAGCCAGCAGGACTAGGGAAGTTTCTGTTCCTTTGTTCTTGGCCCTGGTGAGGTTTCCTCTTGAATACTGTATTTAGTTTTGCGCCCCTCACTACAACAAAGACATAGAGATGCTGGAGCAAGTCCAGAGGAGAGTAACAGAGGTGGTGAAGGGTCTGGAGAACAAGTCTGATGAGGAGCAGCTGAGGGAGCTGGGGGTGTTTAGCCTGGAGAAAAGAAGGCTGAGGGGAGACCTTATTCCTCTCTACAGCTGCCTGAAACGAGGTCGTTTTGAGGTGGGGGTTGGTTGCCTCTCCAAGGTAGCAACTGACAGAACCAGAAGAAATGGCCTCAAGTTGCGCCAGGGGAGGTTTAGATTGTATATTAGGAAAAAAATTCTTCACTAAAAACGTAGTCAAGCATTGACTAGGCCGCCCAGGTAAGTGGTAGACTCAGTATACCTGTTTAAAAGTTGTTTAAAACATGAGTAGCTGCAGCGCTTAGGGACATGATTTATTGGTGGATATGGCAGTGTTGGGTTAGCAGTTGGACTTGATGATCTTATAGGTCTTTTCCAACCTATATGATTCTATGAAGAGAAAACAATGCTCCATGTATTGAGAAGCGTGACAATAAATCAAGAACTGCAAGAAGTTTTTTTAATGAGAGTTTAATATAGTGCAGTCATGGTAATTTTCTTTCAATGCTACAAGCAGGCAATGCATTCTTACATGAATTTGAGCATTTTCTTCCTTAACTATAATAGTGTTAAATGCCTTCCGAAAAATACAGGGGTTTATAGTGCCTAGACATAAAGCTAAAAAATAATCAGTGATTTATGGTTGTGGTTTAATCCAGCAGGCACCTAAACACCCCACAGATGTTTGCTTACTCCCCTCCCCTTATGGGATGGGAGAGATAACTGGCCAAAAAGCAAAATTCACAGATTCAAATAAAGGTGGTTTAATGGGATAGAAAAGGAAAAAACATAGTAATAATAATAGAATTACAGTAAAAAAGGCTACTGAATATTGAGAAATATATTTAGTGCTGGTAGCTCAGTATGCAGCTGCTGTGTGAGCTGTAGGTTGAGCTCTGGGTGCCTGGAGCCTGAGATGAGGCCATGAGCTGGTGCCAACACTTTGCACTATAAAGAGCATGAGGACTTGTGGAGATGAATAATCAGAGGCAGACACAGCAGTAGCTTAGGACTTAGATGTAAGACTCCAGAGTTTACTATGCACAGCCTGTGAGGGTATGAAAGCCCAGGGAGTCCCCACTCTGGTTCACAGTACTCTATGAGACATCCTGAAAACATACAGGCCCCATGCTCTCAGGTACTCCCACCCCTGTGCACTGACTAGTGAAGAATTTTTGAAAGGACAGCACTGTTTCTCCCAGCCAAGTACCAAACTACTTGATGATATCTGCTCTCTTCCTGTGCTGAATGGAGGAGGAGAGGCAGCACCTTTCAAAAATCATAAGAGAATTCAGACTTCCACAGCAGAAATCTTGTCCAGATTAGCAAACTGTGAATCACATTACTACATCTCCAGAAGTGGAAGAAAATTGTGCTCAAGGGCTGTTGACATATTACAAATAATGGTGATGATTTGAATGGATCTATTTATTATTTTTTTTCATCTACAACATTAATTTTAGTATCAGACTCTGTGACCTTGACCCACAGATGACTCCAGTGGAAGTGAAATAATCAGGCTAATTTATTTTTGTCTTAGTTCATGTCCTAAGTACATATTTTAAATTACAATCTACTAGATGAGTCAGTAACGTAAAAGTTAATTAATTTCTTACAATATCTAATCAAAATCCCCCAGAGCAAAAATGCAAACACCTAAGATCATTCCTCAAATTACAGCAAATCCAGTATATATCAGATCAACATGTAAAGATCCCCTAGAAACCTTCTGCTTCCAATCTGCACATTTTCCTCTTTTTAGTTTTCCTTTTTTTGTGTATCAAAACGAGCATAAATTATGCTAACAACAATTGCTGTGTGAAGAACATCTAATGTGAAATACTTGAAGGTTTTCCAGACCTGCCAGTATAATTCCTACTATTATAAATTTATTTCACTTTTTTGTTTCAGGTCTTAAAGTGAGATGTTACCTGAGGATGTCCATGTAGGAAAACCTGTACATTCTTTCATCTCCCATATGTCTGGGGAAACAAAAATAGTGTGAAAAGAGATCTGCTGAAAGAAATACAGTCACATATGCTTGATACTGACATTCTTTGAGAGAACTTGCACAAAAAGGTTTTCAGAAACTTATGTAGTCATAGTTATTGGCTACATTAATCTGTTAATTAGCAAATCTGTAGAGGTTTTCCTGAAAAGGCAGTTTTCATTGCTAAAATCTGTTCAAATACAATATTTCTTAAAATATATCAAGATCATTAGTAAAACAAAAAATACATCTATGAAACACTGTCTTTGTACTAAGAAAATCAGGAGTTGCAGGCTATTTCCTCTGAGACTGGGTAACTTTTTTCAGTCTTAATGCCATAATTTCCATCCTGTGAATCTTGATACAACTTTTGTGATTAACATATTAGAGAATGAGATCTAATCTCTAAACTGAAAAGCTAATGCAGAACTACTGAAAAGGGTTGGAAGTTTGAGATTGTGCATAAATAAACCGAACTAAGTTACAGAATGGGACTCCACTTGAAGTACCTGTGTCTGTACAGAGACAGGAGTCATTGTCCTGACAGAACTTTATTTAAACTTCATTGAAAACCTTCAGCTGGCTAAAGAATCACAGTGATCGCTATTTAGCTCTCAGCCTATATCCCAAAATACTTCCTGTGTCTTTTATTTTTTTAACAGCACACAGCCAAATACTGACATATTATACAAGACTAGAAAGCAAAAGCAGAGCAGCTTTTTTCCTCCATTTTTCTTCACATTTCTGCAATATCCTGACACTTCAGAACTGGTATGTTCAAAAGTATTTTGCCTACAAAGGAAAATAAACTGTGGGATTTCTAAACAGCTCTCAGTGGGGGACATTTCAAGCTTCTTTGTCGTCTTATTTGGAATAAAAATAAATTTTTCAATCACAAAACTTCCTAAGAAATTGATTTTATCACAAATATTTTTGATGTAGGGAGGTGGAAGAACATTACTTGTAGAAATATATAAATGTTGTAAAGATGAGAAAGGAAACTTAGTTCCCAGCGTAATGCATACTTAAAAGACAGCTTGCTACAGAGAGGATATAATAAGAGAACACATTGTTTCTTCCATGTTTGTTTGGTCACATTTTTTCACTCATTGCATATAATAAAAGTCTGTTTTCCTTTCTACATCCATGAACTTACATAAAAATACTTTTCTCTCTTTTTTCTTTTGGCTGGTCCCTCTGATTTCTTTTTTTTTTTCTTTTCAATTCTCAAACTCCTTATCCACAGCAAGAGCTGATAAGAGTACAGATATTCTTATATTATTAAGTATATAAGTATATATATAAAAAACAAGAGAAAGAGTGAGAGAGATTTGTATGTATGTATATATTTACATACAATTGCAGAACTCTAAAAACCTTTATTAGTCTGGCAGACTTAAAGCCTTAACAGTAAGCTAAAAATCCCTAAAATAGTTTTATCAAGTCATAAACCTTAACATTTATTTGTATTTTACTTGCCTAAAAGTTATTTTAGACTCTTTGCTGAAGAACCAGAATCATAAACCAGAAGTATAATATTCTTCCTAATTTCAGTCTGTACCCTACACAGTCTTACACTCAGTTTTAAGATATCAAGTGCTTTCAAGATCACAATGCAATTTTTCATCTGGATGAGCAAGAAGAATCTGGAGTTCATTCCTACTGCTTAAGGTTTCATCTTTTAAGAATGAAATAGATTAAGTTTATCTCTAAGTACTAACTGAAAAAAACCACAATAAAATTTGACATGGTTACATTGATTTATATGACAGAACAATTATGATATTTATAAATCAGAATCTAAAATCAGAATTTATAAGTATTTATCTAGTTCACATTTATTAATTTCTAGAACTGAAGAAATATTTATAGCATATATAACATAGAGGTGTAACGACCTTAGGTAGTTCCTGTGGCTGGCAAAGTCTTACAAGAACTGATATTGGAAAGGTAAGAAAGTAGAGTAAGCTTTTATGGGGCATTTTACTGGATTTACTGTCTAATTAAAAAAAAGGGGAAAAAATTGCCTATGATCAAGAAAACCCGATTAAATTATGGTTTTAATTCTGGCCACAGGAAGATTAGTATGCATTTTGGGTATCTTTGCAGGATTTTGCTAAGCCTTGTCTAGACTAGAACCTTTATCTGAGTGTTGGGGCTAGAAAGTCATGGTCATGGTCAAATCTTAATGGTACTTGAAAGAAAACCCAAGGCAACATGACATCCCATCAAATATGACATGTGAAACCTTGTAACTAGCCTCTCTATGCTACTTCAGCATTTTTGATATTTTTGATGTACCTGACTTGCCTGATTTGTGTAGAATTTTTGACCCAGCTGGAAACATATTGTCAAAGCTCCTGCAACATCAATAACAACACTGACCACAAGACTTGCACCTGGACTTCCCAGTGAAAATTATTTGGGAAATTACGTTTAACCATTGTGAAGGTAGCATGACAAAATACATCAAGAAGCAACATCACTGCAGAATTTATATGAAAACAAAAAATAAATCATCATTACATTTCAAAATACTGAGTTTGTTGCTCAGTGTAACTTACACCTAAACACTACAGAGCATATCACATAAATTAGACCATCACCTTGGATATGCATCACTGTGTATCTGGTACATTTATTTGCAAGATCATTCAGATATTTTATATTTTATGTTTATTAGCAGCCATAAAGCCAGATCAGTCCCCCACACTAAAAGCCTTGTCGTCTCTCAGGGATGTCTACTGGTCATGCAGGGAAATTTAAAGCTAGAGGGTTTACTTTCTGGAGCCAATTAAAAATACTCTGAAACCTCAGAAAGCATTTCTGTTCAGACAAGACCAAAGTGGAACTAAAGCAGAGTGCTCAAAGAAAAATTCAGTTAAGAAGCAAACAACAGTCTCTGCTTTTGTCCTAAAAGGTAAAAAGAGGGAAAGAGAAAACAGGAGCCTACATATCTCTGTGCCCATGAGATGAAGAGCTTAAAAACCAAGCAACTTTTAAAATTACCTTTAAATAACAGCAAGTAAAGTAAGAACAACAAAACCTCACATACAGGAAGATATACTTCTAAATTACTAATATTACTATAATACTGAAATGGATATTATGTTTCAAAAGTCTGATCCAGTCTTTTCTGCCTCGATACCCTTAGCAGATGCTTCTTTTCCTACATAGCTGTTCAGGAGCTACATCTTTAGTGGGCTTGCTGCTGTGGATGCCATTCAACTCCTGCCTTATGCAGGGAATGTAATATCATACACTGGCTCTTTGTGTGGTGCCAGTGATAACATTAGCCAGTGAAACAGACTGTGGGATAATTTTCCTGATGTTCAGAGAAGCAGGCTTATGAAAATGTCCTGAATATATGCCAGATCTCTTGATTTTTCTATTGAAGCAGAAATTGTTTTACAAAATTCTTAGTATTAAGATTTTTCTTCATTACCGTAGTTGACTATGGAAAAAATAACCACCCATTCAAGTCCCCTGTCATATGATCATGCCCTAGAGAGTTCATGACTAGTGACCCTTGGTAAGCTACCTCCAGTGGCCTTCCAGATATTCTTTGTAACCATCATCTCTTCTCTTTTAGCATTTTGGTATGCTGTAAGATACTGAAGATGTTATACCTCAGTTGATGCACTTAGTAGAATGGAGAGAGAGAGAGAGAGAGGTAATAGGGCAATGGACAAAGAGACAAATCAGAGTTGGTCACTCATTTGGAGGAAGGTCTGTAACCACCTTACTCTTTTTTGTGTATGTTTTTGTGTATGAACAGAAGCAGATTTGCAGTGCGTTGAGGTCAAAGTTGCTTACTATCTCAATCTCTACTCATGGGAAACAAAAGAGAACACCCACCTCTGCTTGCAATGACTGAGTTTTTCTAGAGAAGTTACATTGAACCAGCAGCTGCTTAGATAGAAATTTGTATTCTCATAAGCTGGAGAAATGTGAGACTCAAAAACCCACATTTGTTTGACTTGAAGAGACTGCAGACTCCTTATTCATTCTAACTATATGAGTTGCAAGTTTTTTGCTATGAGAGTAGCTGCCTCAGTAGAGCAGCAAGTGCAAAAGTTCTAACATCAGGCTGGCTTCTCCTTTCATGAGAAATATCCTAGAGATACTCCATTTGCTCTTTCAAGAATTCCACAGCATGCCCTCTCTTCCAAGTTAGTCACCACTTTCCCTCTGTAATAAAACTGTAATAACACGTATTTCACATCAGTGTTGTGATACTACTTCATTTTAGGAAGACACAGAATTATGCAAACACTCTTGTTGCCATAAATTATGTCACCTCTGTTGTCTTCTAGATACTCTATGCACCAACATCTGTTCTATTGCCACACATTTCATTTGCAGTAGTGTCCTGTGTATTCCTTCCTCCTTTAGTGCCTACTTCTATTTACTTGCATTTTATATGTGTTCATTTGAGAGCTGTAGGTTGTTCTTTTCCTTTTCACAGGAACAAAAGCTGTGCAGTACCCCATGAGTCAGCACAAAAGAGGCTTAACTAGGCTGCTGTTCTCTGAAATTTTTCATGGTATTCTACAGTGAATCATCCATATAGTCATTAAAATACTTTTCTTCCGTTTTACAGAGAAATTAATTTCAAAGAACAGTATTTTCTTTTAGCTTTCCAGAATGTAGTCTTCTTATGCGTCATCTTTCTTTTGATGGTCTTGTCTAGACAATATTAAGAGTGCAAAATAAACTGAGCTTCCCTAACACAATTTTTGCAAGAACTGATGTCTGATAACTTATACCAGTTCTAAGTGATTTTTTTTTAACTTCAGTATTAACCTGTAATTCCCTAAAAGTCATGTTTTTTGCAATAATTGCACATACAGTGACTCCCTGTTTTAATGTTGCATAAATTAATGTCCTCTTTAATTTGAAATATAGCATGACATTATTTAAGTATCAGTAAAGTTCAAACTAATCCAGTAAGATAGACTCTTTGTCCTAGCAAAAATTACTGGCTGCTATTTTAACTGCATCAAAACATTGACATGTCATTTATAACTAGTATTGTTAATAGAAAAGAAAAGGAAGAGGAAGATTTGTGGCTAAAAAAAGTGATTCAAGAAAAGTTCTTGGTTATGCAATAAAAAGGTCATCTCCCTACACACAGAGGAGTGAAGTGGTACAGGGCAGGCAGGGGAAGCCAAATAACTTAGCTGGAGAGACAAACACTGCCGTGGCCCAGAGATCAACTGAGACAAACTTGTGTGTCTGTCCATCTGTGCTTGAGGCAACTGTGGAAGAACAAAGATCCAGAACCAGTGCATGGATGGACTGTGTGTGAGATCCCAGTTCTGGAGGGAGACAAAGTGTGTGTGTTTGTGTCTGTTTGTGTGTTAGTGCATGGGTACAAGGGGGCCTGTACCAGAAACTGGAGTGGGGCTGCAGCACAGGGCCGCAGTGCACATTCCAGCAGCTGGGGAGACTGGGAAGCAGGAGCAACTACTGGGCAGACCAAGTGTCTGAGCTAAAGGGATCCATGTTGCACAATCTATATATACATATTTTTCACTAACTGGCCTTTATCCTGATGAGTCACACAGGGGAGAAGGAAGAGATTGTTTGTTCATGTGAATGGTCTGTGTATCTGTCTGAGATTGGTGTGACCAGCTGCGTATTTTTGTAAGTCTGTGTGGTATATGCCGATTTCTGCACATGCCCATTGAGAATTCATGCTCAGCCTTCTTCCTTGTGTGATATGGGCATGTGGAGTTGAAGCAATCTTTTCTTCAATGAGCTCCTGATTTGAGAGACACTTAATTAAAAAAATGTAGAAATTAAGATCTCAAATAATATTTCACTACAGGTTAAGTTTAAAGGTTTCATTTGTATATCTGTTTTATTTTTGGTATTCTCATATTGTTTCATTTCTAATTGATTTCTAATTCTTTTAGTTTGTTTTTCTTACAATTCCATTGAAGTTTGAAATTATAATTAATATAATTATTTTATTATCTTGTTTTTTTACATTCAGAGATGTTTATTTTGAAGGAATCAAAATAGAGCTGCCAGAACAGTGTATGTAGAATACATAGCAGAAAACTATTCCAGGCTAAGATGTACAGCCTTCTGTGCTATAATATTTCACCAATTGCAAAAAGAAATGACTCAGTGGCTCTCAAAAAAAGTGCTGTTAAATTTTCATTTTTCTGTTGGATGCCTTTTTGTTTTGTTTCCTCTACAAAAATGAGAAAAATATCAGAGCTTAAGAATATCCTATGCAATGTTTTTTGAACACTTTTATGCACAAGACTTTTAAAAATATAGAGTAAAGATGTTTACTCTGCCAAAAAAAAAAAAAAAAGGCTGGGGAAGCACATTTGAGTGATTAACTCCTTCCTTACGACTTGCTTCCTGCTCACTGGCTGCCTCTGCCTTGTGCTGTCCCAAAAAATCATCTGTCCAAGATAATGGCCAAATGTGCTTCAAGGGCTTTTCACTGTAGGGATCACTTCTGAGAGATATTATAACTGAGGCTGTACCAAATGTGATTCCTTGCCTGTCTCAGGCACCTTGGCATTTTCAAACAATCTTTTATATACTCAAGTCACACTCCAGTCTTGCAGAAGGTAACCTCAGTTTTGTAGTATGAGAATTACCACTCTGGTATACTTTAAAACAATCCCTCACTATCCTAGATACTTCGAAATGAGAAAATAAAAATCCCTACTCAAGAAACATTGTTTGAGTCTTAGGTTTAGAGAGGCATTTTATGGCTGACAGCCAGGATTAAAGGCCAAGTGTGGGCATAGGGACTCTGTTGTCCCATGATTTAAGCTGATTTCAGCATAAATGAGTTCCTCTGCTTTTGTTTGGCACTCATGGACAATTTCGTGGAACAAATACATTTAACAATCCTGATCTAACTCTCCATGCTTATAAGGCTTCTACAAGATTTATTTTCCATGATGTCATGATGGTATTGTGAGATAAGGGACAGAGAGCAAGCATGACACCTTTTGCATGGGAAGTCTTGCTCTACAGCAGTTTCATGATGCAAGATTAACCTTACTGAGCTGCAACAATACTGTGCAGAATCTATCTTCAATGAACAAACACCCCCAAGTAAAATAACAAAAAAGGGTGCTCAGGTACAGCACTTATTTTAAAGAATCTTTGTCCAAAGCTTGTTAAATAAGGCATCAAAGATATGACTTTCCCCATAATGGTGATGAATCTTACACATTTAGGTGTGCACCCAAATATATTTTCCATGTTGGTTAGCTACTGTGGCACTCCCTGAACCTATATGAAATACCTAGCATTCCTCATACCCTTTTAACACTAATGAACCTTACAGAGTTGTTCCCAGACTGGTTTTGCTTATGACTATTTTTTCTTAATGAACTTTCATATTTGAATCCAACCCAAAACCTACTGAGTAGAATAATTTAATTTCTGCTGATTTAAGAGGAATATTAAAGTTCAGACAGGTGTGCACTCAGGCGTTGAGGAAGTCATCTTTACTTAGGATGTTCCTCTCAGCCTGAAGCCTTCCTTCATCTTCTACTCCCCTGTCTGGACCAAAATTTTTAATTATACTATTAAGAAAAGCTGCTCTTTAATTTAGGTATTTTCCACTATGTTTGATTTTTTTCTTTTTCATTTATGCTTATCATTTGGAAAACAGCCAAAAAATTAGAGTAGGCTGATTAGACATTGGGATTTGTACTCATTATTCTAGATTGTAGTGGGTTTGTTCGCATCTTTTACCTTCTGTGAGATAAGAATTAGGAGGAATGCAAAGCAGGCTCCAAACTTTAAAGAATATAAAGAAGTTTATTAACAGAACTAAAAGAAAAAGGAATCATAAGGGTCAGAATAAACCTCCAGAACGCTTCTCCTCCCCCCATCCTCCTCCCACTTACAACATAAAGACACAAACTTGGGATTATTTCAGTTTACCATCTCTATAATAGTCTTTCATCAGTTCACTTAGGGAGAGAGTCTCTCTTGCCTTGCTATAGCAATTTCTCCACAAGAAACTGTCTTTTCGTGGCCTCAGTGTCACAGTGGAACAGCCGTCTGGGGTGGTTTTCTGTTGGCATGTGAAAAGTCCCTTCCCTCAACTTACAGCTTTCCCTACAACTGTTTTCGAGGGTTCAGTCTTAGCTAACGGGGTACTGTTCTAAGGATGAGCTGTTCAAGAGCAAAGGTTCTCTTCATCTATCTCTAGGATCATCTTCGTCTCTAGGAACAGAGGTCTTCTTCTTCCCTGGGAGCAAGGGTCTTCACTTCATCACTATCTCTCTCTGTTCAGGCTTCTCACTGGATCACAGCTACTTCGACATTTACTTATTTCAGCACAGGCACCTTTGCTCGTGGCTGCAGTTTGAACACACCACCCTCCATGCTTTCATGAAATTACAAAAGGGTTCTCTCATGTATCATAGTTCATCACCATAGCTTTACAAAAGAATTTCATTTTTTAGGTTTGAAGCATCTCCTCTATCTCCTCCCTCTGGGCTTCAGCTCTTTCTTCTTCACTGACTTTGTTGTCTCTATCATCGTGTCTTTTTTCTTGTGCCTTTGCCTTTCCCTTTCCTCTGACCTGGGAGAGGATTGATGTCTACTGGTTTCATTTCTTCTGGGGAACTTGCAGCGCTGAAGGGGTTAATCTTACCTGGGCCTGGGCTTTGCAGCTGGAACTTATCTTTTGCTGGTGGTCACACGATCTCTGCCAAAGGGCAGCTGGACCAGAGAGGGGAGGCCATCCCAGCCCGCATCGAGCCGCGTGCTGTGGCCCTGCCCCCGCCAGGCTGAGACAGAGCAGGGCAATGGCCCCGGTCCCACCAGGCCCCGCGGGCAGGCCCAGCTAGGCCCACACTGGGCCACGCGGGCCCCCAGTTACCTGTCCAAAAGCCGTAAGTAAGACAGCGATTCCTGGGCTTGTTCGTTTTTAAATGTGCTTTTTACAGAACTGTGTTCAGGTTCTTAAGTGGCTTAACAGAGTTGTCAATATTCAGATTAGCCAATTGATTGGTTCTATCACATCTGGAGGAAGTTACTACAGCCCCTTGCAAAAAAAAATCACTTCCATCACTGGTGAAAATTTTTTTTTTTTAACTAAAACTCCAAGCTGTGCTAACCCATGACACAGATGGATTCAAGCCTAAAATAGATGATGTTTTATGGTATTACCTCATATCTCACTATGGCTTACATCCAAATAATACAATTTTTTTAAAAATTACAGGAATTGGAGAAGACATATTTTATCACATACTACCCTAACAATCTAGTTTTCACGGGAAACGGAAAGATACTACCATTAGTTTCCTTTCTCTTTTTTTTTTTCTGAGTGTTGCAATTTTAGGAGACGTTAAAAAAGTTATGGTTGTCAAATACACCTTTAACACTTTAAATTCTGTCTTCTGTCTCTCTACCACAATGCGATATTGGACTTAAGAATGAACCCATGCCAAGGTCAACCCAGAACACAGATACTGTGAAGAAAATTAACTCTACCCCAGACAAAGCCAATACAGGTAAGTTTTGATAAATGAGGACTCTTAATGTGGGAGGCTTAAATAATTGAGGAATATGAGACTTAAGGCAGTTTTGCCTCCTTGGTATTTCCCTTGGTATTTGGCCAGAGCCAAACTCTTTGTTACAATTCCTGGTTATACTGCCTGAACAGCATGTAGCTGTTTTCATGCTCTGGTTAGGGAAGTTAGGCATAAACACCTGTTATGGATAGTCCTTCTGAGCCTATGTGGTTAATTATTGGTATGCCTTGATATGATATATAGCTATCTACCTACCTACCTGCCTAAGAATATTTAATGAAAATTGTGCAGATAATGTATTTCTTGTATTTTATGGTTGAAGAAAAAATCATTAGTAAAAGTTTTGGAACAGTCTAAGATATATTTTCTTGAGACAAGCTGAAAGTTAGCTGAGGATATTTGGGGTCCTACAAAATATTTCACTCAGTCTGAAATGTAATAATTATTTACAGATCATAAGCAGACTTTTTTTTCAGAATTCTTAGAAACTGGGAAGCTCAGGATGCAAAGCTGTTAAAAGTTCATTTGATGAGACCATTTCAATATTTCCTCTTAATATATTTGTCCATTTTCAGTCCTGAATTTGGTCCAAACATGTATAGTTTCAGTTACCTTAATCTGCATTTAGAAGACAATATGCTGTTAATTTATTTGCAATCTCTATCAATATAGACTAACCTATAAATAGAGATCAAATCAAGATAAGATAAAGAATCAGGTATCTTTATCTAATCTTCAGAAAAAAGGAACATTGAGGTTATTTATCCGGAGGACTGAGATAATTAAAAAAGATCTAGAAAAGTATTTTAATGAGAATGATTTCTGTTTAACTTTCAGAGTTCAGTGGATAAGATACATAATATTTTCTCTCTAATGTTGGTTTTTTTATCTGCTTCCATGAATATCTGCCAAAATCCAAGTGAGGTATTTTAGACTGCACTTACACAAATGCAATTGTGATTGACTCATTAAACATAAAACTATAATTAGTCTCATCTTAATATCTGATTGCACTTTAATATGGAACTTGGGTAAATACCTCAGTAGATCTGATTATTAAAAAGAAGTGTAGAATAACTTGATATGTAAATGCATGAAGAGTTTTTAGAAGGTTAGGAAGACTTTCACATGCGAAACTCCATTTTTGGTGAAAAACTTTTGTGGAATAAAGCTGACTACTGATAATCTCTCTAAGGTCTCCTCAGTATAAATCACATATAAAGTAACATATGTAATCTCTGGTGTGTATAGTCCTATCAAAAAGACATAAAGTCATTAGAGACTTTGATTATCTCATCCAGTCCTTGGCTAGTTGAAAATGGGATTTCTTAGTTAGAGGCATCCAGAAAATTTAATGAGCAGTAACCCAGGTGGGAATTTCCTCTTCTGTTTTTTTTTACTGTGTAAATAAAACACATTTGTGCCTGCCGTTTCTCTCCTGTCAAGTAGTCAGTTATAGGAGTCCAGAGTAGTCAAGTAGGCAGACTGACTTGACAGATTTTCCAATGGTTCCTTACAAAGATATTTAAATCTCTACCATCCTGTATTCATATCTTTCTTGTCCAAATCCCTCTTCTGTCTTTTGCTATCCATGACATCAATACTGATGCGTTTCTTCCTAAAGTTTGGTATTATGGAATCACTGAATGGGCAAGGTTGGAAGGGACCGCAGTGGGTCATCTGGTCCAACCTCCCTGCTCAAGCAGGATGATCCTAGCGCACACTGAACAGGCTTTTGTTCACACAGTTCTTGAACACCTCCAGGAGTGAAACTCCACAACCTCCCTGGGCAGTCTGTTCCAATATACAGTGACTCACAAAGAGAAAAAGATCTTCCTCAGATTCAGGTAGAACTTCCTGTGCATCACTTTCTCCCCATTGTCTCTTGTCCTACTGCCTGGAACCACCAATCAGATCCTGGCTTAATCCTCTTGGCACCCTTCCTTCAGATACTTTTAGACTTTGATGAGGTCTCCTCTCAGTCATCTCTGCTTGAGGCTGAACAGGCCCAGCTTCCTCAGCTGGGGATCTTAATCATCTTCGTAGCCCTCCGCTGGATCTGCGCCAGGACCTCCATATCTCTCTGGCACTGAGGAGCCCAAAAATGGGCACAGCACTCCAGATGTGGCCTCACTAAGGCTGAGTAGACGTGCGGGATCAGCTCCCTTGATGTGCTGGCTATGTTCTTCCTAATGCAGCTCAGGATATCATTGTCCTTGGACACAAGAGCATTGCTGGCTCATGGACAGCTCGTTACCCACCAGGACCCCCAGATCCTTCTCCACAGAGCTGCTTTCCAGCAGGTTGGCTCCCAGCCTGTGCTGGTGCATGGGGTTATTCCTCCCCAGGTGCAGGACCCCACATTTGCCTTTGTTGAATTTCAGACAGTTTTCTGTTTATCTCTCCAAATTTTTGAGGCCCTTCTGATGGTCTGCACAGCCATCTGGGTATCAGCCACTTCTCCCAACTTTGTGTCATCAGTGAACTTGCTGAGAAGGCACTTAACCCTTTCATCAAGTCATTCATTAATAAATTAAAAAATAATGGGCCCAGTATTGAACCTTGGGTGATGCCAGTAGGCTGACAGGCCTCCAACTAGACCCTGTGCCACTGATTACAGCCCCTAGGATCTGCTGTTCAGCCAGTTATCTGTCCACCTCACTATCCACTTACCAAGTGCACATTTCCTGAGTTTTCCTGTGAAGAAGCTGTGAGAGAGTTTCAAAAGAATTGCTGAAGTTGAGATAGACAATATCCACTGCTCTCCCCCCATCTATCCAGGTAGTTGTTTCATTATAGAAGGCAATCAGGTTGGTCAAGAAGGCTTCACTTTTATTGAATCCATGCTGACTTCTCCTGATCACTTTCTTGACATCCTATTTATAGAGGTGGCCTACAAAATGAGGCCCTCAATCACCTTTCCAGATGGAGGTGAAGCTGCCTTGCTAGTAGTGCCCTAGGTCCTTGTTCTTGCCCTTTCTGAAGACCAGGGTGACATTTGCTTTCTTCCTGTCCTCGTGCATCTCTCCTGATTGCATTCCAGCACTCATGGATGAAATAACATTTCTGTCCTACCACCCACATGCTTGGGGGTTTTTTCTGCCTACTGACAAACTGATGTTTTCTGCATTTTTTTGTTTCATATGTTAGAATATCCATCAGTCATTCATTTCTCTTTTGTTAGATATACACACAGAGACACATATACATGTATTTATGTATGTGTATGTACATACATATGAGACACTCCTTTGGCAGTCCTCAAAACAAATCTTTTATAATTTATCATTTTCTGGAGGAAAAATCCCAAGCACCAAACCTTTATTCTCTTGATAAAGATTGCAAACTTTGAATATTAATATGGAGCTGATTTTAGAGACAAATGTATGGAAATGAGATTTTTTTGTGTTTGTTTTTTATGCTGTTTGTGTGACATCTATTATTTTCTTTCTGAAGAACTGAAGTAATTTGATCGTAGTGCAAGAGGCAATTGTGAATATTGTTGGCTGGTGACTTATGGTGATACAGAATATTTTCAGATGAAATGAGAGAGTCAGAAATCTGATGTTCATAAATAAAAATATTACATACAGAAAGCATATCCATAGAGTAGATATTGATGAAAAATTAGGCAGCTGAATACATCTGTGAGGATAATTTGAGGGGGTAAAAAAAATGATTCAACATAATAGAATGGAACAGTAATAGAAATAGTATGACCAATAAAATTTTCTGAGTTGACAAACTGAAGAAAATCTTCGAGGAAGTCATAGAGAAAATACAATGAAAAAGAGACATTAGAAGAAAACCAAAATTACATCAATTTGTAAAGAGTTTAATCACTTGTAAGATTATCCATCTCTAGTGCTCTGCTCCTACTCACTCTTATTTTGAGCTCTCATCAGCCAGCTTGATGCACTCTACTGTTTTTCTACTCATATATTCTAATACTCATATATTAGAAACGTTGCCCAATAATTCAATAACGTAAAGTTAACTGCTGTGTCTTTTTCATACTGTGATAGGGGTGGACAAAACACTTTCTTGCTTGAGTAGTTTTGAAAATTTTCTAATCATAAAAGGCTTAAAACTTAGTAAGATTAACTGCATTATCAATGTAAATGAAAAGTTAATTACAAGTCAGAAATCATGACCAAGTTTTATACATTGGAAACTGCTGAAAAAAACCAGGCACCAAATATTTGTTTAAATGTTAATGACGTATTTTGTTAAACAACCTAATATCCCAAAACCCATGGCAGTAACTACTTACTGACTCTTGGTAAGATCTTTCCCAAGGAATAACTCTCCAGAATAGTTTTGATATGGTACATTATTCTTCTTCTTATATTAATACTGATAAAATTTTCACCGCAAAAAGTGAGTAAAATTTCAGGAAGAAAAAATAACTTGTAGGGGAAATTTGGCATCTTCTGATCCCATACAGAAGTTAATGAACGCTACAGAAGACTTTTAAAACACTACTTCACTCTGGAGACATCATCATTAAGAGCTTCTTGAGAGCAGGAGGTGTAAGAGGACAGCTGGTAAGAAATGACCAGTCAGTGAAGAACCGACATGAAGGATGTTCTAGGAAATGGAAATCTGGCCAAGCCCACACAGGTTTATCCCAGATTTAGCCACAAAATTTCATTAGCATGCTTTCATACAGCCTGACCAAGAACTTCAAACTTGATCAAGGATTTCAGCTTCCAGCAGGACTGAAGAATTCTGTAGTTGAGGTTCACCCATCACAGAAAAAGTTCTACATCATGATCATGTAATCCCAGCTGTGGTGTTGGGTGGCACTGTGCAGGTCCCTGCAAGTTCGAGCACTTGCAAAAGATTCGGCACAGTCCAAAAAGACTGGATATCAGCTGCCAGGTTCTTGAATTTGAAACCTTCCTAAACTTACAGAAGAAGGCTCTGTGATGTTGCTGCAACCAGGTAGCTCCTCCTTACAGTTGGAGCATTCTTTCCCACTCACTGACCCCCTCCAGCCTTGTGCACCTTTTTGGTATGCAACCTGCTGCAGTTTCTTCCAGTTCTGGTCTATCCATCATGGTTAGTCATGGACTGCTTGCCAGGGTTCATCATGGAGAAGCAAGAAAGGATACTTTCACTCAGATTACAGTGCTTTCCACCACTGTTTGCCTTTCTCTTGACACCTAAAATCTGCCTTAAAACTCCAGCTTTAAAATTACTGCTGTAAAAGCAAACTGCCAGCAATGCTGAGATGAGTGGTTGAAATTCCCAGAAGAAAGTCACAGTCTTCCTGAGACAGATAAAAATTTCATAAAATCATGGAAAGATGAATGAGTAAGTATCTGTCTGGGTCACCAGAACTGTGCGTGCTTCCAGTGTCTCTGGTTAGATACTCTGTGTATAATGGAAGGATTACTAACAAGACTAACAATTGCAGTTGGATTATTGATTTATGTAATAAAAGGCAGAGCTTTATCTGCTGTGTGACAAGGACAGAAGCAGAGATTGAAGGTTTGTGTGCTTTCCTGCTTTTCTGGGCTAGGCACGATCATGGGGAAAGCAAGGGACTGTTTTTGTAATGACATCACTCATACAGACAGCAGGAAAAAAGCCCTTTAGTCCTCCAGACAGGGCTAGGGCCCACATCTTCACTGAAGTGATGAATTTGAGCACTGGTAATTTATAAACCACATATATAGAGAGATTTTATTTTTTTTAATCAATCTACCTTTGAAGAACTAGAATCTTAAACTAAGCATTTCACTCTGCTTAGCCAGATACTGGTGCTTCAGAGGGTACTGAAAAATGAACTTCATTGGGTTGAGAGAAAATAAAAAACATAAAATGAAATGAACTGAAATAAAATAAAATAAAATAATAAAATAAACTTTCTTGTTAAATAATTTGTCCCCTTTCTTCCCCTCCAGTTAATATGAGTCACTGCTTGTCCAGTATATACTAAAAATAAATTAAATGCATTTAAAAAAATCATTCATTTGAATTTTTTCTTGAATTAATGTATGCCAGCAAGATGTTTTACAATCAATTTAGAACTTTTGTTAAATAACTTTCTTTAGATAAATTA
>WEIT01005164.1:15656-29772 GCA_013389985.1 Dryoscopus gambensis
CGCCGGGCGCTGCCGTGGCTCCCAGTTGCGCGGCGTTGCCCTTTGGCCCCGATAGCACAGCTGTGCAGGGCCATTTAGAAATGTTGCTGTCCAAGCAGTGGCGTGTCTTGACTTGTGACCGAGTTGACCTTATTGCAGCCTTCCAGTACCTGCAGGGAGCCTACAAGAAATCTGGAGGGGAACTTTTTGCAAGGGCATATGCTGACAGGACAAGGGGGAATGGATTCAGACTGAAAGATGTGGACATGTTGCCCAGAGAAGTTGTGGGTGCCCCGTGTCTGGAGGTGTTCAAGGCCAGTTTGGATGATCTCTGGGCAACCTGTTGTAGTGGAAGGTGTCCCTGCCCATGGTAGGGGGGTTGGAACAAGATGATCTTTTAAGATTCATTCCAGTCCAAATCATTCTGTGATTCTGACTGTGTGGATGTTGCTGGAGGCCATTTCTCGTGAGTTCTCCCCGAGCATGGTGCTTCTTGCCAGTGACTGCTTGTGTGTTTCTGAGAAGGTTTTCTGCAGTAATTTTACAGTTCACTTCCACCCCCTGAGTGAGGGTTGTTTTTTTGGTTTGTCAGTGATTTGCGTATTTGTTGTTTGATTGTTGGGTTTTTTTAAGCTGTTTACTGGCATCTTTATATCTCGTTTACACCTGAGATTTCACTTAAAACCTCAGCCCTAAGCAGTGAAATGATTAAATTGCATGGATGCTGTCATACGAGCCTCTTGTGCAAGCCAGTAAGGAGACGATAGCAGTCTGACTAAAAGATTGCTCAATTATACCAACTTTACAGGATGGTTATCATTATCATACTTTATTAGTCTTGGTGCAGCCTTCTGCTTTGCTGTGGCATGTCCTAATCTTCCCCACTAGAGCAGAAGGAAAGCTGCTTGCAGTGTTTCTTTCATGGAGAGCAAGAAGACTGGGCTGTCTGTCACTAACAGAGCGCTTGATCAGGGAGTCTCAGTACTCACAGGGGTTATCTCCCTATCCTGAAGGAAGGGGGACTCCAAATGCTGTCTTGATTTGCAGCCTCTGCCATGAGCTGAAATTCTCCAGAGGGAACGCTCTTCCTGAAGAGAGATGAGTAGGGGACTACTAAGAAAGTCCCTAAAGAGAACCTTCACGTTTCCCTTTCCTGGAGGTTTAATAGTATTCTGGTACTCTGTGAAAGTATGCAAATTTTATTTTCACTGGGACAATTAAAAAACAGCAGTGTTTATAAATGTGATAATTCTAGCTTTAGTTCAAGCTTTGCTTTTTGAATTTTGTTCTATGTAGTGGCTCCAACTCTTCTTCAATTTTAGTTTTTCACAGAATATTCTGAGTTGGAAGGGACCCACAAGGATCATCGAGTCCAGCTCCTAAGTGAATGTCCCATACAGGGATTGAGCCCGTGACCCTGGTGTTATTAGCACCATGCTTTAAGCTGCATTAAATTGCCAGTGTAAATCCATGATTGTTCTCTGTTTTCGCCTGATTTGTTTATGCATGTATTTTACCACACAGAAACATTCACATGCACACTTCTGCAAGCCAACTTCAAGCTCTGTGAAGCCCCCAATGCATTGTAACTGTGGGATGTACAGATTAATCATCTACCACTAAAAATGTTGTCTCTTAATTTTACTGTTCAAAATGTGAATTAGTAAACAGAACAATAAGTTGTATTATTTTTACTATTTTAAAACTACCTTTCTTCTTCATGTCAGTCTAGTGAACAATTGCATGGTTTTATTAACAGCATCATACAAGAGTAACCGTTCAGTCTTCTTTCACAAAATTGTATTAGATTTTTTTTTCTTTTAAAATAAACACAGTAAAGGCTCAAGTACAAGTTAAAATCAGAGAAAATAAGTATAACTTACAGTCTTCTAATTTTTTTGCACATCAAAAATAAAGCAAACCTAGTTTTGTCATACTTGGAAGCGTTTGGAGCTTCAGGTTAAGGTAACTTGTATTTTAAATAATAAGGGAATTTCTGAATTAGTATTGTAATGCTGCTGTCCCAAGGCGTTTAATTCAGTATTTAGATTAGGGCTTGAGTTAGTGTAGTGTATTAGGATGCTAGAAATACCCTGTTGGCTATTTTTGCTGCAACTTTCTTGGTGACGTCACAAATTTCTCATTACATTAGTGGGGTGTTTTCTTACTAGCATAGTTTGCTAGATGAAGTACTGAATTTTCTTCTTTTTTCATGTGTGTTTTTAAACGTGGTCCAAGACTGTGTCTTTTTGCAGGGACCAATCCTTCAGAGGCTAATTTACTGTAGGTGGTATTTCTGCTGGGACAGAGTGTGATGCTGATAACCTAACCATGCCCAGCTGTGTCTGGGAGATGGCATTGGTTTCTTTAGCACCTCCAGTGGCCGTTAGGGCAGGTCTTGTGAAGTTTGATTCTGCCCTGTTCTCCAGTAAAGAAGGTTTGGTTGGATGCAGTAGTAAAGGATCAAAATCATGAATCTGTTACTAAAGATGTAAAATTTGTGCATATATACATATGTAACCTAAAATCACATGGATTTGTTTATGCATAAATTACAGTGCATATATGAATCTGAAGCGAAGTCCTTCTCTAATCAGTTGTTAATTGTTTCCCACATGCTTTAGTAACAGTGATAGATACAAAAAATGCACAGAGTAACAAGAATCGTGACTAAAGTATTTTTTTTGTAGTTCTTTAATTGCAGTAGAGTATCTAAAAAGATCTCAAATGCTTTCCTAGTCTAGTGTTAGCGTTTAAGTAAAGGCCCTTGTGTGTTGCTGTAATGCAATCTAGTCATTCTTATATTCATATATATTTACTTATAATAAGGCAGTATTATAATACTTATAATAAGGATTGTTACCTCCACTGTCATAGGAAAATCTGATCTTGCATAACGGTCCTGCATACAGAAAGGAGAAAAATCTAACTTTTCTGGGTTTTTTTCTTTCAGTTTTTCAGCCGTGGGCCAAATGTGCTGCATCAAGACAGCAGTGCACCACAAGCTGCATTCTTCTCACCTCTTCAAAAAGTGATGTTGCCACCAAATACCTTCCAAGGAAAAGTAGCCTTTATAACTGGTGGAGGTACTGGGATTGGCAAAGGGATGACAACAACGTTGTCCAGTTTAGGTGCCAAGTGTGTTATAGCAAGCCGGTAAATATTAATGAAGATGTTTTAGAGCTTTCATTTAGTACTGACTGCTGAATAGATCTGTTTTCTTCTTTATAAACCAGAAAAATTTATTCTATTTATTCTGTTGCTGTACACTTTTAAATTACAGTGTCATGTTGTGGAGTCTAGAAACCTGCAGATTTCTCTGCAAATGTATAATGGTATAAAAATCAGTAGGAAGAAATAAACTAAGCACATTTTCATTAAATGTGGCAGCAAAATAAACAACCTCAAATATTAGGCATAAATTCAACTAAAACCTTAAAGAGAACAAAAATTTGCAGTGGGCATTTGTGGATACAAAAAAGCTGCTAGCAAGAACTTTCCTTGCTAATTTCTAATTCCGTGAGAAATTTTCCTCTCTCACAGAAGCGATCAGTAAAGTTTTGTAAGCTATGGACACCTGTAATCTTGCTGACGTTTGTTTTATCATACAGTAGAAAAATATTTTGAGAATGGATGTTGTAAGATTTCAGCCAGTCACCCTAAGGGGTGGCTGAGGCATTGACCAATTACACTATGAAGCAAAAAGTCTATAAGAAGAGTTGTAAATAGTGAAATAAATCACTCTTGCTGCACAATCCCTGGCTGCTGCCTCTCTTCTCCTCTCCACAGACACGGATACAACAGCCATTATTGAACATTATTAATATGTTATAACAGGTGTTCTTGATACAGATCTGAATTACAATACAGAATTAAATCCATTCCTCCACTGACTTTCAGCAAGAGCCCTGATTTTCCTTTATTGATGATTTTCTACAGCTCTCTTAAGTAGTGCAGTAGAATATAGAAGCACTTTAATAAAGTCTAGAAAAACAATCTCATTTTAAATCAAAATAAACAGAAGTGTTGTGGCATTCATCCTAACAGGCGTTTAATTGTTTAGTTTTAAATGTGAATATGTATGTCTCTTATTAATACTAGTAGAGTAGTAGATAAAACTAAGTTTGTTATGATTGTGTGCTTTTTTCTGGCTTATCACATGTTGCTTAGCTTCAGTCTCTAACCATTGTCACTTCTGAGTTGCTTTAAAGTAGCACTAACCATAAATTACTTAAAGTTTCCTTTGAGAAAGTTAGTGGTTAAACACAGTGTTAATCTTAAAGCTCAGTTTTCATGCAAATCAGCAGCATGCATGTGTACACACATATTTTAAGTTTTCATTCATATTTGCTCAGAAAAAAGAGATTTTAGTAATCTGAATTGTAATTGCATTTAACTGACATAAAGGATATTAATACTTATTTCTAGGAATCTGGATGTTTTGAAAGGAACAGCAGATGAAATTTCTTCTAAAACAGGGAATAAGGTACTTTTTTGCAGAATTGTGAAAGTTATGTGTTATACTCTACATTTTATTGGATTTTTTTTTTTTGCATTTGCGTGCTTTTATGGACTTGTTAAATTTTTGAGTGATATAGTTTTAAAGTCTTACAACTGCCTTTCCATTATTATTTAGGTTCATGCCATCCAGTGTGATGTGAGAGATCCGGTTTCAGTTAAGAATGCTGTTGCTGAAACAATCCAAATGGCAGGACATCCTGATGTAAGTCTTCTAGGGAAAGGAAAGAATGCATTCTTCATTACTGAAAATACTTTGCATAGTAGGTATGAAGAAAGTTACTAAGTTAGGAAGTTAATGGAATCTAAAAAGACACTAGACAGAACAGTGGCAGTACCTAAAGGTAAAGCTAACAGTAAAGTTACTCCATTCCTTTGGTTCTTGAAATATTTAGTGGCCAAGTAAACAAAACATTTTTATCCTTACTCTGAGGACTAACATCTTCTTTTAAATAGTGGGAGAATTCTGGAGGGATTCTTTGAATTGAGGGAAAGGAATATTGCCCTTGAATCCTCCTGAAAAGACAACTTACCTGTGTTTACTGAATTACGTCTTAACACAATGCCTCACAAAATAGGAATGGAAGTAATAATAAGTGTCTTCTTCGGTCCTTGCTTAGCTTATTAATTTACACAAAGAAGGTTCCAAACTGAAGATGAAGTTCTCATAAAATGTAGAAAAAAGTCTTCAGTCAAGCCAAGCATCTGTTTTTTTAATAGTTTGGCACAAAACAACACAGCTCTTTACATCAGATTGTGAGGGGGGTGATCTAGTGGAGTCTGAAGGATGATAACCACCAAATTCTGATTTGATTGTCAGATAACAACTTGGATTCTGCTAGCTGATAGAAAGTGTGAAGATGTAGCATCGTTGTAAAGGACAGTAAGATTTAAAACTGTTTACGGTAAATTTAAAACTGTTGTGTGTGTATTGTAGACAATTTGCACTCACCAGGAGCTTCCTAGAGATGTGGTAAAGAACCTACTGAATTTTAAATATCATAAAAAGTCGAGAAATTGTATGCTATATAGCTGTATGCTATAACAGTGGTAGTAATAAGACAGCTCACTGTCCTGATTTTTAGATGAGATTCTCTGGATATTATTTTGGCTAATATTTAACACAGTTTTTGGCCAAAGTCAAAATCATCATCTTCAGGTTTTACGTGTGTGGAGAGAGGGAGGAGATTTCTTCCTGTATAGTACATTTTTAGAACACCAATAATTTTCTGAATAAATGCTTCCCATGACTTGTTCTTTACAAGCATTTGCCTTCTTTTTAATTTCACATATCTTATGTGTTTAAGATAGACTGCAGAGTAAATTGAATATTCAGTTCTTTTTGTCCAGTTTTTCTCTTAGTTGCAGACATGAGATGTCAGTTTATGAATCCTGTGTATCACTCACTGGCACCCTGCATGTGAGGTGAGATCTCAAAGACAGAAGTTAATGGCAGTAAATTGAAAGTCCTTCTGGTTTTGTTTTGTACATTCCATTCCCAAGAGTGTTACTCCCAATTAGAAAGCAATCATTCTTTTGTCATGGCTTATTTTGGCAGTCCTACATACCTCAAGATCATATTGTGCAGTCCTTAGTTCACTAGTTTTATTATTATGTCTTTCGTGTATTTATTCGGTGATTCAAGTAATCTCCTCAGTATCTCAAGGTGTTTGGATTTTTTTTTTCCATTCAGATTTCAGGGAGGCCTTTAAAGTGAATTTGCTGTCCATATGTATAATTTATGGCTGTTGTATATTATTAGTTTTGCATTCATGTGATATGTACTGTGCTCTGTTTTGTTATTGAAAATTCTAATATCTTCATTAGAATTTAGCCCAGAAGTTCTTCAGGACAAAGAGTTTGTCTTACGTGCAGACCTACATGAATCAAGGTGCTATTCCACAAATAGTACAGGACTGTATTGCTTCAGCACATTATATTATTAAATATGCTAGACCTGGCTACATAATTTTTGGTTTAAGTACTTCTAATGTGATGCTTAGTCCCCTTGAGAAAGTGAAAGTATCCTCTACCTGATTATTGTTCACTGTATTGTTCAGGGGAAGTGACGGATATATGTCTATTCAACAAAAGTTTTGTAGTATTTGTTTGCAGTACACTGTATCCTAATACTCTCATCATGACTGATTTGACTTCCTGTTACACAACAGTGTCGTGGTTTGATGCTGGCCCAGCACCAGGCACCGTCGAGAGTCGCTCGCTCACCCTCCCCTGCCACAGCTGGGCAGAGGAAGGGAAGGGGAAAAAAGTTAACAAAGGCTCCATGAGTTAAGGACTGGGAGAAAAAAACCACTTCAAGGGCAAAACGGGCTTAACTTAAAGTTACAAAGTGAATTTATTGCTAACAGAAGCAGAGGAGGATAATAAGATGTAAAATAAGCCCTTAAAACACCTTTTCCCCCAAGCCCCTTCCTCCTTCCCACCNGAGCCCCTTCCTCCTTCCCACCAATAGCACAGAGAGACAGGGCATGGGGGTTTGTGGTCAGTTCATCACTTCTGCTGCTCAGGGGAAGCAGTCCTTCCCCTGTGAGGCCGTGGGGTCCCTCCCACAGGAGACAGTTCTCCGTGAACTTCCCGGCGTGGGTCCACTCTCCTGAGCAGCAGCCAAACCGCACCTGCTGCAGCGTGAGTCCCTCCCCCGGGCACACAGTCCTCCCAAAACTGCTGCGCCGTGGGTCTCNCCTCTCCTTCTCCCCTGACCTTGGAGTCTCCATGTTATTTCCCTCACACGTTCTCACCTCCTCCTCTTCTCACTAGTAGCAAGACCCCTGTGACTTTGTTTTTATTTTCTTCTTAAATATGTTATCACAGAGGCGTTACCAACCCTCTCTCGTTAGCCCAGCCTTGGCCAGCAGCATGTCCGTCTTTCAGAGCCTTCAGAGATTGGCTCTGCTGGACATGGTGGAAACTTCCAGGAGCTTCTCACAGAGGCCCCCTCTGTGGTTTTTGCTACCAAATACCAGGCTGTGCAAAACCAATACAGTCACTTCATACAGACTTAAGTTATCACGTTGCCTTCTTTTGCTTTTTTTTCCATTATATTAAATACATGTAATGTTGGAATTTGGTGGAGACAAACTTTTCTGTTAGGATGCACTTGAGACACTATGGAAAATAGGCCTCTACATTTTACAGTTCCTCTGTACAGTAGTTTGGAAATACAGCTCATTTTCTGTTACTGATACTTTATCTATGCTGCAGATGCTGAAATTTCTGATGCGTTATTCTCCCTCTTCCCCTACGCCCTGTACCTCATTTGATGAGGGTATTTTTACCTTTGTCCTTGGAAACACTAAAAAGCCCCTTGTAAATTCTTTACTTTTGTCTCAAGAAGAGTTATTTTTAGTTAATTCTTTTCCTTCATGTGTTTCAGGTTGTGATAAACAACGCAGCTGGAAACTTTATTTCCCCTTCTGAACGACTTTCTGCTAATGCCTGGAAAACAATAACTGATATTGTACTTAATGGTACTGCTTTTGTAACTCTGGAAATTGGAAAGGAGCTCATTAAAGTAAAAAAAGGTATCTTAAACATTGTACACTTCTTATTACTTGCTTTCCTTCCCATACTGTTATTCTAGCCAGTTTTGAGAGTTCATGTGAGAAGAGAAATACAATTTTTAACGTTCTTCTGGAAAGGAACTTTTTCAGTGAAAGCTGTACTTAAGTATCACACAGTAGATCTGGCTAACACTTACTTCATTGTAGCATCAGGCCTGACCTTATGATTGGACCTGGAGGCCAACTGAGGTTAAATATAAAAATCTAATTGCAGAGAAATTTTTAATACTAAAAAAATAAGGCTTTGTGCTGATACTCCCACATTAGAAACCCATCTCCAACTATGACTTCCTGCATCATTATGGTAGACCACTGAAATAGGTTGCCTTGTGTTCTTCTAGGTGCATGTAGTGTACCCATATAGTAATGTGAAATACTAATTCAAACCTGCTTTTGTTTTTGCTGTTGTTGAATGAAAAGTTACTTTCCTTACTTCCGTCCTCAAATCCGGTAAAATCCAGATGTCATTCACCTTCATATTGTCTCTTTTCCTTTCACTTTTAAGCTTCCAAAGCATGTGAATTTCTTTTGCTATTACTTGCATACTTTGCTACTACTTGTCTTCTTTCTAGAGGACTCCATCTGTAAATAAGATTTTTGTTTAAGGCTTTCTTTAAGACATGTTTTTGCAAGTAAGTCAAGTGTACCTGTTTGTCCTCTCACCTTCATTTTCTTTTTACTTGCTTGATTTTTTTAGTTTGGGCAGAGACCTTAGTTTCTAAAGTGATGCTACCTAGTGCAAATATTTTAGAGCAGTCTGTGAGGATACTACGGATCTGACAGTTTCTAGAACACTGAGATGTCCTTTAGGTTTGCAGTGTGACCTACATTAAGTCTAATGTAGTAAATAATAAAAGTTCTGTGCTTTTAGACTGCAAGTTTGTGCTGGTATTTAAAAGGAATTTGTAATCTGCTAATGTGTTACTTATTTTCACAAAGTGAGAGGAGTTAATTGGTCAGTTATTGTCCATTTTATGAATATAAGCTTTAGAAATAAAAGTTCTGTATGAGCTGAAGTGTTCTTTAAATATCAGATCTGTAAATTTGTCAGTTTTTCTTGCTTCTGTGTTAGGTTCACCTAACTTGCATGTATTAAAAAAAAAAAAAATCAATGGTTTAATTCTACAAAATGTGTAGAACAGTCATCTCTAGATAATTTCGGATTTGTTCTATGGTTTTTTTTGCCTGTGTAAAGTTTTCCTTTCAAAGTGTCTCAATGAAGACTCTTTTTTTATAAACAGGGCCCATGGTTTTTGGATATCTGTTGGCATTTCAATTAATGCTTGTTTATGGTTCTCTTTAGTTTCTCTTGAGTAATATTACTGTAATTTTTCGCCTGAGTCTCTACTTAAATCCATCAGTAGCGTATATTGTTTTAGAAATATCCCCATGGCAGCTATTCTAATGAAATTATTTTTGAAATATAGTAAGTAGAACAGTTATTTTAGTCACTGTGATGTAAGCAGTGAACTGTCATCCCTTGTCCTTCATTACCCAGCCACAGTAAGCTCTTGCCAGTCATTGATCAGACAGAATTTGCAGGATTCTATAAAAGAAAGATTAAATAAGCAGTTGCAGTTTCCATTATTTTTCAGAACGTTTTTTGCTAAATCTGTTATAAAATATAGCATATAAAAGAAGGTAGTTCTTTTATAATGGAGTTTGTTGTGATAATAATAGGAAATGTTATGCAGGTTAACTTTGTAATAGGCTCTACTGCAGAAAAAGCTTCTGAAAATTTCTTAAAAAATTTAATTTTTCTGTGTAAACTTTAACTCAAGCTCTCAACTGTTAATTTCAGCTAATGCCAAACCTAACTGTTAATGCTGATTTTATCCTTGGTTTTCTTTTTTCTTTTTTTTTTTTTGTGCTCAGGAATTTATGAATTTACGGCAAAATATCTGGTTAGTGACAACTAGACTAGGGCAGCTTCTGAAAAAACTCTGTAAGATCTTCAGCCTTCACTCCAGTTAGACTAGTTTATGCATTCATTATCAGTAGAAGTCTGAGGGCTTAGACTTTCAGAGCCTAATCAATAGCTATTTGCACTTACCTGGAACGACTCGTAACAGTCATGCAAAAGAGGGAACTGAAATAAAAAGGCTTGAAAAGAAAGTTTCAAAGACTATATTTTTAAAATGCTTTTTCACTTCCCAGAATGAAAAGGTATCCCTAACACCTGAGCTGTAAATTTCTGTACCATTTAGCTTGCTTTTACCTTAAGTTGAGAGTTAGTTAGATCTTCAAGGTTGTTTGGTTTGTCTGGTGTGGGTTGTTTTTTAAATGTTTTTGCAACTTCTAGGAGCAGCATTCCTGGCTATTACAACAATTTATGCAGAGAGTGGTTCAGGATTTGTGTTGCCGAGTGCCTCTGCCAAAGCTGGTGTAGAAGCAATGAGCAAGTGAGTAATACAGGAAAATGTGTGCTTTGGTTTTCACATCCTTAGGACGGGGTAATTGGTCTATAGAAATGGAGCTTGTTAGTATAGTCCAGCTATTCCACTGTACCATAAGAGTTCAATCCAGGCTCCAGTATCCTAGCAAGAAAATAGTGTGCTGGTTGCTTCTTACAGAGGGAAGTATTAACTGTTACTGTTTTTATCACAAGACCAAGAAAAGGACAAATAGAACTACTTATTTTGGCAATTACAAGTTCCAAAGTTTGTTTTACACAGTTTTGATAATTAGATTCACTTGCATTCTCACAGGTGAGCCAGCACTTAAAGACAGCTGTTAGGGGAACTGTTTGACAACTATAGCACCTTACACATTCTTTTGTCTGAGGAAAATATGTGCCTGTTATTTGGGCGCAGTATACTGTGGCTTCACCTCTGTTTAGATTCGTCAACAAATTTGTTTCCTATCACTATTTAAAGTCTGCAGTTCTACTTAGTTCAGAACAGTATCATGTTGATGTATCCATGGTGCTCAGCAAACAAAAGGATTTATCTCATTTTTAATTTCAGGCTAGTCCTTCACAGCACATAGATCTTCCTCTGCACTTCAGCAGAAAGAATTTAATAGTTTGGCAGCCTTTTAGTAACTAGAACTCTCTGTCTGGAAAAAAATGAGGGACTGAGTAATGGTCCTGATTTCTGTTCTACAGAGCTGTAACGGAAATGTGTACTTTTCAGAGACTTTATGACTCAGCTAATTCATTCACCATAGTAGATCCAAAGTACTCATTATGCAGAGAAAATGTCATGAAGCAAAACTATTCTAGTGGTCCTGTTTTAGAATGTATCCTCTGTTTTGTGTTATTTCAAAACATGTAATGGGAGAGCTGTGTTGCAAATGTTAGAAATGTATACTTGTGGGATAGTCTAAATTGCCAGAGAAAGATGCAAGCCTAACAGTTGTTTGTTAAGGAATTCAAGTGCCAACACCATCCTTGATTTGCAAGGGAGAAAGAATTGCTCCTTCGTGCTGCTTTATCTGATACATCTATTAAATCAATATTCCTCTGTTTGTGAATGAGATTTTTTTTGCTTCTCTCAAATTATTTTGTTAAGCACAAAAAAACCCCTTAAGCAGAAATGTCTGTTTCAGGATGTTCTAGTATTTACATATTTGATTAAATTTTAATTATTTTTTCTGAATAGGATTAAAATAATGTGTTTAAAATGTTGATGCATTCTGTTAATGAATTTTTAGGTCTCTTGCTGCTGAGTGGGGTAGATATGGCATGAGATTCAATGTGATTCAACCAGGTCCAATAAAAACAAAGGTACATGGCATGAAGTGAAACACAACCTTGAATATGCTTTGTAGTACAGACTTAGCTTTATAACAGTCTAACCTTCCTGTAGCTGTAAATTCTAATATGATTTCCTTGGTAGTCAAGACTGTGCTGGAATATTGAACACACTTCTCTTATAGTCTTTTTGTAAAATAGCATTTCTTGAACTTCTGAAACCTGCCACTGTCACCTCTACTACACTTGATATAAACTGAACCTTTTTTTAGTGTTTCAAAGAATTGATATATCAAAGTACTTACTGCTGATTCATATCTCTATGTACCTAGTTTGTCAAGTGGAGTGAATTCTTAACTTGTTGGAGTAAAGTTCCTGTTTCTGCCTGAACCCCTAATTTTTAAACAAAACATCTCATCAGTTCCAAAATCTTAGAATCTCTTTTAGGTATATGAGAACAGGATCCCACTAGTTTTGTTGAAAATTTCAAAACTAGAAAGAGAAAAACTAAATTGGCAAGGAAATGAGAAGCTTTGAAGTGAGTGAGAAGGAGGACTGGAGGGTTTGAAGAAAGTAATGCAGAACAGCTGGAACAGGAAGAATAAAGAAAGCAGTCCTGCAAGAAGAGAAAGGAGGATCCATTTCCCATTGAATCAAATTATTATGATTATGAGCACTAACAACTAATAATGGTATTACTTGTTCCTGTAAAACATTTCACAGTTGTTTTTGCTGTTGTTTTGGGAATGGGGGTGCAGAGTAGTTTCTTTTTCAGAGTTGTTTGTTTGTTTACTATTTTTTCCTTCTTCCCTCTTGTTTTAGTTTTAGATGCTACACTGGAAAACTTAGTTTTAACTCTTTTCACTATAAAGAAAAATAAGTGGCAGAATTAGAAGGATTATAAGAATGTTGAAATGTTATTAGAGGATCAGACCAAAAGTTCTCCAGGCATTGTACCTCGTGTATTTTTAAGAGTAGAAGGAAAAACATTTGGCAAGTTAAGAGATTTAAATGTCAATAGTGCTACCTCCAGTTAATGTTCCTTTTTTGAACCTAAAGTGTATAACCTGCTTGGGATACTGTGTGTTCTTAATAAAATGCTACATTTGTTGTATGGTTCCAACTTAAAATTTCCCTGAAAGCATAAAAAGGCAGACAGCATATTGCAAAATCAAGGTTTTCTGCCTTAGTGGCAATATCCATGTCTTTAAAACATACTGTTGTAAGTCATGATGGGAAGAGAACAAGGCATACAACACTGTTAGGCTTATAAACTGGCAAATAAAAACATGGCAATAGAAGACTTAAATGGCATGATTACAGCCATGATCACATGAATTACAGTGTGCTTTAAATCATAACTTCAGTGATTTAACATAAATGTTACTGATACATTTCTGATTTTGAGTGAAAAAGTTATTTCCTTGTGGAGAAGCCAGGAAGAAAAAACCCCTTTTATTTCCCATGCAATTTTAAGCTATTCAAGTACTAAAGCTTTCGGTGACTTCCTTTAGCCTTAGCAGTTCCTGCAATTTAACTGAACTTGATTTTTTTTTCTTCTCCATTTTATTTACTCTGTCATGTATAATTTATTTTTCATCACTTTCCTGTTCTTCTTCTCCCCTTGTTCCTCTCTTCTGTCCATACAGCAATTTTGAGTCTTGCTTATTTCCTCAAATGTTTATCAAGGGTGTTTTCACAGATAGATAGTGGGTGACTATCCCAAATGTGTTAGATTCCAACTTATCATCAGTAGATGCATATCAGTGCAACAGGGATAAATTGTTTTTTCTTTTCTACTTCCTTCTTTTTCATGCTACTGGCCATGAGGGTGTAGACAGCTTACTGACAAATATTAACTTCTGTATTGTGTATGTGGAGTCAAATCTCTATTGGATTTTATTTTCTGATGTCGTTACAACTTTTTTTCTAATATTTCTTTTAATTCTCAGGGTGCTTTTAGCCGCCTTGACCCAACAGGCACATTTGAGAAGAAGATGAGTGAGAGGATTCCCTGTGGCCGTCTGGGAACTGTAGAAGAAATTGCAAATCTTGCTGCCTATTTCTGCAGTGACTATGCAAGCTGGGTTAATGGAGCAGTGAGTTTTGGTTGATCTTGTTAGTACAATTAACCCAATGATGGTGTGAGTATTGCTGATATTTTTTTAAAGCCCTGGTTTCAGAAATGAAACAAAACATCTTACTTTAAAATTCTTTACCAGTATTATTCACCTTTTAAGTGTAGTGCATGGTTGTTAGCACCTTAGAAAGAACTTCTAAAAGTGATTGAATTGCATTATTTTGAGTATGGGTTTTTCTCACCCAAATCAGTAAAAATTACTTT
>WEIT01005165.1:0-40989 GCA_013389985.1 Dryoscopus gambensis
AGATGAATGTAGCTCAGAAAGAAAATGTATAGAAGCAAGCAAGCAAACAAATAATGTTTCTCAGTTGTCGCCTTTACCTATCCATACATCAGACAGACATTTCCATTTGCAGGAAAATTAATTATTGCTTCCAGTTCTGAGTGTGTGTGTGTGCATGTCCACATATATCGTGTGTGTAAATATATATCAGCATGTAAACAGCTGGTGGCGACTGCAGTTGAAGTCTCATTCTGGATGAAATAGATTTTTCTTTAAATAGAAAAGACCAATATTCTAATTTATTTTAATTTCCTAGTATTCAAAGAGATTAATTAATCTATTTTAATGACACCTACCTGGATAAATTAAATTTCAATTAGACTTTGATTAGAAAGAGATGACTAGAGGGGCTGCCGCTAAAAAGAGAATAAAATAGCCAGCAAGATTGCCCTGGAGGACTGTGAACAAACTACAAACCAGAGGACAGGGCTAGTGTGTGGTATTTTCTGTGCCTTTTTAATTGTAGCATCTTTCACCATATATACCTGAAGAATTACATCAGATGCTTCTTTTATCTACCAAGGGCACTTTCCAATCAGCAATTGTTCTACCCTACAATTTTCTGAAATCCTTGCAAGTGTTAAGTCAGAGTGTATCTTTAGGTTTCCTATATGTAAGGACCAAGAGATAGCTCCCAATAAGTTAAAAATAAATATAAGTAAAAGTTCCTGAAAATTACATATAGCTGAAATAGAAAGTTACAAAAGGGCAAGAAATAAACATCAGACAGCAAAAGATGTATGCATTCCATAGAGAGGAGCTTGAATATATATGGCACAGTTCTGACCTGGACGTAAAGCTGACAAATAAAATGTTATTGTTTGCTAAGTCTAATCTACTTTCATAAAAAATTGTCTCTACATGAACAGGAAAAAAAACCCCAAAGTTTGCGAGGAAGTTCATTACAGCCTTAGCAAGGTGCAAAGAGCTAGATACTTCAGAGATGTTTCAGATAAGCATCCAAAAAACCTCTATATTTGAGTGCTTACACTGAATCCTGAATCATTTTGCAGCAGTTGTTAATTGGACATCTTAGCTCCTGGGCTACATGGCAGTTCCTGAGCTATTTCCAAATTGCAGCATATACATCTATGCTTAAATTACACTGCTTTGAATTTATCTTTTTCAAGTTCTGTTTCAGAAATGTGCCTGACCTGGCAGCTCCTGACTGCTTGATGTTACTGAGCTTTAATTCTGAATGCCATTAAAATTCTTCTTGCTCCACAGTCCCTCACCTCACTGTCACAAGCTCACAGAGAATGATTGTGGAGGGAAGCTCTGTCTGAACAGCTAAAATCCAGAAACAACCCAGCTGGAGTCCAAGCCTCCATTTATATCAGCAAGTGGTTTTTCCTACATTGAGACTAAAAAATGGTATATACACATGCAAATAAATACATGACATAATATTTTGTACTTACATGACATCTAATCATCAAAGCACTTCCTATGCAGTATTTAATCCTCAAATTACTTATTCCAAAGATATCATCTTCTTCATTTTTGATACAAATAGAACCTTGGTAGAGGTCAAGCAATGGCTTTTCACAGAATCTCAGGATATGCTGAGTTGGAAGGGACCCACAAGGATCTTGCAGTCCAATTCCTGTCCCTGCCCAGGACCAACCCGAAAGAAATAAGTTTACATTTGGGCAGCACTTTTTAAAAAGAGCTTTAACTGGCTTAGTAAAGGTCACAATGGAGAAAAGCTTTAGAAACAGAAAATACATGGTCTAAATCCAAGCATAAAATTGTGTCTATGATCATTACGTATTTGGCTCCTTTTAAGAAAATGTTAACAAAAATTACCTGGAACGGACAGACAACTTTCCTTGCATAGGTCAAATGCAGCAGCAGTTAAAGTGAAAAAAAGTATTTCTGTAGCAAAACCAAATGTTTGTGTAGTAGCAATGGTTAGGTGGAACAGAAATATAGAGCACACTGCAAATAGACCATCTGAAATAATGAATAGACACTACATTTACCTCTAAAGAATATGATAAGACAGTCCATCTGCCTCAGTGTTGAATTACCAGAAGACAAAAAATGAAAAAGGAAGAAGAGGCTTATTCTAGTTCCCTCAGGCTAAAAGATCTGGACATCACTAAAATGTCTAATGCCTGTATCACTCTCAAGAATACTAGTGGGAACACACAGAAAATATATTTAACTAAGAGATCTTCCCCTGTCATTATATTAAGGCGGGCTTTCTTCATGCATCAGCAGTGTCAGCAGAGAAATTAACATTTGGGAAATAATCAGCCCTTGATTCAAAGACATTTATCAATAAGTACACAATTTTCTTTCTGTCAATTGAGTCTAAAGGAAGAAAGGAAGTCTTAATTTTAAAAATGACTTGTTAATCAATTATTTACCGGATAATAGAGTTGTAAACATCTGAAAACTGAATGTTGAATTTGAGCTGTCTGCAATCTTGAACTTCTGGGAACTGCTGTTTATGAGATTTGGGAGAGAAGGCTAAAAATATTCTTCAAAATCCTTACAATTTAAAAGCAAAAATTAATTCCCGTATATGTTCCTCCTTGGTCTTCCATGACCCCCAGTGCTTTTAGGACACACTACAATGAAATGCTGATGCCTCTACTCACAGGTGCCCAGCAAAAGAACAACTTATTGGGTGACAATAAACAGAAGATCTGGGCAAGGAAAATGTATTTTAATTAATGAAAAATTCAAAATAATCTCATTTTTACCGTAAATATAAATAGTAGCTACACTACATCTAAACTCTTAAAAATTAATAGCAAATATTTACATTCTTCCATCTCCTGGTCTTTGTAAGTCTCAGGATTTTATGTGAGAAATTTTTCATTTTGAGTTATTGATCTGATATTCACTGCAAATCAGAGACCTTTTGCAACCTTTTAAAACTTGAGTTTGCAAAGAGGATTTTGATTTTCACACAAATTTAGACAGCTTATTTACACTTGTATTTTTCTCTCACAGGATATTCCAGTTATAAATAGTCAAACAGGGAAAGCTGACTTTTTGGATTAGTTGCTCTGTGAAACATTTTTAACCATAATTTCAAGGAAACAGACTACTGTAACTCAGAAGGAATTGAAATTATAACTTTCAATGTTCAAATGTTACTTTTAACTTTATTTCCATATCTAATGAGAATGCTTCCCCCTTTCCAAACAATTTCGTTATCATTACCAGTTCCAAATGAAGAGGGTGCTCTGTCTTTTCCATACTGCTTGCAAAAGACTACTCCTGCCTGTAGTCAGGACTGAAAGAGAAAACTCCTTCAAAAGGGAGAGGGAGGTGAGTGTTGTTCTACTGCATGCATTTACTCACTTTCAAAAAGTTTATTGAAGGGTGGTCTTGAGATATTTCAGTGTCAATTAGTGTTTGTTCAGTAAACCAAGTTGGTTACCACAATCCCCTGTTTTGACTTCCAATCATAGAACCATAGAATAGTTTGGGTGGAAGGAACCTTAATGATAACCTAGTTCCAATGCCCCTGCCAGGGACAGGGGCACCTCCCATTAGACCAGTTTCTCCATGCCCCATCAAACCAGCTGTTGAAGCCTGACAGGCTTGTGCACCCACAAGTTCTCTGGACGTCTTCCTGTGCCTCACCACCCTCACAGTAAAGAATTTCTTCCTAGTATCTGACCTAAATTTCCCCCCTTTCATTTTGAACCCATTACTCCTTGTCCTATCACTGCAGTTTCTGATGAAGAGTCCCTCTCCAGCTTCCCTGTAGGTCCTCTTCAGATACTGGAAGGTTGCTGTGAGTTCTCCATGCAACCCTTGTTGCGGTGACCCAGCCCATTGGGGGCTGTGGTGGGGAGTCCTCCCCCAGGCTTGAAAGACAGGCTTCTCCTAAGACGCAGTGTTCCTTTGCTTGATCTGTATGTTCTCTCTTCCCTGCTCTCCCATTTGCCCTTGTAACCTAGTCCCTCCCTACTGGTTCCCCTGCCCTGGTCCCATCTCTGTCCTGCCCTGCAGCCTGATACCCTTGATCCTAATGCTCTGCCCACCCCATGAACCCGTTATATAAACCCTAAACCCTTCCTCCATCTCGTTCTTGGCTCCTAACCTCCCCCTGGGATGAGGCTGAAATAAATCCTCTCGTGTATCACCATGCCAGGACCCTTCCTGACTCTTTCATCGTCCGCCTGTGTGCGTGTGAGTGCTGACTGCTTCTCTGGCTGAAACGGGTGCTACCTCCTTTCACTCCTATGAGAGCCTGGTCTCTTTTGAGCTGCCCCCTCCGGGGGGCCACGCTTAATGGAGGCTCAGTGGACGGGACAGGGCGGGAGCTTTGGCGCATTCCAAGCTTGCCAGCTCGAAGTGCAGTGGCCCCGTGGGAGCGGCTCCAGTCCCTGTGGTGACACTTTTGGGAAGGTCGTGGCACCCTCATCAATGCCCGCCGCGACAAACCTTCTCTTCTATGGGCTGAGCAGCCCCAAATCTCTCAGCCTGTCTTCATGGCAGAAGTGCCCTTGTCCTTTTATCAACTCTATGGCCCTCCTTTGGACTTGCTCCAATAGTTCCATGTCCTTCTTATGCTGTGGGCACCAGAACTCCACTCAATACTCCAGGTGGGATCTTATGCAAGCAGAGCTGAGAGGAAGAACCACATCCCTTGACCTGCTGGCCATGCTTCTTTTGATGCATTCTTTTACGATCCTTCCTGCAATCCTCCCTATGATCCTTTTTATGTATTTCAGAAGCACTGACAATTTTTCTTATATGGTGATGCAATATACTCAATACTACTGTCTATGTAGTGTGGTTTTTACACATGTACATGCTGTATAAAATATGCAATAGCCTGCTGCTGCTTCAAAATTATGCTGCATTTATGTGAAAGTACACAACATTGGAAAGCTGTAGTAGATAGTTCTACTCTGTGCATAGAACACATTAAACCTTGCTATGCATTGCACAGAATTGATTTGCTTTAAATACGGTCATTGTCTCAATTCACATGACCTGAAGAGATTTATTTGTAGGAACCACTTTAACGATGACTGCTCATGCTCACATGTTCATTAATATTGGACGCATGAGTGGCTGCATGAAATTGGAATTTCAAAATGGACGACTGTAATTTCTAGGTGAACTTGATACAATAAATTAACATGCAAGGAATTTGCAGTGAGCTGCTTTTATGAAAAAATCAATAAACACTTGTAATAAAAATGGTAATAAACATGCTAGTTCAGTAAATAATGAAAAAAGTAGATTATGTGCTTTATTGGACTAATTAGGAAGAGCTTTATAGGAACAAATGTTCTTATCAAAATTAAAGAAATTCCTTTTTGAGAGTCATGAAAATAATTTCCTTTTTCCTACCGAACTCTGCAAACTACTGGAAGCTCATTGAACTGTAGCTCTTCCACAGATTTTATGTGGGGTTTTTAAATGGGATTTTAGTTTCTTTAAGTTATAAAATACACTATCTGAAAAGAAACAAATTAAAACTTCCACACCTGAAATCCTGTATGATTGCAGACACTCTATATTGTGCTTGGTAAACGTAAAAAAAATCTTTTTACCTTAAAGGAGCTTTCCTCTGTTAGATACAAAGGTCTTTTGCCCAGCTATGATTTTAAATATACATTCAGCATGAAGAAAACACATGAAGGAGAAAGAGTTTGTCTGTTTTGTTGAATGAAATTGGAATTACATCTTTGCTTTCCTTTAACTGTGCACTAAAATTGTTTTGCTGAATCAAGTTGAAAACAGTTACCCTTGGAAGGTGTCTTACCCTGCTCCCAATTAGTTTAATAGCAACTGTCAAGAACTTGAAGTACTCTGAGAACACATTTACTCTTTCACTCTCCTATTTCATGATTGTCTGTTAGTGACAAAATATATTGCTGCACAGTCACAGTTTCAAATGGTTCCCTTTTAATTTGTCTTACTCAAAACCATCTGTGACTGATAGAAATAACAATAGTTTCAACTTCTTTTCATCATAAAGCCTGGATTTTATGTATTTTGTCCAGAAGACTGATTGTTTATGCTACAGCCTGTCCTAATGCCTTCAAAAATCAAGTCTTTTCTGACTTGTAAGAAAACCAAAAGTCTAAAATAGACACCTTGTAAAATGCAGATGCCTTTAAAGAGGTGTAACTTCTAGTCAGGCAGGAGTTCAGGTTGCTGTTTCTTACTTTCATGATTTATATTTTCTATTTTTAAATTTTAATTTATCAAATTACATTTATTTTATTCTGGATCAAGGACCAACTTCATTCATGCCTGGATGGGCTAAAGAAATGAGGTAAAGAAAAATGTATTTTTTTACATGAAGAAAGAAAAACAAATCCAAAATCTTCTTTCTGGTGCCTTAACACATTAAAATTCACATTCTCTTAAAATCCTTAGCTATTTTGTGCACCAAGTACATATTAGCTATACATTTAATCTTCTATTTAATACAGCTGCAGGCAATGAGATGTAGCTTTTATACCTTGATAAAGTTTACAACTAATCATAGGCAATGCAATTTACCAATCAAATCAGTAGAATGAGGAAGGGAAAAGAGGATGCAATTGGATTTAAAGTCTCTCAAGAAACTTCTTTTGCTTTTGTCAAAGGAACAGTCAAAAAGGGGCATAAGCAGAAAATCTAGTTGTAAGGCTGGCTTTCAAGTGTGCGACTGGCTGCCATGGAGAGACCAGCCATATGGGAGACACCAGCTGCTGTGAGACAAGGACAGGTATGTCCTGCACAGGAACCAGAGGGACAGAGAAATGGATATACGAGATTCGTGCTAGCTATGCACATCGTGCCAACAAGCCCAGGGTTCTTCCAAGAGAAAGAACTGCTCTATTAAATGTAATTTAATCTTGATTGGAAATGTCAGGTATTGCTGACTTGAACCTTTTATGTGCTTTCAAATAAAAGCCACCCCAAAAGCACACAAAGCAAAACAAACCCTCAAAACCCCACAATAATAACAGAAAACTGCTCTATTTGATTTTTATGGAAAAGGCATTTTTCTCCTGCAGCAAATATACAAGTGGCTGTAGAGAAAATAAAGGAGAATGTATTTCAGTGCAGTCTAGTCTGCAAGGAATATAAATAAGGTTTCAATAGCTTTGAGTCTCAAAATCATATATGCAAAATCTCTAGCATTTTTAATTTTGCCCAGAGTGTTATTAATTGTCTACAATGTCCCCCCAAATTAATACCAAAATATCATTATAGTCCTTTGTAATTAACTTTGCTTTCATTTTGATTAGTTTCATTTTGGGGCCAATCCATGGCCATATAGTTCAATGAGAGTTGGAACGATCTCATAATTTGCCAGTTGCAAATTTTCTAAGTATTGCTTTTTTCCAAAATATTCTGTTTTTCTTGTCATAGGGAAATATATGCTTTTAATCACCACCATGTTTTCCTCTAAATCACGTACTAAGTGCCATCACATACCAGCAATTAAGGACCCAAATGGTTTAAAACACCGTATTTCTTTCCACAAACTTGCTTAAAAATAGAAAGAGAAGCATCTCTACTCAGAGATACATTATGGCATAGGATAGTTTTTACAGTAATGAGGTATTTTTTAAAAAAAGATATAGCAAACATAATTTTTACTTGCTAATTGGTGAAACAATGGAAGCACACACAGACATCCAAGAGTCCCTAGCCATTCTAGGATGGTAAAACCTATTAATTCAGTTTAAAAAATGTAAAGTATCTTTCTAATTTTCCCATGTATTGTTTTTGTGTCATATTCATATTAATGTTCTAACAAAAACTATATTTAGATGAAGTTGGTAACCACATTATTTAGGTTAATACCTTACAAGTTCACCTTCTACTATTACATAGTCTCAGTTAATCAGTACATTGCATACTGTATTATTCGATCTATACAACGAATTGGGAAGATTATGACTAGAAAATTGTGTGGGACAGTTTACTCTTTACTACATTTTCTTCCCTAATAAAATAGCTTATTGACATAACTAGAATTATTAAAACTTAATAACATCACCTGGTAGGACATTTTAAATTTTTTTCTTTTCCTCAGAAATCCTTCAATTTTTCAGTGTTTTGTATGTGGTCAGAGTAACTTGCTCTTCTTTATAAAAGTAATTTGGTATCTTTTGCAGTTTTAAACTATTGAGTTGCTCACATGAATCTTCACCTTCCTTTTTTCATTTCATTTACTAGACTTGGAACATACATTTCTATATGGCCTGAAAATACACTATACGCTAATGTCACCACAACAGAGTTCATTACTGTTCATAGCCTAAATAGAGGTCCTTCTTGCCTTGTCCACTTCACTGGGTTTACATGGCAAAGTTTTGGTAGTGGAGGTACTGCATGGGTGGCCTCTGTGAGAAGACATCCTGTCTTCTCCCCCCATGCCTTGACAGAGCTATTTCCAGCCAGATCCAAGACACTCCTATCTCTGGCCAAAGGTGAGCTCATCAGCAACACTGGCTTTTAAGATGTTTAAGAAGGAGGAAAAATATCCAGTGGCAGCTGAGAGAGAGGAGAGAATATCTGAGAGAAACAGTCCTGTAGACACCAAGGTCAGTGGAGAAGGAGGGTCAGGAACCTGAGATTCTCCTGCAGTCCATGGTGCAGACCATGCTGAGAATGGGTGTGCCCATGCAGCCCATGGAAGTGCACAGGGATGCAGAGATCTACCTGCAGCCTGTGGAGGATGCTGTGCTTGAGCAGGTGGATGCCCGAGGGAGGCTGTGACACGAGAGAGAAGCCCACACTGAAGCAGGTTTGCTGGCAGAACTTGTGATCTCAGGAGACACACACCGTGAGGAAGTTTGCTCCTGAGGGGCTGCACCCTATGGAATAGACCATGCTGGAGCGGTTCATGAAGCACTGCAGCCCATGAGGGAAGGATCTGTGTTGTAGAAGTTCTTGAATGACTGTGTCCCTTGGGTGGGTCTTCACATTGGATCAGGGGAAGGGTGTAAGGAGGAAGGAGCATGAGAGACATGTAATGAACTTAACGTACTTTCCATTCTCCTGAGGCTTGTGTGTGTGTTGCGGAGCTGGGAGTAAAGTTCAGCCTGCAAGAAAGGGAGAGGTAGGGGGAAGGTGTTTTTAGATTTGTTCTTCTTTCTCATTATCCTATTCTGTTTGATTGACAGCAAGTTGCATTTTTTTCCTGAACTGAGTCTGTTTTGGCCATGGCAGTAATTTGTAAGTGATTTTTCTGTCCTTATCTTGATCCATGAGCTTGTTTGCGGTACTTTCTCTCCCTGTCCTGATGAGGAAGAGAAGTGATAGAGCAGCTTGGTGGGCAGCTGGTGGCCAGCCAAGGTCAAACCATCACATCCACTTCATTTTTTTTCTTTTTTTCTTTAGAGGTAATCTAAAGGGTTCTTCTAAATCTCTCAGAGACACTAAGACTCTCTCAGAGAGTCTAAGACTCTACCAAAAAATACTGTGAAGACCATGTCAGAACATGCATATGAGTGCATAAATGTTCTGAACTGTCTAAGATATCTGTATGCATATAATCCAGAACATATTTTAGAATACCTGAAAGTACAGCTTTCTGCTGATGCACACTACAGAAATTCCTCTTGGCCTTTTTTTAGCTGTGCAGGCACATGAGTTTGGGTAAGGAAAAGAAAGATTGGTTTTCCTGACATACAACTACTTTGGGGAATATTGCCATCGAAACCTATGTAGCAGTTACTTTTTGTACTTACAAAAAGCTTTGTTTACTTGGCTTCATTTTACTTTACATTAATTAGTTAAGCAAGGAAGAAAATAACTTTCTGAGAACTTTCTTCCAACCATTTCCAAGGGCTTGGAAGGGTTCGTATCCTACAGTTCTCTCTCATATCAGCAACCTGACAGAAGAAACCATGTCCATAATATAATGCATATCTCAGTTCAGAACATTCTCTGCTCATGTCCTCAAACTTAGTTTTAGTTTTAGTACTAAAACAGGAAGACATAGGCTCCTATCTGTTAACTCAAGTAGTCTCCTAATTGGAGTTTGAGCGTATGTAGTAGTTTAGTAAATAGGGGTAGTAAATTTGGTCATAAATTTGGGTATTCAACATCCACTATTCAATGCAATATTCTTTTTCATACTTTCTAGCTGAGAAGAAGAAGATACCTTCCCAGCTTTTGTCCTGATGAATGCCAAGTCTAAATCAGCATGGCTGGAAGCAAACCTGGATGCAAACATTTCATTTGCTGTGCACTGTGTGCCACTGATAGTGATCTCATGTTATTTCTACTGAGGAGCTGAATTTTATTACCAGTCCCCAGATATATTGCTCCACTTTTCTCCAAGACGGATCGTCTACTGTTTTTATCTGCCAGTATCATAACTGGTGGTCATGGCATTTCTTCACCAGGAATAGCAAGGCAAATTTCAGCAGAGTGAGTTCAATTCTATTCAAATTAATCAATTACACTGTTTACATAGATCTTTAAGACACTCATAGAATGCATTGTCTATGTCAATCAGTACGTAAATAGTACAGGGACTATCAGCTCTCAGTTTCTCCAACATTTTAAAAGGTATTTTTTCCCTAAAAACAAGACAGAAAATGTGTTATCTCCTGAGTTACTAGGCTTAAACTTGGAAATTGGACAAGAATATGTCTACAAAGCAAACCCTAACCAGTGAGGGCAACTATCAGCAGCAGAGGTAGCAATTTCTACAGGAAGGGACATGCAGCTGGACAGTGTCCTGGTCTTGCACTATTAACATCAGCTGTTGTGTATTACTAGCACCAGCTTCCAGCATGTGATAAATAAAACACTCCTCACAGGCGGGATATATCAACTCCATATCACATTAATATTTCACGTTGCACCTACATAACTCTATGCAGCCAGGTAAAGTGGGATTATCACCTATCACTGAGAAGAAAGGCAGACACACAAGAAGTGTTTATTCCTTATTTAAGCCTATCACTTCTCATTGTCAGTTAGGTTTTTCTTTTAGGTATGATTTTCACTTTCTTGGACTACCAAGTTGTCACATGTGGAATTGGCAAAGCTATCTGCCTCACCATAGGACTGGGATCATTATGTTTGGCTGTTACCCACATATGACTAAAAATCTGATGTTTTCCACCATAATATGATTTCATTTTAACTTCTGAAGGTGGTGTGTGATTGTTATTCTTTTCTACCCTTGAAAGCTTGAGGCACAAACCACAGCAATTGCTCATTTTCTGTAACGTGTAACCAAAATATTTAACCAACAGGCATTTTACTGTCAAATTTTAATCTCAAGAATATTAGCCTCCTGTCTTCTTTTCTCTCTTGTTCCCCTGTGCAAATTGCACGCATCTATATCAATATTGCAGTTATGAATATTATCTCAAGAACTTACAGATATAAACGAGGTGACAGTCACCATCACTCATTAACATTCTAGGCAATGATAGTTCATATACTTCAGGCATTCAAGTACTTTAAGAAAATTATAATTAGTATAATAAACTTCATATTCGGTTGCAAACTGAGTTCAGCGTATCTTGGACCTAGAAGGCAAAATATGTTACAATAAACAACACCTTTCCTCAACTCACCCACATTGTTAGCCTTGCAACAAACATCGCCATTCTAGGAAGGATCTAGGAAACTGACACTGTACCTGTTTAAATGATTATGAGGTAAATCAGGAGTCAAGCAGTCAACTCTCTTCAAAGAAACCCATGCAACTGTCAGTAAAACACATATCATCTACTGTGGAGGGAGCCTGGGAGAGGGAAAAACTGTGGAATTTGACATAATTCAAGGAAAAAAAGGGGCCACAGGCAGCCAACGTTACAGGACCTGGTGGAGCTCCTGTAAAAGGCAGGAAAATATGCTCCAGATCACAATTATCCCAAACAACCTCCTCGTTGTAAACAACCCCTACAATCTCCCTTCCCCCATCATACCTTTCCCTTTTATCCTGTAATTCCTACCCTGCTTTTACCCCCATGGTTTGCCTCCCAAAATCATGCTTTTCCATATCCTTTTACAAACCCATTCCCTCAAAATTCCCAAATACCTAGGGGGGGATAAGAAGAGGGAAGGGAAGGAAAGGAATTAACTATCTTTGTTTTGAGTCCCAACAGGCACAGTATTCCCACCTTACACTGCTAACACTGGCAGAAAACCAACCCCTATGGAAGAGATTCTCTTCTGACTCAGTTTCCTGATGCCAGCTCTGGAATGCTCCAGAAAAATCTGTTTGGACACTGGGGACTCAGAGGATGGCTTACATTCTTTTGAAATTGTTTTTGTCATTTTGTGTTTATTCTGTTGTTTCAAATGTTGAGCTTTAAAACCCTTAAGAGAAACCTTCTTAATAAAAACAAAGGGGTGAGATGTGGAGGTTCCCCCCTCTGTAGGGCCACCCCCCCCCTCCCCCTGGGAGGACCCTGGGGGAGGGAGCAGGGAGCATGCTCTGTATGTACCCAAGTTCTGTGTCTCTATTGGTCCCAAATGTTTCCCCCGCCCCTGTGATTTTGGCTTTACTCTGGGGTCTTCCCATGATTCTGGTCTTTTGCTTCCCAGCCTGGGATCTGTGAGAGGCCAGGAAATAAATATCTCGAAACACCTATGCAAAGACCATTCCCTGTTCTTTCCTGCTGGCATAACTTTCTCTGGGAAGCTTGCAACGGTCTGCAACAATCTACAGATCTCATTTCTTAGCTAGTGTACATCTTCCTTTCTCTATGTCCGACCACAGCAGAGTGCCATCATGTTCTTTAAAATTCTTGTGGGAATTTACTGCCAATGCACAGGAGCAGTGCACTGACTCTGAAAAACAAAGCCCATTTTAAAGATTCAAAACACTGCTTACTTCCATCTGTTTTCCATAAAATATTATGCCAAGTGAAGGTCTTAACATAAGTGTCTTAACATGTTGATTACATCTATGAAACAATGAAAGAATATTTCTACAGGATCCACTAAAACTATTTTATATCTCTAAAATAGGCAGCGTGAGACTTCAGAGTGCAATTCAAGATTCATCTGTTGTATTGCTTGTGTGTATGGGCTATGTTCTAAGGGTTTTCAATTAAATCAATAATTCCTTTCCTTTGAATGATTCTCTTCAGATACAAAGAGTACCTGATGCATGTGTACACCTTTAGTGCAAAGGATAGACAGCAAAGGGGGATAGAAGAAAGAAGAAAACAACCTGCAAAATAAAGGACAGTTAGACTAGCAGAAAAGAAATTAGTTTAGATCCAGCAAACCAAGTCAGCCAGATGTTCTTCACTGCATCCATTTCACCTGCTGTTTTATCTTGTTGCAGCATCCAAAGAGAAAAGAAAGCTTACAGTCTAAGTGTCACTAGCAGCCATTAAACAAAAGCTGTGTCTGGCCTTTAGACTTGTCTTTCCTTTTGCTTCGATTTTCATTAAGTTTTGGGCTTTAACAAAACAAAGCAATAATGCAAGAAAAAAGGAGAGGAAAAAAGGAAAGAAAATGGGGAACTGGTTTTTGATTCTTTTTTATTTTTTAATATATGCATTATATGTGCTCACTTTACATGAGCTATTGTTGCACAATTCCTCTTTGGATCAGCCATTCCAGGATATGCCTGGAAGCAAAGTATTCAAAGAGGTTTTACAGATTTTCACTGAGATACTACGATGGGTCAGAGCATGTAAAATGTGTATAACACTGTACTGTAACATACTCTAATACAGCATCTTCAACTTTATACCCACATTTGTAGGCTAAAGCTATGCACTGTGTTTCTGCCAAGTTTCTCTAACTTTAAGAATTCCAGACCAATATTTGAAACTATTATAATCATTGTTAATATATATATTTAGCACTTTTTCGTGATAATAAAGCATCTTCATCAAATGAAAGTTATGATAAAATATGCTTTTATATAATAGAGGAATATAGGAATATTTTTTTAAAATCAGTTTGTAGCCCAATACACTGAAAAGGAGGAAAGGAGAGAAGGAAATGAAAAGTACTTTCAAAGAACAATTCAAAAAAAAGAGTGATTAATATTACAGCAGGAGCCTCTTCAGGACACTCCAAAATATTATGCTCAGTGCTGCTCATACCTTTTAGTTTTGAAATTACTATACCTAAGTCAACTTCAAACATCTCCTCTCTTAAAAGAAAATGAGTCATTAACAATGCCAACAGATTTCTGCTGTTACATTCAGCTAAATTAGGGTGCAAAGAAAATAGCATACATATTTATGAGAAGAGTTTCTGTGTAGGATGCTACCAACTCCTAATAAAAAGAAAGAACACTTAAAAATTTTTATGAGATCTTGACTAAATACTTAAAGATAATGGAAATAGGTAGATAAACAACATCAACAACAACAGAAAAAACCCCCAAACCATAGAAAACACCTTTTATTTCCTGTGATTTATACAAAAGCCATTCTTATCACCTCCTATTTATTACAACTTGTTCCCCTTACCAGACAGCTGAGACAAATAGAGCAATGCAGAACGATTCACAGACACTGCAAGATAGTAAGATACAACTGATGTCTTTGTGAATATAGACTGTGGGCTAACACAATGATTTTGATTATTTTCCTTTTATTTTTTTCCATTTAACTAAGACTTTCTGAAACACTGCAATGAGACCATAGTCTTCAAGGTGCACAAAGTGTTTGTTATTGGTGTCTCTTCTACTGCTGGTATTCTCATCCCTCTGCAAAAGCCACCTCTTCTAATCCCATTTTTATATAAATAGTCCCCCCCCCCCTTCCATGTACTCCCTCAAAATATACACACACCATACCACAGAAAGTGACTATACATAGAATAGGTATGCAGCAACCCCTTATTTTCATGTATCTGTAGGTACCTGAAGACTTACTCCTTCTTCATCCTTTGCCCTAGGGCTTTACTTTTTTGACCTAAGATGCTCAGTGCTACTTAACGGGATTTGATTTTTCAACTATTTCTTTTTTTTTTTCAGTGTCCTACTCTGGACTAACTCTAGGTGAACCACACTTCTCTCAGAGCCCAGTGACAAAAGCTGGATACAATATTGCTATGAAATTGTGTGGGAATGGAGGACAATTATCAGGGTTGCCTCTGTGATTTGTGACTATATGATTGATTGCATTCACTGTGATCCTTTAATCCTTTCTACAAAACTCAACAGTTTCTCCTAAGTTTGCATTTGTACACTTCATTATTTCTGAATAAGTGTTGACTTTTTTGGATGGCATCCAGCTATTTCAGATAAATTCCTCCAACTGAAGACCATTTTGAATTCCTTCTCTGTCTTCCTAGCACCCTTATGATTCATCCTACCAATTTAATAAACAGATTTTCCACTACACCATCCTGTCTGATGAAACACTGAGCAGATCTACAGCTACCTTCAGATCGCTCTGATATACTGTCCAGTACATTCTTCCTTTTTACCTGTCAATAAATATGAATATTCTACCAGAGTTATACTCCTCAAACATGTACAAAATAGTTTCTTCTTATTTAGAAAAACATCATGGAAGATAATATTCTTAGACTTACTATCAAGAAGGTATGGTACCTAATGTGTTCCTCACCTATAAAGCCTGGTAATTTTTTTCAGAATGAAATTTCCATTGTTTGACATCATTTTTTGACATGTCAGATACTGGTGATCTCTTTGTTGTCTTCTAAGTGATTAATATCTTATTTGCTGAGATTTTGTTCTGTTATTATTTTCTCATTGCCCTCCTAAAAATGTAGAAAAGAATTTTCAACTAAATGAGAATTTGCACATTTTACCAGAAGACTTGTATTTGCTTTTCCAAATAGATTCTAGAAGCAACTTTCTTCTATCCAAGGCCTTGGGATTTCTTTGAGGGGATTTTTGGTGGTTTTATTTTTTTTCACTTTTTATTTTCTATTTTCACATCATATGGTCTAGGTCTAAGGTGTTCATATTTCTAAACTTCCCCACATTCCCATCTATGTACTTCACTAAATGTCTGCTTTTTAATATTTTTCTAAGTATTGAATTTTGCTCTTTTCACCTCCAAAACTTTGTGTCCCTGTCATCTCTTTCATCTTACGAATAGCTGATCCATATTTATCCCATTTACTTATAAATAAAAATTGTAGTAGAAATAATAATCATCCCTTTCTATTAAAAAAAAATAATAAAGGTTTGGGGATTTTCCTCAACATGGAGTTTTGGGGTGATGCCCCAAAATTATAAAATAAGTTTTCTTTAGTTCCCTATTCTGCAGAGAAGCACAATAATATCAGTTAATGCTGGTGAAAATCACATTAAATCTTATTTCACCCACTTTTACAATACCAGGCTATTGAATTATAACTTTTCAGAGAGTTTTAGAAAGTCAGAAAGCACATCCTTAAAAGTATGGGTTACTGAAGGCTACCACTGCTACTTCTGCAAAAAGCAGATGAGAGAAGAAAATGCCTGTACTATCTTTCACTAAACAAAAGAGAAGGTTACTAAGGATATACACCATTATTCATTATAGGAATATGAGTGCCAGCATCAGTTAGGGAAGTATTGTTGTGTGGAAATCAAACAGCCCATTCCTTTTTCTATGTCCCAGTTTTACCCCTCACACACTTACCCAAAGTTTTGCTTTGCCTCTGCCTTGACTCCAGAGTTGATGTTTGGTAATTTGAGTGCTGGATGCGTTTCACCCGCCACAACTGCGCCGTGGAAACAATGCTGTTCTTCACGTGTGTGCACAGGTAGAGTCAGGATGCACAGTCCAGATAATGCCTCTAATGAGGGTGTGTGCACTGTGTTTGTACAGCGCTTGGATCTGCAAGGAAAGCACCAAAGCCAGTGAAGCATGTCCTCTAGTCACGGACATGTAATCATTATTATCCTAAGACTTTAATGAGAATCATTAGCAATTTACTACACTGGAAATGCACTGCTATTAATTAATTTCAGTGTAATACTTGATATAGCGATTTGCTAACTATTCCATAAGACACGTAGTAAAATGGCAGGAAGGACAAATTACGTGCAGAATCATTTTGTTTGTACCTAGGGTCGGGAAATAATGAAAACTACTAGATTCAAGCAGTAGAAATCAGCTATAGCTGCAGATAGTCATATCACTGTTTAAAACACACATGCCCTTCCTAAAGCTTATGTTAATTTATTTGTAAATTGAATGCTACTTAGTCTAAATTCTGGAGTGAGCATATTGTAGCTATAATTTGGAAGGTGGAACAGAGAGAAGTCCTCATCCTCTTTCATAATGTGAGTGACATAAGCTGGATGTGCTGTAGTACTATTCATGTTCTAAGAAGATGACTCATGGTCAACATACGCAGTCTTTACCCTAAATGAGCTTTCAGCTGTTTCAAAGAGTTAGAAAATTTGACCCCATTACTCAGCTGAAAAAATTAATATTGGGTAGAGGGAAATATATCTCCATATTAAAAAAAATATATATATAGTACCATTATAAGGAAAAATATATCATTATTTTGATATTATGATTAAATATCATGCATTATGAGTAAATACCATGCATTAAAAAGAATATTGCTTTTTAAGTGCTGCATACAAAAGCTTTACAAAAATGTGTCAACTCTACCTATAAAGACTCACACTCGCAAGCAATATTAAAATATTTTACTTTAAATGGACAACATATGCACTCACAGATGCAAAAATTCTGCTTCATTTCCACAGCACTATTTCTGCAAGTTGGAAGGGGGTGGGGGGGAGTTGGTGGGATGTGGTGTTTTGTTTTGTCTTTATATTTATTTTCTTTTCTTTTAAATAGTTGGAATTCTAACTCTCCAAAATGTCATGTTTTGTCTCTGAGTTTTCCTAATGATCACATAGTTGTCTGGGGATTTGGTTCCTTGTTAGCCTTTAGGCCTAAACAGCCCTGCTGAGCACTGTTGCTTTCTAATTATTTTAAGTATATCAATTAAACCTTCTTCTTAGTGTTTCAGTCAGAGACTTCTGTGTAAGAATGGCAGAAGCCCTCATAGAAAGTCTTCAGCTCAGTTCAAAGACTGGTGAGAAAGGTCATTAAATAAATGACTGAAAGAGAAGGGTTTCTTTCCACACAGTCTTGAAAAGGGAAAGAAAGTGTAATGAGAACACTACTCTGAATCCTCACTTTCTCAGTGCTAGCTGTAGCCCTTAAAAATGCCTGATTACAAGAAATCTATTCAAAGACCTTTCTTTAACCTGAAATAAAACAATATTTAAAAAGAAAGTCCTTTCCTCTCTTCTCCTTATCCCCTCAAAAGAAAAAAAAAGAAATATTTAGCCCCACTTCAACTTGCCAAGTATCAGCTGGAAATACAATGCAACAGAGAGGAAATCTTCTAGGATTTCCTGGAGTGTGTGGAAGAAAACTTCCTGACACAGCTGGCAAGGAATCAGCTAGGGAAGATGACCAAGGGACCTGGGTTTTTGTCTACAGAGAAGGACTTGTGGGTGCTGTGATGGTTGGATGCCATCTTGGAGAATCATAAAATATATATATTTTTTTGAATTTCAGAGCAGAAAGGAGGGAGGTCAGCCGAACTGCCACCTTGGACTTCCATGGGGCAAACTTTGGTCTGTTTAGGAAATGGCCAAGAGTTCCTTGCGAGGCAGTCTTGAGGAGCAAAGGGGTCCAGGAAGGCTGGACATGCCTCAAGCAGAAAGTACTAGAGCAGGCTGTCCCCACGTGCATAAAGATGAGCTGGCAGGAAAAAAGACCAGTCTGCCTGAACAGAGTTTTGACTGGAACTCAAGAAGAAAAGGAGAATGTATCACCTTTGAAAGACGGGGCAGAAAGCTCAGGAGGACTACAAAGATGTTGTGAGGTTGTGCAGGAAGAAAATTGGAAGGGACGAAGCCCAACTAGAACTTAATCTGGCTAATGCTACAAAAGATAATAAAAATGTTTTTATAAATACATTAGCAACAAAAGGAGGGCTAAGGAGAATCTGCATCCTGTGTTGGATGTAGGGGGAAACAGAGTGATATAGGATGAAGAAAATGCTGAGGTATTAATGCCTTTGCCTTGCTTTTCAGTAGTAAGACCAGTTGTCCTCAGGGTACCCAGCCCCCTGAGATGGATGAGAGAAATGGGAAACAGAATGAAGCTCCCACAATCCGAGGAGAAATGGTCATTTACCTGCCACACCATGCAGACATGCACAGGTCTATGTGGTCTTTGGTGATTCACCCAAGAGGACTGAGGGAGATGATGGAAGTACTCACTGAGCCACTTCCCATAATTTATCATCAGTCCTGGCTAACTGAGGAGGACCCAGTGAACTGGAGGATAGTAAATGTGATGCCCATCTACAGGAAGAGTTGAAAGAGGATCCAGGGAACTGCAAGCCTGTCAGCCTGACCTTAGTACTGGGGAATGTCATGGAGGAGCTCATCTCAAGTGCCATCACACAGCACATGCAGGACAACCAGGGAATCAGGCCCAGCCAACACGAGTTTATGAAAAGAATGCCTTGCTTGACCAACCTGATGTCCTTCTGTGATAAAGTCACACACTTAGTAGATGAGGAAAAGGCTGTGGATGTTTTATATGCAGTCTCTGGTAAAGCCTTTGAAACTGTTTGGCAGCCCATGGTTTGTACAAGTGCACTGTTCCCTAGCTAAAAAGCTGTCTGGATAGCCAGGCTCAGAGAGTGGTGGTGAATGGAATTACATCCAGCTGGTGACCAGTCACTAGTGGAGTCCCCAGGACTCAATTTTTTGGCAAGTCTTGTTTTTTTTATTGATATTCTGGACAAGAGGTTCAAGGACATCCCAGTAAATCCACAGAGGAGACAAAACTGGCCAGAGTTGTTGATCTGCTGAAGGGCAAGAAGGCTCTGCAGAGGGATCTGGACAGGTTGGATTGATGGACTGAGGCCAGTTGTATGAGGTTCAACAAGGCCAAGGGCTGAGTCCTGCAGCTGATTACAACCACCCCAGCCAGTGCCTCAGGCTCGGGGCAGAGTGATGGGAAAGCTGCCAGTGGAAAAAGACGTGGTGGTGCTGGTCAAAAGCCATTGAACATGACCCAGCATATGCCTACATGACCAACAAAGCCAATGGCATCCTGGCCTGTATCAGGAAAAGTGTGGCCAGCAGGACTAGGGTAGAGATTCTTCCCCTGTACTCAGCACTGGTGAGGCATCACCTCAAATCCTGTGTTCAGTTTTGGGCCACTCACTACAGGAAAGACTTTGAGGTGCTCGAACCTGTCCAGAGAAGGGCAGTGAAGCTGGTGAAAGGTCTAGAGCACAAGTCCAGTGAAGTGCAGCTGAGGGATCTGGGGTGGTTTAGGCTAGAGGAAAGGAACCTTGGGGGAGACCTTATTACTCTCTGCAATTGCCTGAAAGGAAGTTGAAGGGAGATAGAGATCAGTCTCTTTTCCCAAGTAACAAGCAACAGGATGAGAGAAATTGGGAAGTTGCACCAGGGGAGGTTTAGATTGAATATTAGGAAAAATTTGACCACAGAAAAGGTTTTTAAACACTGGAGCGGGCTGACAAGGGTAGTGGTTGACTCACCAATCCCAGAGGTATTTAAAAGACACGTAGATGTGGTACTTAGGGATGTGATTTAGTGGTGTACTTGACAGTGCTCAATGATTCTAAACAATTCTATGATTCTACAGTTCTAATCAGAGTCACTGGTTTCAGCCATGAGATGCAGAATTATATGAAAAATAGAATAACCCTCCTTGCAGCATTTCTGTTACTGGCTTGATTTCCCAATTGGAATGAAGCATGTACAGGTGTGCCATCATAAAAAGAGCTATGAAAACTAATTTATTTCATTGAGCTTAAACTTTATGGCAAATTTTAATTGAATGTTATAGAATTTGAAATCCAAACTAATATTCAAACTAATTATATATATATTGTGCACAGGGTAGGGACATATGTAGATCTCGGTAAAATAATCATACTTGTTACTGTCTCACTTATTTTCTCTTTATTTTTTCATGCAGCAGTTGCAGGTGATCTTGTTGTCTTCTCATGGGACTGTTCTTTATATGCCTGTTATGGCATTCAGAGCCCTGAATCCTTCTCGGGGCTAATCAGATAGGATTATGACAATACTATTCATGTTAGGTCAGAACAAAGACCCATAGTGCCCAGAATCTCCATTCCCATATTGGTTGAGACTGGATTTTGCAGGGGTGCACAGGTAAAGAAAAAGAAGTTCGGCACTTCTCTCAGTGAAGACTCTGTGCGAATATGAGGTTTTAGTGTTGTACCCACGTTGTTGTATTTAATAGCCCTTAATGGGGCTTACTTCCATCCGTTCAGTTAATTGCTTTTTGAACTGATTTATATTTTGGCATCAAAAACATCCTGCAGCAATGAGTTACACAATTTAATTATGTATTATATGAAAAGCAATTTACACTTCAGCCTGATAATTTACTTGGGCGCTTGCTGGTTTTTGTGTCATGAATGGTGAATAACATACCCTAAATCACTTTTGACCTGCCATTCATGACTTCATATATTTCAATTATACCATCCTTACTCATCCCTTTTCCAAATTTGAATAACCTTGCTTATAAAATTTCTCCTTGTATAGAAATCATTCTCTGTGGTTCATCGTCAAAATTATCATTGCCAGTACCATTTTTAATTCTGGCGATCACACCTCAGTAGAACAATGAGTTTTACTCTTCTGTAATCTTATAGTGGAAAAATGCACAGTAAACAATATGTGCAACACCAGGGACTTCACCATACTGTATTTTTTGTTAACCCCTCTCTTTTGTTTTCCTCTTTCGGACAGTACTGATTCTATGAAGGTATCTTTCCTCTAATCTTATGGCAGCTTAATCTCTCTAAGAACCTTTTTGAGACAATTTTGCAACAGATTCTTGCAAATCCATGTATACTGTACCAACCATATGAAATTTGTCTGTGTGCTCAAGTCATTTCTTGATACAACAAATGAATGTGAAATGTGACTCCCCTTTACAAAAGCCACATTACCTGTTCTCCATTGCATCATGTCTATCTATGCATTTATTAATGTGATAATTTTCTAGCATTTGAAAAGGTTTACTCAACGTGCAAGTGAGAGAAAGTTGCCTGTAGTTCAGTGAGTTTTAAATATTTTAACTCCTCTTTAGCCAAGTACCAAAACTAATTAAAAGGCTTACCTACAAATCACGACTTTGTACACAATTAACAATTATCAATCACAATTGACTAATAGTTCAGCAATGTCTCACTTTTCTCTTCTGAAACTCCTGGTTGAAAATGTTTTGATCCTGGTAATTTATTGCTACATGCCTACAATCTCTTCTACTGTTGCTACAACCTGAAACTGAAGGATGAGTCCAATCTATCACCGATCTGTTCATTTACTTTGGAGCCCAGCTGTTAGAGCAGTACTTTGAAAATTCCTTCTTAGCTTTTGCTCAGTTTCTAGTTCTAGTGGCTCTGTTTAGAACCCAAGTGTTCTAGAAATGAAAGTCTATTTTCATTTTATGAAAAACTTATTTTTTCCTCAAACACACAAACGTCTGCCAAGTTACTATTGATGACTCTTACGTGAGTAGATTGAACATCTGTAACAGTGCATAGGATTGTTTATTCAAGCTGAAGATTGCTCTTTTCATTATTCTACATATGTAAAGAAATCAAATATTGCCAATTATATTCTGTTCATGTTTCAGGTTTGTTCTTTCCATGAAAACTTCAAACTTACAGAATGTATGAAGATAAAGTACTAATTTGCCATGTTACTCTCAAAGTCTTGATGCTTAAACAGTAGGTTTTATTCCCTGTATCCATTATTTTATCTGTTTTTTCTGTGTGAAGGCCCTGTGTTACTTTTGCTGAACTACACTTACCCACCTGCACACATATGCTGTTTGCTATCTGTATACAGTCTTTCATTTAGTATTTTTGTAATTATGCTCTGGAAAGATGATATTGCCTAGGTGAAATTTACCTTAAAAAGCAGTCAAAATTTACTAGTGAGACTAAAAAGCTAATAAAGTTGTAAAATGTAGATCCTCCATATACTTGGCAATTATGCTGTCAGTCTATGATTAGATTTCTATATAAAGAAGCTATAAGAGAAACTCTAAGAATCTTGCGTAATAAACAGTACAGACATTAAAGAGAGCAATAAAAACTAGACAAGTGTTTGCAAATTACAAAGTAATGTTGCAGTAATTGTTTAATACCTACAATTATTAATATGGTTATAAAACAATGTGATGAGCACTTTAGTAGTTTTAGTCAAAAGGATACTTTTACATAAACTAATTAGAAAATTTATTTTACTGTTTGACAAAGTTATAGTTCATGAATACTTTACTTTTTGGTCTGGAAAAAGTTTTCGAATAATAGAAAAAAATAAATTGTCAGAGATGGATTTCATTACTGCATAAACTGACATTTTAACAGTTACTCAAATATTTAACATATAATTTTCTCTAACAGCTATTCATCAGCCAAAGTTCAGCAATGTATTTCATTACATCTAGAAATCTTAAACAACAGTAATTTAATCATTTTCTCAACTTCAGCTGTTATGTTCCATACCCTGGTATCCCTTCCATGTTTTGATTCATTGATAGATTATTTAAATTGCAAATGACCTCCTTTCAATCCTAGATCCACCCTCTCGGACCTACTTAAGTTTCAAATCACATCTTGAAAAAAAAAGGAATTTCATCATTTGCCTACTCATTTATAGTGGCTGAATTTTCTTTTGATCTCTCTTTTATGCAGCACTTAATGCCTCTCTATTTAATACAAAACCATCTAACTGTTCATTTTATGTGAGTACCTTTCCACCTTACACATTAATACTTTTTTGTGTCTATTCTCCTTCTGTCCCTTTTTTCCTAATCTCATAGGTCACCATCTCACAGACCTTGATATTACACAAGAATTTTGAAGTTAAACAAGAATTGATTATTTCACTCACTATTATACCTTTGATAAATCAGAGCAAAATTTTAAAGATTGAAGTTTTACCTCTCCTTTTGACCACAAGAAAGGTTACATTTTTTATTTTTTCTTCTCAGCTAGAATTGAAAAATAAAAACCAACCCACCATTAATTTATAAATACATCAGGAGTTTAATTAGGTCAAAATACAAGGGAAATGTGTATATGTAAATTCTATCTCTAGGACTGAACTTTCCTAATCCACAAATCACAGAAGCTGAGAAACACAGAATATAATAGTAAACAGATATTTATTCTTTGGCACAGGCACACCAGAAAAGTCAGGAATAAAGATGAAGTCATTCAGATTTCATAACCTTTTATTTCTTCCAGTCTACTTCCTTTATTCCTCTATATATAGTTTTGTATAGCATTTCTGAGAGTATACGCATTCATATGTAGGAATTCAGCTCTAGATTTACACTTTTGCATTTCACTCCAGAAAGTATACCTGTAACTAAAGCAGCAGCCATCACAAGAAATGCAAGCACTGAGCTCCTGAGGTGTACCCAAAGATATACAGTATATTAGACGGTAGCATTCATACAATTGATGGCATGTACCCAGGTTCTATCAGAAAAACACTGGAGGATGGGTGAAGCGGTCCTGACTCATTTGATGTGTGGTTTCGCTAAAAGCCTGCACACAAGTAGATTTGGGAACTATGGCCTGAGGCATACACATGTACCAGATGTGGCTGCTCTTCTACTCATTGGGGTGAGGGGAGAAGCAGCTGCAAGGGTATATGGCTCCATGAACCCCGATAAGCAAGTGGACAGGACTGGCTGGGAGATGGGGGACGCCAGAATGAAGACTTCATGTGAGAGGAACCTGCAGGGGAATAGGGGCAGGAGAATTGGTTTCAGATTGGGGAGTTTGCAGGCACACACTTTCACACAAACTCACCAGGCAGCTGTGGCAGGTCTGTCACAACCAGTGTAGTAGCTGGCTGTGGTGGTACCAGCTGGTCTGTGCCCTCTGAAAGCCACCTATGCTGATGTAGAGGTCGCAGCGTAGCATAGTTAGCTCAGTACCATTACAATACAAGTTAGAAGAACCACTAGAGGGCATTAAAAACACCATGAATAACTTCTATCTAACACCAACAAAAAGGCTTGAAAAAACCCAGATGAGAAAAGCCGCGAAGGCTGACAAGAACAGTACAGAAAACATATGGGTCCTGTGCAGTGTATATTCACAGAAACAGAGCTGAATTGAAGGTGCCGAAGGTCCAGAGCTAACAATGCCAGACAGCTTCTACAGAGAAGACGAGTTAATACTAAATTTTATGTCAGCATTCAGATAATTAGCTAATTTACATATTTCAGGCTGTAGGCCATCTACTTAATGACTAGTGAATGTTATAAAACTATGACAAAAATTATGTTGCAAACAGCACCTAAAGATCAAATGGTGATCTTTAGCTTCATTGAGGGCAATAGAAACAGCAGTGGGTAACAAATGCTTTAGTCTCGCCAGTTGAGGCAAAGAAAATTGTTGAGATGTCTGTGCAGGTTGGAGCAGAAGGGCAAAACAAAGGGTGCCTGCAATCATCCAAAAAGCAGAGTTCTCACTTCTATTGTAACAGTTAGACATTTTTGGTTCATATTATCTCAGCTGTGCAACAGAACAAAAGACACAAAGGAAAAGGCACCTTGTAAGTAACAAGGTCTGTCAAGTATTGTCACTTATAGAAATACATGTTAAGTTTTCCTGCAGGCTTTTCCCAGCACTGGAGAATTTTTCTCACTGAATTCTCTGATTTATCTTATGAAAGAAATAAAAAAAAAAAAAGGAAAATGTTGCCAATGGTGTAGTCATAACATTTCTTTTTAGAGGCTAAGTGTCCCAAATGGTCACATAAACCGAACTTCCCTGCCATAGTTTGCATTGCCTAGAGAGATCATATAAAAGATTTATTTACTGTTTAGAGTTATTTTTTAGGGCAGCAATGTCCCTCTGGATCATTTGATTTTGTTTCTGGTCTAGAAAAGTCTGCATACAAATATGTTATATAGGGTAAATCAAAGGGATATCAGCCCTTTAGGCCAGTAGGTCAAGCAGGACCAAAAATACTTCACAGAGTTTGGAAATATGAGAAAATGGAAAACAGACTCAGATGAGAGAAAAACCCAGTATTTCTTATGATAGAAGAGGAAAAATTAATTAAAGTTGTGAACACAGACCTCCTAAAACCTTGAGTCAGCTGTGAAATCCCAATTTTGACATGTACAATATATTTCCTCCTATCACCAATGAAGAAAAAATGTAGAAAAGTTCTTCCATGTAAAAAGGCAGAAAACAGACAAACATACTCAACAAAGAGGTTTTTTTTTAAAAAAAACTTTCCCTGCTGATACTGAAGTATATGAAAAAAAAAAAATCTTAAAACAATGAGAAAAATAGAGCCAAGCTGGTAAATATAATTTTAAGTTTTAACATAAAACTTCTTCATACAAAACCCATATTTTTTGTAAATTTTTATTAACTAATTTTTGCAGAAAATAAACTAAAGCTGAGGGAAAATTTCTTATGAGATTTGTCAGTGTTGATGCATTCTTGTAAAAAAGTGACACCCTCAGCCACAAGCTGTATTGTCATACGCATATTCCTAACATTTCAGACTACAGAGACTCACAGATTTAGTACTTACTTTAGTAGACAGCATGGCTGATCTTACATGTTCCTGACCCTTTAGAAGTACGGGGTTCAAATGGAGCATCCAGCAGAGCACTGTGACAGAGGAGAGCTTTCAGCTGGTGAGCAAACCTGTCTGAGAGAGAGAGATGCAGATCTCTTCTCCTTACATTACCTAGATTTTTGTTATAAGTTTCAGCTCTTGCATCTAGCTATTCAAAATTCAAAATATTACAGAGGTTCAAATTTTCCATTCGAAGTGTGTGGCACTGGCAGAGAGACCACATGCCCTGAACCAAATGACGTGACAGTAACCCAAACAGTTTAATTTATGAGGTTCTTTTAGGAAAATATAAATTTCTGTAACATACCCCAGTTATATTATAATAAGCTGCCTTTGTATCACCTAGTAATGCTTACTTTATAAAGATTAAAATAAAATATTTTGCATAAGAATATCACATAATTAATATAGCACATCATACATAATATGGTAATTTCTGGAGTCCCTTACAGTGAAATTATTTTTCATTTTAAGCTGTCATGACAGTAGTAATGTATTTAAAATTTCTGCAATTCCACTTACCTTAGGAAAAAATATTAATTTTCCTGCTACACTTATAAAATTATGAACAGAAGGACCATTAAATGTTTTAAGACATTAATAGAAGCATGACTTTAAATGGGCATTAATGCACAATGTAATACAAAGTTAGGAGGCTTGTTGACATTCTGTTTGGAATCTCTTAGGACAAAATATCTTTCATGCAAACATTCCTTATCTACTTTTTTATCAGATCTTCAGACCTCCAGGAATCCTTATGGTTTTCTTTAAAGTATTTTTTTTTTTAAGAGAAAGAGGTCTAGTCTAACATCATTAATTAGATGTGTACTTATCAAAACAAGAAGTCACATTTGGAAACTGCTCTTTACCATTAAATTGACAACTCTGCCCATTTTTTCTGTCTTGGTGTGCTTTTAGATAAGCTGTCATTTATGATCAACTAATGACATCCAGTCCTTGTTGTAATTTCTCTTTCAACAAATGTACCATGTCATAACATTCAGCAAATATAAGACCAGATGTAATTAATTTCTAAGAGAGTATAAAAATAAATCCACAATATTTAGGACACTGTGACAAAAACAAATTCACCGAAACACTACTGAAGACACAAAATGCAGTAACTTACATTAAAAATCCCTGAAAAACTTAATAATAATACCTAATTATATAATACTCTCCTAGTAAATCACCAATACCCTCAAAAAAACCCCCAAAAACAAAACAACCCCCCCAAAAAAACAAACCAAAAGCCCAAACCAAACCAAAAAACCCCAAACAATAAAATCTTTGGAAATATTTCCATGAAAAATATATCATCGGTTTCAGTTTTTCCTGTGTGCATTCACAAAATGAAGTAAATCTCTTAACTTTGCAATTCTTCTGGAGATGAGGAAAAAAAATGGAAACCTTTTTTATTTCAACAAAATTTCAAGATCAAGTGGTAACAGCTCTCTCTTTTTTACAGAGTATTACGTAGTGTATAAACTGAACAATTAGCTAGAACCTGGAGCATCTTCCTTTTTCCATTATTAGTTTGTAGATTCAGTGATATTCTTCAAAAATGAAGGTTTTTACAATCAGGTAAAAAGTGAGATACATTACCACAGTACAAAAGACGTTACATTAATATAATTTTAATATTGCATATAAGTAGACATAAGTAATCCAAAAGAAGCTTCATTCCTGTTTTAAATGTAATCAAACTTTCAGTTGACTACTACAACTCTGTAGAAGTCAATAATTGTTAGATATGTTTATATTCCCTCGGAGGCAGAAAGTCACAGAAAGAATATGCCATCTTGACTGAATCTTTGTTTCCTCAAGAGAAACTAAACATTTGCAGTAATTCCAAAAGTTGTGGGTTTTATTTCAACTGAGGATCCATATATTTAATGATTGCTCAGTCATAGAAAACAACACTACCTTGTTTTAGAAAAGAATATATTTTAAGTACTGCGGTCAACACTCTGCAGGACTTTTGTGGTTTCAATGGCTCTTTCTCTGCCATTTTTTAATATTTTCCAAGATATTAGCAAGACCAGCAGCATCAAGAAGTGCTTCATGCTGATACTATGTGTACTGCTGTATTTCCCCACTGCTTTTCTTACTAAACCCCTGCCCTTCCCACACTGTTCTCCCTTCCCCGCCCCTAGTCCTGGCCACTCCCTCGGGTCTTTCCTATTGGTTCCAGTACCCCAGCTCCGCCCATGTACCGCCCCTGCACCCTGAGACCATTAGTCCATGTGCTCTCTCCGCCCCTCTTGTCACCCTATAAAATCCCAGACTCGCTGCCATTTTGGGGCTCCGTGGTTTTGTGAACTTGAGTATCAGCAGGTGAATAAAGTTCTTCAGTGGTCCCCATGTGGAGATCCTTCTGGCCTCCTTTATCGCCACTGTGGAGCCGGCAGCAGCCAGAGCATGAGCGCGGGGCCACCTGGAAGGGCTTCGGGAAGCGGAACAGCCGCTCTCCCTGAGGCAGCCCCGCAGTGCTCTCCGGGAAGGTTTGTGTGCTTGCCATGCAGAAACTACAGACCGCAACAAATATGTATTTGGATTATTTCAAATGATACTGTTATCATGCAGACCTACAATTGCAAACAATTTTCAAATAATTAAAAAATATTTGTGCATGTACAACTTTCTGCATGTAGTTTGATTTCAATTAATGCTATGTTTACCAAGCCAGGCCAAATTGCATTTCCATACAACTTGTCAACTGTAAAGGCTTTTTCTTGTTCTGTGCTGCCACTCTTCCTTGATGAAAGGTTTCTATCACTGTCAGTGATCCACTTTCCATCCATTTCTAACATCGCTTTAGCACTAATAATACATCAAATTTCTGTTAGACTGGTGATTGTTCTGCTTGTTCTGTGATGTATTGTATTAGACCAATAAAGCCTAGATACTGTGCCTCATGCAGATAGTATGTAACCCCTGAAAAACACAAGATAGTTCTCATTAGAAAACAAAAAATAAGCTGCATAGGATTATTCAAGGTAATTTTCGCCTGTTCTGGAATAATATTTAAAACGTATTATCATGCACTTCTGCAGTATCTGAAGCAGCTTCTACACTCAGTAAAAATGTAAGAAATTTAAGATGCTTTTCTTCAAAATAATCTTTCTCTTGATGGAGCAATTATCATAAAAGTAGCTCAGATGCTTTTGGGGGAATGAGAAAGTATTTTCCAGTCAAGCCAACCATGGTCTTGTCTTCAGGCAGTATCAGAGGGAACTGAGACCTCAGATTAAATGAAAGTGTTTTCCATCTGAGTTTCGAGTTAAAATTCTAATCCACATCTTCTCCAAGCTGCAAGGAACTTTTTTTTAATTTGTTCAGTATTGTCACCCAGCTCTGAGATCTTGATAATCCAAGAGTACTACAGAAAAGTCTGTTAATGGTTGGACTTTTCCATATGAAAGCAACTAAGTCTTAGAATAAACTTCCAGAGAAATTGGTAATGTCTGTACCTTGTTCCTGCTATAGAAGTAACTGGACCCAAAGCCTGTATGTAACAAGCAGATAGTTTTCACTCAGATAGAAATTGACTCTCTCATATGTTGTCTTCCTTGAATCTGTCTCNATTTTTACATCCTAATTATTTTGCTGGCTACATTGCTTATATGCAAAGGTGGTATTTTGTCTGAAAGCTGAATTTGTTTCTTTTTTTCCTTGTTCATTCAGCAGAGGAAGGATAAATGACAGTCATGTAAAACAGGAGGTGAGCAGTCACCTTGAAATGGCTAATGATAGCTGATTGGTAGCTCCAGTATAGGCATTTCTGGATTTATGGATAAAATACTGGAGTTTACTGGGTTTTATTTTAAACATAAAAAGGAGGAACACTGGGCTTTATTATCTTCTTGCCAACAGTCATCTGAAAATCAGCTCTGAACAAATCAAATAATCTGATCTTGCAAGTTTTATGCCTTTCCCTGCTAAATCTGCCTGCTTTCCATGAGCATGGGAGAAAGGTCATAGTGCAAATTCTCTGAATCCCTCATCCTTTGTGCCTCAATGCTGGTGAAATAATAGAAGTAACATGCTTAGATGAAACCTCCTTTACACAAAGTTGTGTTTCCTAACCTTTTTACCTGAGAGATTATCATACAGTAACGGTGATATGCTCAGGGGCCATAAGCAGGAATCTGTCTGCTTTTCTGCCATGAGAAGAAGTGGCACAATCCTTTCTGCCATCATCTCCCATTTTCTCCCTAAATTTAAAAAAATTGTTGCAGTAATACATTCAAAATATAGGCACTTGATGTCTCTGAATACTGCATAAAGATCAAATAAAATTTGTGTCTGGAAACAAAGCTGGTGCTGAAATTGCACTGAAGCCTCATCCTTTGCAAGCGTGCTTGAACAAATACTTCAGCTGAAGTAAGTGTGATTTTTCAATACATTTTTGTCTAGAAGCTTGATCCTAAGGAAGAGATTCTCCAAATACAAGAAGGACCAAACCCACTAGAATGCTGTTTCCTTCCTCTCTGTTTTGTAAGCTTAAAAAAAAATACTCAAACCTTTTAGCCACTGACTATAGAAAAAATAGACTGTTCACAGAATTTCTTCACAGAATAGCAACTGAGCCAGTTGCTGCTAGCTGTGAACTAGTGGATTTCACTCTTATTAGCTTGATAACTTCTACATAAAGAAAATGTAACCTTTTTAAGTTTAGTACCAATTCACAGTGTGTTATGCTTTAAACCAGGCATCAGCCAAGCCCTAGACAGTCACTTGCTCATTGCCCACCCTGTGGGGATGGGAGAGAGAACTGGAAGTACAAAAGTGAGAAAACTTCAGGGTTAAGATAAAGACGGTTTGATAAGGAAAGCAAAAATTACGCACAAGTAAAGCGGAACAAGGAATTCATTCACCACTTCCCAGAGAGGGAGGTGTCCAGCCATCTCCAGAAAAGTCAAGCTCTATCACCCACAATGACTTGGGAAGAGAAAAGTTATCACTCCAAATCTCCCTCTCTTCTTTCGTCTTTCCCACGGTTTTTATTGCTGAACTTGATGTCATATAGTATGGGATGTTGCTTTGGTCATTTGGGGTCAGGCGTTCTGGCTGAGTCCCTTCCCAGCTCCTTGTGCACCCCCAGCCTCCTCACTGGAGGGGTCGGGTGAGGAGCAGAAAAGGCCTTGGCTCTTTCAGCAAGAGAGCTCTGCTCAAGTAAGCTCTGCTCAGCAATAATGAAAACGTCCCTGGGTCATCAACACTGTTTGCAGTGCAGATTCAAAATACAGCCCCATACAAGCCAATGTGAAGAAAATTAACTCTACACCAGCCAAAATCAGTACACAATGACTGCAACACCCTACGGCTAAATTCAGACCAAATATTTCCACTCTATGAACATCACTTGTGTATACTTGCACTTTTCTAAAAATGGTACTTAAAGGGAAAAAGACAGCTAATTACCCCCACTAAGTCTTCCACTCATTTTTATCATTGGAGTTTTTGAATTCTTTTCTAAAAGTTCAGTTTCAGAAATCTGCAGAGTGCTGTAATTATATCAAGACGTGAGAAAGGCCCACATAGCAATACATTTCAGTCTGAAACCACACCTCCAGAATACTGATGAAGAGGAAAAATAAGAACAAGAAAACAAATATGCCAATATTACATACTGCTGCAAGTCCCCTTGGTGGGCTATATGATACTACTTCATGAATAAAGATGGAGTAAACTACATTTGTAGCATAATAAGAAAAGGTAATTAGTGCCATCTATTCACCACAGTTAGAATTTGACTGAAACAATTTGATTACTTTTATCACATTTTAAACTTTGAGTAAGATTTTCAGCTCTGTAATCCAGTTAGTGGTAAAGTGTGGAGAATATAAGTCAGCTTCCCAATATGATTGATGAGTATGTGCTGCACAGGAAAGGAGCTGGAAAAAAATACAAAACTCATAATATAGACACTGTCTGCTTGCTTTAAAGCAAATCTCTTCTAAATCAGTTTGAATCCTTCAGCATGACTAAAATATAAGCTTAGTATCTTCTCCAAACAAACAGGAAATGGAATATTATTCATAGGAAAGAGGAGCCCTTTTTTTGGTTTTAGTTTAACACTGTGATCTTTTAGATATGCATTTATTATTTATACTTTGCTCACTCCCACATCTTGCTGAGAATTGGGCTTTACTCATGCTGAGTGTTTTACAAACACAGAGGCAATTATAGTGATAGACTATTTCAAATTCGAATATAAATCTATTGATGAAAAGTTGAATGATACATCCTGAGACAATGTCAAGCATAGGGATTTAAATGCCCGGACACAGACCTTTGTTTTCAGGGATGGCAAAGCAGCCTTGGTACAGAGAGGCACATTATTATTAAGAGTCTGCACTAACCAGAGCTCCCAGTGGTACTCCTACAGAGACACTTTATGAGGTTAGAGGTTCATTTGCTGCCTCTTCTCCCGAGACCTAAAAGCCAACTCCATCCAGATCCACAACTTCATCTCAAGCAGTAATGGCAAAAGCAAGCAGACAATCCACTCGACCTCTTTGAAGGAGGGGTGCCATTTAACTACCTGTGCACTGCACACTTGAATTTCACAGAAGTCTTAGGGAATTACTTGTTCCCATTAATTAATTATGATCTGGGTCACATCAAGAGTGGAATGTTTTGCAGAAAGAAGATTTTGCTACCCTGAGCTGTGCTTATTATGCTTTCCAACTTCTCATTTTAGCGTCCTGCAAAATTAAGGTCATTTAATGTGACAGTGATGATAGTGTGAGAGCTTTTGATTGTCTCTTTCCAACAAAGATTTTTCTATTGATGAAAATGTGGAAGCTTTTCCTAGTTTATGAGGTAACTAGTTATACTGAATCTATTATGATAATCATACTGTTTATTGATATGAGTTTTTGATAACCATTTATGTGGTGTGTAGTTTTGCTCTGGTGATACAGCTTTATGTACCAGAATACAAATTATGTTTCTTTATAAAATATTTAAAATGCTGTGGGACCACTCTTTTTTACATTTAATTTCCACCCACAGTTTTTGAGTACTTCTTTACGACAAAACTGTTCTTCTTTTTTGTAAATGTTGCAGAATATAAGGACTTATATTTTTCCTGTCATTTCCCTGGTGTTCTGAAATTTTTCTTTCAAAAATATAAATCTATTTAAAAATGGCCATAAGGTCAGTGAATTGTCCAGGGTTGCAATCCGCATTTTAAATTAGAGGATTTAAATCCAGTCATTATTTGGATTAAAATATTGCCTTAACAATACTCCAAACCTGCAGTATCAGATTAAGTGTCTCCAGCTGCAGGGATCCTTATTTCCATGACAGGTGCTTTTGTTCATCTGTAGCACTGGGTGTTCAATGCACACTTGTCTGGTTCTTTGAATTCTTTGGAATACACAGTATATACAAGTCTACTTTGAAGAGATAGTTAAATAAATACTTCATTTATCAGTATTATTATCCATTTAAGGATTTTAATGCAATTTTCAAAATTAGTAGATGACAGTAATTTCCTTTTTGAAATAGAAATGCTGAAGCCCTGAAAAATTTAATTGACAGGCTCAAAATTCCAGAGGAAATACAAAATAATTGTAGCAAAATGAAAACTCAAAACTCCTTCCTTTAACCTGACTACTTTAGATTTGACCATTTCATAACATTAAATGATTTTATCACATAGTTTCTCTGCAAAGTGAGCAGTACCATTATCCATGATATACAGGCTGAAAAATGACATACATGATTTAGATGAAATGCAGTCACCTGAGCAAAAAATTAGATTTTCAAAACTCTTGTACTTTTGCCTTTTATCTATGGAGGCATCTGATGATGTTTATTCACTGGCTCTGATCTTGATTTCTTCTCTCTATTAAAAAATAATTATTTTCGACAGGAGAGGACACAAAGACTGCTGTGTCTATTGTGGCAACAGGAACAGAGTAACAAGAAAATTATTCAGGAAAAAGAGGAACTCTGTCTTTCTGGCTTGAAACATATTTCAAAATAGAAGATTCCAGGTGTGGATGCTACATGGGGAATAATAATGTCAGATTGCTTAAGGAGAGCATCTGACCTCTGAAGAGACTGATTGTAAAATAGTTAATTTTTCTCCATATCTCTATGTTCAGACTACCTATTTTTTCCCCAGTCAAATATACTGGTTTTGTGTAACTCCCCAGTGAGTTTTGGAAAAGATTCAAAGGGACAGGCAGCCAAAACTTAGCTGTAAAACTGCAGGACAGAATTACAGTAGTACTTTGGTAAGACAAGTATCCAAAACTGACTTACTGCTGTGGCAGGAAATTTAATCTGTTCTAAGCTGCTGGTTGTCTTTTGGCCAGACTTCAAGATTTACAAACTGGTTGAGTGAAATACAAACCAGTTCTCTTTTTTTTCTTTCTAAAAACCAAGTATTTGCCAGTGAGCACAAGACAGAAAGTACTAGTGACTCTCCACGTGACCTCAGACGGGTCATATTAGTCCACAGTCTTTCTTCTTTTCATTTTCCACTTTGCTCAAATATTAATATAGAAAAAAATGTGCAGCTTTTAATGCTGAATTAATGTTTTTCGAATTCTCCTGAGCATTAAGGCATTGTTCTGATATTTTAAGGTATAGTTACTGCAAAAGATGAGAAAATGTCAATTAGCATAATGTAAGTCAACAGAGCATGTGATGTGGCAGGGAAAAGATTATACATGTGTAATACTGTAGGGTGTTTCCAGATGGAATGAACCCCAGAAGGCAGCATCACCCCATTCTTTGTCTGACTGGACCGCAGGGCTACAGAGGGAGTGAGCAATGTAATGGATCATGGGAGAACATGTTGTGCCCATGCTAACAAGTGCAGTTGGCTGCAGTTGGATTAACTAGGTAAACCATGCAAAGATGTGTGTGTATGCATGTGTGTTTGGGGGTGGGGGTGTGTGTGTGTGTGGGTGTGTGTGTGTTACAGAATACATTGTAGGAATTTGTGTGAGAAGTGAAGTGGTGTGTTGTGCTTTACCCCTAGCCAGCAGCCAAGCCCCACGCAGCCACTCGCTCGCTCCCCCACCAGCAGGATCAGAGAGAGAATCAGAAGAGTGAAAGGCAGAAATCTCGTGAGCTGAGATAAAGACAGTTTAATTGGGAAAGCAAAAGCCACACACACAAACCAATCAGTACGAAGAATTCACCACTTCCCGTGGGCAGGCGGGTGTTCAGCCACTTCCAGCAGAGCACGGCACATCAGGTGTAATGGTGACCTGGGAAGTCAAACACCATCACTCCAAATGTCCCCCCACTTCTTCCTTCTCTCCACTTTATATGCAGATCATGATGCCATATGGTCTGGAATATTCCTTTGGTCAGTTTGGGTCACCAGTCTCACATGTGTCTCCTCCCGACCTCCCATGCACTCCCACCTTTCCTGCCAGCCTGGCCATACAAAAGGTAGAAAAGGCTTGACTCTGTGTAAGCCCTGCTCAGCAACAACAAAAACATCTCTATTTTATCAACCTGTGCTCAGCACAAATCCAAAACATTGCCCCTTACACTGGGAAGAAAATTAACTACCCCATACTAGCACATGATGTTACGTCCCACTGCATCTTCACTGGGATCACTCTGAAAAAACTCTATTCCACTGGGTGCTCCACATACTTCAAATAATAATGTCAATAACTGACCATATGGAGTATAGCCACAAAAATTATCTGAGGTGGAAGCACTTCTTACAGTCAGAGACCTTAAAATGTCAGTCTTTCAATCTTCTCATTCTTTTTTTCTATTTTTAGGGGATAGGAATGCATTACCTAGCAGAGTGCCGTACAGTGAGCAAGCAGTGTGATGCAGTACTGGGCACATGCCCTGATTAGCTAGTTCTGTGGGGAAAATAAGACTACCTTGGGCAGCGTCTCTCATTGCCACAGCTGCATAGCGCTCCTGTGCATTGTGTACATTCTGTAGATGCAGGCATTATGAACTGGAATTGCAGGATAGAAATACAGTGTACCTTCCAAAGAGAATAGTACTTACTACTATTTTTTACTATTCAGTTGTTTCACTGGGAGATGTCTCAGTCTTCCTTTTGATAAGCAGATATAAGTAAAATACATTCTATAAAATATGCTTGAACCAGTTGTCAAGAAAAACTGGTGGACATTAGATTTTCCGAGGTTTTCAAATGTAGACAAGCTTCTTCCTAAAGGATGTAATTAGTCAGACTTAAGTTCTTAGGAGTAGCTGTAATGCAACAGGACAATATGAAGCTGAGATAAGTAAAGCGCTTCACTTAAAATTTATGTCTCTCTGAAGTTATCTTGAGAACCATGACAACCCCTGGCTCTATTAAAATCTTGCTAGGTAGAAAAATAGCCCTTGCATCTCCTTCTGTTCAACACACCTGAGCAATGAGCACTTATTGTTGTCACTGTTGCCTGTGTAACACCTGCATTAACACTATCTCATGAACAAGGCATTTCTCCCACCTTGTTCGGGCTGTACGTAGGAACAAGAAACATGCTTTGGAAGTGAGATTAGGCAGGGAAATGTTACAGTAGCTCTTGAGAAATAGAATGGTCATATATTTCGTAAGATATTTCTGAAATAGAGAAGTTATAATGAGAAAAATGGGGATACATCAAAGAAGGGAAAGAAAGGCACAAGTGAGGATAAAGTTGTCTACCATGAACACAGAGAAAAAGGAAAGCAACTAATAATTTTCTGGAAGCAGTGAGACAACTTTAGGGATATATCTGAAAGATGGGAAGGATATCAGCTTAGAAAAATCCAGAACAAAGCAGAAGAAAAGACTTATTCAAGTCAAGAAGTATAGTTAAGAATTATTAGAATTCTCTCTACTTTTGCTAAGATTTCCATCTGTATTGAATATTGCATAAAGTCTCATATAGAAGTGTATATAGACTATCTGTAGAGGCTCAGAAAAGCTTGTCTCCCTCCCTGCTCCAGCCCACACTATGATTTGAGAAATTCTCATTAGGCCTTGGCCTTGATGAGCTGCACCTGAATAAGCCCCTCTCCAGCTTATCAGGGTCGTCACATTATCATATTGGGGTATTTAATCAGAAAAGGTTGCTATTATACTTCCAAATCCTATATAATTTTATATCATCACTAATACCTATTCTCTGTTAAGAGAAAGGTTTTCTGGTGATTAAAATCCAGAAAGAAGTGCTTGCTTCTCTCAAAAATTATTATTATTAATCTTTGTCGACTGGTTCAAATCATGATGTCCATGTCATCAGTGTGTAAAGGACACGTGTCCTATGTATCAAAGAATGCAAACTTTAATTAACATTCTTTCATGATCCCCACTGGGTTTAATATATTTAGATTATTAATAAAATTAGAAAAATGCTGCAATTCATCCTGTCTTTCTACAAAGCTGCAGCTGAAACAAACAATATCGCTGCAGATCAAAAGACTTGAAATTTGCCTTTAGGATTTACGCAGACTACTCATTTAGTTCAGATTGAGGTCATATGTGTGATTGCATATTCATTGGCAAAGGAGAAAAATCCTTGCATGCTACATAGTCTTTTCTGTTCTTTCACAAACTCACTGAAGAGCTGTGGTAAGAAGGAACGTCTGAAGGTCTTCTGATCCAAAACCCCTGCTCAAGGGAGGAGTTCATATGGACTTTTTGTAAAAGAGTAAAGTAGAAAGATTTCTGCAAGATCTATTTGATAAAAATAACGTAAGGTTTGCAGAGAAAATGCATAATTGAAAACCAGATGTCATTTATACGTGGGGCACAGACATCCCTTAACCTATAGGCCAGCAGCCAGTGTGAAACAGGTAAAAGAGCAGTGGCACAGATTTTGGGGCAGGTGCTGTATTTGATGCAAAGAGTAATGGATAAATGAATCAATTACAACAAGATGCAACTTTAAAAAGATAACCAAATGTTTCTGTCATACCACTGAGACCCTCAACCTGTATTTTACAAAGACATTCATATTGTAACCTCACTTCTGACAAAACAACAAGGTAAGTCACAGTTGTTGCTGGTGGGAGTTTCCCCCACTGCTTTTCTCCATCAAAACCCTGAGAATCCATCTCGGTAAATGTTCCAGACACAAATCTTCACCATACAGACAGAAATGAGATTACCTGAGCCCTGATTTAATCCTTTTATCAGCCTGAGTTGATTAAAGCTGAAAGATCAGATAGCAACTTCTTACACTCCCCTTCCTACTAACTTCAAGCATTCAGTGCATTAGTTTAAACTCTTTGTATCATTGTGCTCACATTATCCTAAGAGAATGATACTAAGGATTCAGGCATTACTTACTTGTGTAAGTATGGATGATGCTGTCTCAGACAATGAGGCATGTCACCCACTGACCCATTTCTGGAAGAGGCTTCTGGCATACTGCGAGGGAAGTGCAAAAGCCCAGGAGAAGAAAATGGTGATATTTTTCCTCCAGTGAGCAACAACTTGTAAGTGTCACGTTTTCTCAGCCAGAGGTGCTAGAATTTTCCTCATCACCCTGAGCTGAAAGTCAAGCACATGAGCCTACTTTGTATTTAGCAAAATAAACTGCAAAGATTTTAAAGCGTACTGCATATTTCATCACAGGAAAGAAATAGAATTAGCCTTGCTCTTGTTGTAAATTTGGACATGGGAACAAAATTAAATTGCTTTCTAATATGTCTAAAATAAAGACAATAACAACACAGAAATTCAAATAGTTATGCTTTTTTATTTCATAATTTTTATTTCTATAAAACATTAAAAAATTTATTATGTTTCCTAGCTATTTCAACATACTTAAACCTTCATTTTATTCAAAAACTTTAAAAAAAACCTAACGCTTTCTCTGGAATAGATGTGATTAATATGACTAGTCACAGATGTGTCCACTTATATAGGAGTTATATAGGGAGACAACTCAAGACTATGCTCTAAAAATCAAATATGGCATTACCAAGGCCATCTGTAAACATGGGAAGTATTAGTGCCTAAGTGGCCCAAATGCTTTAAATAAAACAGGCCTTCAGTTTTACTCAGTTACTCATATTCAGTTTTTGCATATATTTTTCTGTAATCATGGAGTAGAAACCGTAAATGATATAAGACATAGTGTATGAATAAAGAATAGCTGAGGTCTTCTGCTCCAGTAAAAATCCAAACACTACAATAACAACAAGCCCTACAGTGCACTCAGCCAAATTCATCGATGAAACAAGAATTTCATCTTTTTTTCCTCTGACCTTAATGTTTAAACTATTACTCAGCATAGATAAATCAGCCCAGCAGGACTATTTAGAACCAGATTTTTCTTGGCAGCTATTTCATCTCATCCCATCTCACTAGCATTAAAGTTGCATATCTGGGAAAATAAACAATATAAAATAACCAATGGTTTTCAAGGTTAATGATGATGGTACATATCTTTGGTACATGTGTTTAACTTCATCAGAAATCAAAAGCAAAATTGCAAGTTTTGTGGATTTCCTAAATATAGTCTGTTAGTCTATTGAGAAAATGCCTAACCTTGTTTTGTTTCATACTCTGAGAAGCCATTTGACCGTGTGAATGCAAATAAAACCTACATGTGTTCTAGTTCGGACATGTCTCGCATGACTGTGAAAGCTGTAAACATGTGATACAAGATTAATAATCCCAGTAATTAATTCATGGCAAGAATTCTCAGTAATATATCTGAAATACTTCCAATTGAATCTTTTGTAGTGCAGATTTTTCTAGAAAAAGAAATACTCCTGGTTTTCTGGGGTTTCATGTGGCAACCAGGTGTTGGGGATCCTACTTTTCTTGTTTTATTTTGTTTATGACAAACACTGAATTCACCCATCTCAGGCAATACAACTCTTTTAACTTTATAATTTTGGTTTTGATTTTCTTTGTGTTGAGGTTTTTTTTTGGTGTTGCCACAGCAGATTAATACTAGTGACATGTCTCTAATCTGTATGGAGAATATATATAAAATCAGTTCCTGGCGTTTTAAGATTTCTTAGCTAAGGTTTAAAAAATTCCCACCATTTCACTTTGCCCAGATCTCCTAAAGAGATCTAAAGAGTGTGCCATGTTACAGTGTCAGTCCACTATTTCTGCTAACAAATGCCAGATTAAATAAGCAAATAAGTGGATAAGTAGGCAAGAACATGTATACTCCAAAAGCCCCAGCAATTTAAGGCCACCTCCTTATGGCATTCAATATTTCAACTAATCATTTCCTCACAAAAGTATTTCCCTATTTTCCCATTTTTCCCTTCAAAAGTATTCAGTTAAGCAGATACGGGACTTAAGTAATTCCTTGTCTATTTAAAATAAAGGAATTTAAAATTTTATCACAAAAATATCAACAGTACATTATTTATCAAATATTTAGAATTAAAATCACAATTTTAGA
>WEIT01005165.1:41022-59141 GCA_013389985.1 Dryoscopus gambensis
ATGAATGCTAAGAAAACCAAACCCTGTATACCACCCCTTTCATTTAACTGAAAGTAGCCTGAAAATTTCCTTGAATTAACTGATACAAAACTAGTTTTTCCTAATTTTACAAAAAAGAGAACATTTATATTGGTGTTATTACTTTTTTTACTTAAATAGTTTTATTTTTTCAAGTATAAGCAATGACTGTAATACGTTTGTGGAAAATATAGTTCTCTGTTTGATTTACAAGGACAAATTACTGCCTTTATTTCTCTGCTTTTCAAGAAATTACCTCATATTTGCTTGCCTCTCTCTTTGTAAGACAGATATCATCAATAATATTATTTTATAAAATAAATACAAAGAAATATATTTCTGATGTGATAATTTAATAAGAAGAATTTGTTGGAGTTGTGAGTTGAAATCACAAAAATGAAACCAAAACTTTCTCAACTCTTACTACCTCATGCTGGGTACCAGCTACCTCCAGTAACGACATGTATGTGTAATACAACATAGACATCTTTAATTATACAAAGAAGTCAAATGAAAATAAATCTTCAAGGGAAAGCTCCAGTGCAATCCAAGAGATAATCTAATTAAAAAGGAAAGTTATTAAAAGTGAAGTATTTTGATAATACAGAAGCAAGCAGATAAACAGCTCTCATTTCTGGGAGGAAGCAGAAATTTATTGATGAGAACNAATGCTGCTAATGAATGCTAAGAAAACCAAACCCTGTATACCACCCCTTTCATTTAACTGAAAGTAGCCTGAAAATTTCCTTGAATTAACTGATACAAAACTAGTTTTTCCTAATTTTACAAAAAAGAGAACATTTATATTGGTTTTATTACTTTTTTTACTTAAATAGTTTTATTTTTTCAAGTATAAGCAATGACTGTAATACGTTTGTGGAAAATATAGTTCTCTGTTTGATTTACAAGGACAAATTACTGCCTTTATTTCTCTGCTTTTCAAGAAATTACCTCATATTTGCTTGCCTCTCTCTTTGTAAGACAGATATCATCAATAATATTATTTTATAAAATAAATACAAAGAAATATATTTCTGATGTGATAATTTAATAAGAAGAATTTGTTGGAGTTGTGAGTTGAAATCACAAAAATGAAACCAAAACTTTCTCAACTCTTACTACCTCATGCTGGGTACCAGCTACCTCCAGTAACGACATGTATGTGTAATACAACATAGACATCTTTAATTATACAAAGAAGTCAAATGAAAATAAATCTTCAAGGGAAAGCTCCAGTGCAATCCAAGAGATAATCTAATTAAAAAGGAAAGTTATTAAAAGTGAAGTATTTTGATAATACAGAAGCAAGCAGATAAACAGCTCTCATTTCCGGGAGGAAGCAGAAATTTATTGATGAGAACAACAGAATGAGCATTTCTCTATAATCATGTTTAAAAAAAAGCCAAAAATAGGTAACTAGATATAGGAATAGAATAAATTCATATTATTGGCATTTCACTTTAATTATTACTTGTCTTCTTTTTTTTAAGTAAAAAGTATGTATAGAATTTGCGTGCAAATATATTTGCCTGTCTCCCTCCACCACTGTCTAACAAAAGATTCTTGCACAAGTTTTTCTGCACTAAGTGGAGAAACAGATGGTCATTTGAAGTCAGAGAGACTGAATTGATTTTCACACCTGCTTCATAAAAATTCAACCCTTTTAACGCTGCCATATAGCATACGGATTGAATTCCAAACAAAAAGTTACTCCTGGAAGAGTGCTCGGTGGGGAAAGGGAAAACAAACCCAGACCGAATTCAGTTTTTTCTTTTCTCCTGAGGTTGAACTCTTTTCCTACACTAGGTTTCTTGCAAGAAGATTTCCCCTTTAATTTAAATGGAAACAGATTGACCTTGAGTGACATTAGTATAGCTATCTCTACAAATAATTCATTTACCTTATATCACTGCTCAAAGTCACAAGTCAAACATTTGTTTGTATCTTTAGAAGGCATTTCTTAGAATCTGTATATTTATTTTTCTATAGCTAATAAGGTTATCTATCAAATATTTTCCATTAATTATTTATTTTGACAATATAAAGCTAACAGTTTTCTTTCAGGTCTACTTTGTAGCTACAGCAAGGGCCCCTCACTGCTTGTTGGTTTGAATTAAGCAAGTAATAGTGGCTCCAATTTTGAGTCCTCCATCTGACATCACTTAAGCATGGGATTTAGTATTACATCATCAATTATTTGTGCACACATGAAGGTAGATGAAACACTTGAATCCAGAGACTCTCAGAGTCCAGGAGATGAGCATAGGAGTCATCAGTGTACCTTCTACTAATGAACCTGAAAGGCTTCATTATGCAAATAATGTGCAACCAATGCAATTGCACCAGCAGCATTTCCTGTTGCTGGGGTCAAATGGTGTTTAATAGAACAAGGACAGCTGCACAGCTTCTAGGTCTATAAAACACCAAGAAAAGAAACAAAAATACCTCCCAGGCTATCACGTCTTTTAACAACATACAGTAACTTACATTTTACAGTTTTAATAAACTAATTGACACCTCTGGCTATTAGATTTTCTCCAAAATAATGATTTGCTTTAGCTTGGCTTTTGAAAGCCTGCTAGACACACTTTTCACTACAAGATTCAGGAAAAGACAAAAAAAAGTGAAGAAACCTGTTGCTATTTTTGCATTTTCTGATATTCTGCATAAAAACCCCCCAAGCTTTTGTATAACACCTGTTCTGTCTTATGCCCTGTTCTCATCACTGATTTGCTGCAAGATTCTGGGAAGAGTGTTATACACCCTACTATTTTTTAATGTATTCATTTATTGACATTATTGATTTTTTTAATATGGACTTTCCTATGTACATCCCATTCTGATGGGTGTTGTGGCCGGCTCTGGGTTTACAGTTAGGAAGTAACATCTCCTTTTTTTTGATGGTTATAAATGTGCTAGAAATCACTTGACGTCTTGTACTCTCACAAAAAACCGCAGCTTTCTATTGTATAGAGTACAATAGGTGCTGGAATCAAACCCTTTTACTTTTCTAGATAACTCTTTCCTTCCTTACTACTGCACAACGTTTTGCTAATCTAATATCCACTCTTGTGAGGATGGTCTTTACTACACTATTTTACATATTTTTATGCCATAAAAGCATAAACCCAGTAGCATCTCTGTAGCATAATGTGCATTTCATATGAATTTCAAGCTGAGAAATTAATATTTAAGATCATTGGATTAAATGTTCCATATGAAAACTGAAAGGTTAAAAGAATCCCGATTTTGAACTTCCATCAAATGAATAATTGTGAGTAGAATTTAAAAAAAAAAAAAAAAAGAGATTATTTGGTTTGCAAAGCTTTGATCCCAAAACTACATAATCAGAAATGTTATTATCCACACTGCTCTAACCTAATAAAAGTAGCTATGGACCTTCTTCAACCTTTCCAAAATATATGGGGACTCTGTCTCCATATGCCATGTGTTTCTTCACCTGAAGGGCAGAACTTCAATACTTTAGGACTCCCAGTCTGCAGAAACTACCGAAGACTGGGGCAGCAGAGAGAAACGTGAACCAAGATGGGTAGGGGAGTCTGCTTAGAACTTCACAATAAAAGCCTCTGCTTTCCTGCTACTGTAAAATACTTAGATTCAGAGATTTAATGTATAGCGGTACAGGTGCCAAATACCATATAAATGTTTATGTCACTTAAACAAAAAAGTCATAATTAAATTATCTCACAATCTAGATATGTGGAAAATTGACATTTCTGAAAGCGGAACTTTGAATTAATCTAATTATATCCTCAATACATAGCTTCAGAGTTTCAAAGTATTGCTGTACTCCGTTCCACTATTTAAGGATTCACCACACTGAAAATGTGACAATAAAGCAAGTGAAGTCTTGACAAATCTAATTCAGTTAATGTGAAATCTCTGTTAAAAATGGAGAAATGAAGATCCATTGCTTTCTTACTAAATTTACCATATGCTTTCAGTATCTGCATATATATACATTTTCAACAAAGGATCAAGGGTTAATCTGTCTGAATATTTTAAAATGTTGCTTAAATAAGGGAGTAACTGTTTGCATACAAACAAAAAAGCAAACAAAACCCCATCCTACACCATTTGCCTGCTTGAAACCAGGTACAAGAGCTAAACTAGCTGACCAGAGAGCAGGGTAGTGTGGGGGCTGTGGTGGGTTACAGAATATATGCCTGATGCAGATTTCTTACTCTGAAGCAGCTGCTTTCAGACACATGTAGTATACATGAATTCCAGTCATTTGATCTCCAGGATCTCATTAAAAAAGGTAACTTTGCGTGTTAAAAAAAAAAAAAAAGAAAAAAATAAAGGTTTTCCCATCACAAAAATTCTTACTTGCACTTAGAAGAAAATTCACGTTACATTTTTGATGTGGCACCTCCTTCAGAAAATTTCAGGCCACAAAAAGTGAATTATACCAGTGATGTATTTAATTACACTTACTCAGGAAACTGTCTAAACCACAAGAATAGTAGCTGGTATAAAGCAGATTAAATCCATCTGTCTGAAAATTTTCCTCTTAAGCTTGACTTTCATTGTAAGAGTAGTCAAAATAACCTTGCCAGTAAAACTGGCTGTCAAATATCATTACAGACATAATCTTACTAATTGAATATCTTCTTGCTGAGCTTCTTTTTGTGTGCTGTTTTAAAAAAATTAAATCTGAATGATATGAATAAAAAAAACAAAACAAACCAACCTTTCATAACTGTCTTAAAATAAAGGAGCTATAATTTTCAAGGCTTACAGGAGCATTTGCTGTAGTGTAATTCTTGAAAGAGGAAAATGGCAGAGACAATACCACATGTCATTCATTTTAAAAAAATCAGAATTATGCTGTAAAGAATTCTTTTCAAATATGATTTTATAGAACAGATTGCCATGAGAGAGATCCATTCAGTGGTAAAGATCCAAGTTAGATATGGCACCTCTAAACGAAAAGCATCAACTACATTATAAGCAAACTAAATGAATGTCACCTATTGTCATTCCAAGGGCTATATTGGGATCTAAAAGACAGTTAAGTAACAATCATTTTAAATATATAGTTTTTCCTACTCTTTAATGTCTTTTTTAACTACTATTTTTCAAAGTTATTCATCTTTAGGTAAAAACTTCAACACTTGATTTGTATTAATATTATGACTGAGGGAATTTAATCAGAAAGAAACAATCAAGCATAGAAGCCTAAATGGCAATGAACCTTACTTAGCTGCCTATGGTATTGTCTGTTTCCGATGCTTTTATTTAGTGGAAATAAGAATCACATGTTAAATCAATGGAGAGAAAAAAATAATGGTACTAGTTAATAGCTGTATTTAGTAGAGATCACAGTGCAAATCTTGGGACTTCAGGTTGAAGTTACTTAAAGGCTTCTCCACACTGTCTTTGTTGAGATAAAGCATAAAACCAAAATATTATGAAATGGCCTCTAACAGTCCAACACTTAAAAATGTCTTGGAGGCAACAGAGAAATTCCAGGAAGAGTCAAAAACAAAAGTGGACTAAACTGGGATATTTTGTGTACATTTGTATTCATTGTACTATGAAGCTCAAGAAGTAACACTCAAAGTTATGCTACGTGTGCTCTAGAAGCTGTTCACCATGTCTAAACAATGATTTGCCAACAGTATTCCTAGTTAGCCCATGATTCAGCCAACAAGTAATAAAACTATGAACTCTCACAATGGCGTATAAATTTTTCCCCATGGAAATGAAAGAAAAAAATCATACAGAAACAGTACATTAAAATATTCTTATGGGCCATTTCTCTTTAGTACTCCAAATAAAAGTTTTCAGCCAGTGGAAGATTTTTATCATCAGTGAAAATCATAGTGACACTTAGGAAATTATTTTCTCGTCATCTGGAAAGCTAATAATTTTGCTCTATCTTTTACTTTGGTCACCATTCCCAACCTTCCTGTTTTCAAGGGCCATCTTGTATTAAGCTTCAGATGTTGAAGACTGATTGTGGCAACATTGGTTTAGACTAATTCTTAATCCACATTTATCACGTGTAAAATGACTACATGTATGCAAAAGTAAGAGCTTGTAAGAGAGGAAACATTTCCAGGGATGTGAAGAGCAGAAGTTCATCACTGAATCCATATGTGGCTTCAGGAGTTCTTTTCACCTTTGCACACTGCCAAACTGACCCATTTCCAATAATGTCTGCCTCTGTGTGTGGTGAGCTGAGGACTGTGCTCTGGTGCATCCGTTCCCACTCACATACGTCCACCACTGAATATTTTATTTTAAAGCAGGCTAAGAGAGAGGCAACAGTGTTATGAGCTCACCTCCAGTTCCACTGAGTGGTTGTGCTCACAGCAGAAAACTCTGGCTTATATCACTGCATAGATACGTATATACATATATGTATGTGTGTGTATATATATATGTGTGTGTATATATATATATATGTATAAAATCCTGCTGATCTTGCACTGGAAAATTATGATAATTTTTAAAAGTAGCACATGTTCTGTCTGCAGTTGAATAGAGGAATCTGAAAATGATGTTATGATGTGCGTCAGTGCCACATGCATTTTGCCTAATTTGTTGTTGCTCCAATCATGAGTCCTGAACATCAGAAGAATTTTAAAAAGTGAGTTGGGCAATTATTATTATTACTTTCACAATGGATGTCAGCGTGATGTATTTTGAATTAAGGGATGCCTATTTGTTAGAGATGGTCCGAAGATCCCTCATCTGCCTCACAATCATCGCCAAGGACAGAGACTGAAACCCTAAAAAACCCCAAAAAAAGAACTTGCACAGGAGTCCTGGGCTGGCTGAGGTGGAATATCTGCCAAGTGTTGCCTGCAGGTGTGCCCGCTGGAACTGGTCCTCATTCCTGAGGCAATTAGTGCAGGTCACGGTGGACTGCACCGTTCTTACTGCCAAGGCAGGAAGGACTGCGCTGCAGCGGAAAGGAATGGCCTGTCCTGTACACCTATCCTGTACCCGTTTCCCAGAGCAATGGGCCTCACAACGGTGGTTGTAGATTTCCCCACCTCTTGGCCAGTTGCCCCTCGCTTTTGAAAAGGACTATAAAGGGACTTTCTAAATCAACCGAGACAAGATCTCCCCATGGAAAGAAGGTGAACCTATTGGCAGAGGATCACAAGGACTTTGTCTCATCCGTTGGTAGCTATTCCCCCCAATGCTTTCTTCCTCTCTACCCTTCTACTTTGTTTTCTTTACCTGTTTCTCTCTCTCTCCTCTATCGCATTACTGTGTTGTGGGCACTTAGCAAAAGTGCACTGTTTTGATTAAGACTGAAATCCCTTCTGCGTTTTGCACTCTGAGATCAATAAACGAACCATCACAACCCCCACTTGTATTAGCGGATCGTGACAATAAACTGGTGTCACAGACAGGATTTCTGGCAGACAGAAGGGATTGCAAGGTTGTGTGTAGTCTGTAATAGGGGAAGGACCTTTCGCTCCATTCACACCTAGCCCAACACCCTGAACGGGTGTCTAGAATGCAAGGGGGGTGACTCGAATTTCCCGCAAACTGCACACGCCTGGGTGAAAAGCACCCCATACTCAGCTGAGGACTCCATCTTCAGAATTTCACAAAAGATCTCTTAGTGCAAAAGAGGGAACTCTTTTTGGTTGTGTGTATATGAATTTGGACTGCTTGGTGTAGCGAAGAGACAGCCATAAGTAACTTAAGGGGTACCTCCCAGCGAGATTTTGGTCTCTTACACTATAGCAAAAATAGCTAGAGTTTATTTGCAGTGTTTAGGAAAAAAACCAACAAAACATGAAAGCATCCCTATATCTTTCAGCATCCTAAATGTTTTTTCAATTTTTTCATTTGGGAAATGATTTCGTTTGAATTTATTTTGGTGTTTTAGGTTTATTTCAGTGTTACGGCTTGCTTTTCTTCCCATCATTGACATGTCTCATCTCAAAAACATTACTTTACTAAACATGCTGTGTAACACAAATCAAGATGGAAAGCATTTTTATATTTATCCATGTAGTCCCCTAATATCACTACACTAGTAAATCACTGCATCAGTAAATAAAAATAAAAATAATTAAAAAACAAAAACAAAAACAAAAAACCCCAACACCCCAGTGAATAAAAAAAGCAGATGTTGAGGTGATTTTAGTGCAATTTAAAATTTCCCAGAGATATTCTATGCTAGCACTAAAATTAACCTTGAAACTGGTCAAAAAGATAATATTATTAAAATTTCAAAAAGAATTTTAAATTCCCTTCTACTTTGGAAAAAAAAACTAACAGGTTTCTATGATTCTATTTTGGAAACAAAACAATACATTGTGCAGGGGGTTTTTGATAGCGGTTTGGTGTTTTTCACCTTTGTGGGATATTTTCCTAGATATGAGACTGGGAAAAATAAGAGAATGAAGAAACAGTTTTTGAATTCATAGAGCTAGATTCTGGCTAAGTGGGCTAGGGAAGATGCTGGGTTTGGGGTGAGGTTTTTGGTTGTTTGTTGTTGTTTTTGGTGGTCGTGGGGTTAGATTTTTACCTTTTACATCAAATGTAGAGCTGTTACTGGGGATATTACATTTTAACAGCTGTTGGCAATCATATCTTTTCTCAAACAAGGCAAAAAACTTATTGTACATAGCTAATACTATTCACAAACCTACAAAGGTCCCTGAGAATTAGCACCAGGAGGAAGAAAATCAAAATCGCGTTATGATTTGCTTAAAATGTTTCCAGTCAAGATGTTCTTATCACTGACCTTTCAAGGGGTCTGTTCTTGATTGTTTACTGTATTTTAAACTAAGACATAAAGAACAAATCCTCTTAGTCCACTTTTCCCCCTAGTATTACTTCCCTGTATCAAGATTTGCAAGACTAAATCTTGCAAATAGAACAAATAGTTAAATATACAAAGTTAGAGCGCAGAGAAGTGTATTTATTTAACTGCTTCATTCTTTATTGTGTTTATTTCAATGACTTCCATGAATTATTCAGCATGCTTTAGGGTAGCCTAGAGAAAATATTTTCTTTTAAGAGGCTTATTTCTCAGACATTCTTTTAAGTGAGTTAGATGGCAACAAAGTTTTAGAAACTATATCTATAAATAAGGAATGATTTTTTTTTAAACTAACTCATTCAAAAGTAAGCAATACTGTATTAATACGAAAAAACAATCAGAACTCTTGACCCAAACTCTTTCTTTTTTTAATTGTCTCAGCAGAATTCACTTCTGTCAAAGATTATTTTCATGTCTAAAACCAATTTCTACTGAGACACTGAAGGAACACTGCTGGTGAGTACAATACAGCACAATTGCTTGAATTTATGCCAAGCATTTTATTGGCCAACAAAAATCTATAGCAGTAAGCAACCCACCTAAAAACACACTGAAATTCACCTTGGCATACAGCTGATATTTGTATGCCTTTCGTCCAGTAAAAGAAAAAGACATCCAAGAATTTTAAGTGTTGCCCAACAACACTAGCAGTTAAAACTGTAACCGAGTCTACAAATAAAAGTGAGAACATTTTAACATGCTTCTTAAGCATTTTCAAATTTTTCTCTCATAACTCACCATCATGGCAAATTTCTATTTTGTTGCCTAACAAACATAGACTTTCACAGTTACAACATTTTTCTTATTAATTTTATATATCTGAAATCCTGTCAATGTAAAACATCAGAAGTAAGAATTCAAAGCAATAACCTCTCCCAATTAAAAGTGATCATATATTTTCATGTTAGAGCTTGTCTCTTGAAAGGCAATTTTGGCATTGATCTGAGAAAGACTTAACCTCAGAAGAAGTCTTCTTCATACAAGTCACTAGTGAAGTTTCAAGGTTCAACTAATTCCGTTATCTTGGCTTTTCAAAACCCATAAAGTCTTATAAAGGTTTGGCTTATCAAGCTTTTTTGCTTACCTCTTACTTTATCTGAGAAAACTCATAGTTTAGAGTCTCTCTAACAAATTACCAAACAGAGTTTTGACAAAGCAATTAACATTCTCCTTCAAATATATAATAGTACTGTGGAAAACACCGAGCCACCATGATGACTTCAGTCTCCCCTTGCCTTTAGTTATTTATTTATTAAGAGAAGTGTGGGTTGAACAGGCATTACTATCTCCTAGAGCTGCTTTCTGCAAGATGTACACACAAATTCATTTTCTTGTGTCAAAGGACAGGAAAAATCATATTCAGTGTGAACCAAATGTACAGGTATTCACTGCTGGCCCAGATCCAGGGGCTGAAGAGCTTCAATTGACCTATTTTTGTGACATTTTTTACATAGCTGGTTTATTCAAATTTTTTCTGATTTGCTTACAATTGATGCTTATCTCAGTTCTTTACTTTCGGTAGTGTCTCAAAAATCCAATGAAAGTAGCCTGTTTCTAGATATTGTGGCATGCCTGGTCTCACTTCAATCAAAATATGAAATATTCTGCATGAATATGTAAAACTGTAACATGTCAAGATACAAACAAACTAACATAATTATCCCTAATTCAAGTTAAACACAGAGGTCTTCATAAACCTTATGTAAATAGCAGAATATTAACTTATAAGGACTAACTTTTAGATAGCTGAACATAGGAATTTATATCTTATGGGTTAGCAATAGTTATTTGGTAATCATCACAAATATTAACATAATCAATACTTTTTATGCTTTTTACTTGTGTAAGACTACATTCAGTAGACATCTCTGCATTAAAAGTTCCATCATCTGAATTTTTACTCCATACAACCCCCAGACAAAAAATCTAAGTGCACCAAAACTTCATCAATAAAATGCTCTCCTCTGCTCTAAGATTTTTAGAGACAAATGCAATAGGCTTGACTCCACAATAATCAGCTAATTTTTTCTACTGTCGCCATAGTGCATGAAGTCTTTACAGATTAAGGTCACAGTTCTTAAATGAGATTTGCAAGTTGCAAATGTCTAGTTATGAATTCATGAGCTGAAAATGTGCAGTCATAAAATTTACCAGTCCCACAGCTCAACATTTACAATGTGTGAATCTGAGGAGATTTATGAAGTTGTATAGCAGTCTTGTGCAGGTGATATCAATGGCTAACCTCACAGAATGTTGGACTTTTTTTTAAACTCACAGCTGTTGTATTGATATACTTCAAGAAGGCGTATAATTCAGTGAAGAAGGATACAAGAGTGTTTTCAAATAATTTAGAAGGCAAACACCGGATCAGGCGTAGCTTTCTTATTATCATGACAAAAACATGACCAAACACTTTGAAGCGGAGTTTGTCTCCAACACGCAACCTCAAGAAATCCTGTTCCTGATGAGATCACTGACTTTAACAACCAGTGGTTGCAATGGTTTGTGCAGCTTACCAGCTGCATAAGTGCTAAGAGTGAAATGGACTTTGCTTCCTTCACCATAACACTCCCAGCCAGTCAGTCCATCAGATACACCACACGTAACAATCAATAAAAGTGCACTTTCAATCTTGCCTTTGTCCCAGTGTTACTAAGGTCACTAAATCCCTATTGTCAAGCACTTCATTCATCCTTATTAATAGTGACTTCCTGACATCACAATAACGTTCCATGTAATGCCTCAAGAGGAGAGTTTCCAACGCCAGACAAGATAATGTTCTTCAGAAAATTGAACTATAGACATTGCCCTTAGAAAAGTTGAACAATATGTGGCAATAAAGCCTGTTTTGGGGTTTTTTTTGTTTTCAAAATAGCTGGCTATACACGTGTAGAACTAGTTTAACACCTTGGGACCTCACTGTGGACTCTGATTTTGTGTCTGCATTGCTCTATCTTTACTTTAGAAGCATATTCAAGGTATACTAACACTAAAACATAGAAAGTTAAAACAGTCTATATACTTTGATGTCCACCCTATAAAGCATATTAATTCTTAGCATATGCTCATAATTGTAATTAAAGCAGGAGACACATTGTGAACAACTTTAAAGTGATTTTTTTCCAATTTCATATCTTTCTGTCAGTAATATACAAAATTTTGTACAAAAATATATTCTGTATGAACATTTGAAGTGCATATATGACGGTGTTTTCCTAGGACTCCAGTCAGAGGGGTATCATGATAACAGAGAAAATCCTCAATATTTGATAGATTCCTATTTTATATCCACAAGAGTGAAAGCATTTTTGAAGTTATAATACATGAAATCTCCATTTTCCTTAGACCAAAATATTTATGTCTTTTCTTCAAAAATGCATCAGTTCTTGTAAGTCTTTCAAGAATACTTAGTAGCTTGTACCACTACAGTGCTTCTCATTACTAGTCAAAGTACTCATCAATTGTGCTTTTTCATACTGTTTGTTCTAAAAGTAGCTAAGTAAACCATTTCCTTTTTCAGTGTTTCTTGATTGCTAACAACACTGGGCAAGATACTTTCATTTCAGCCTCACACAGATACTTTCTGCAACTTCAATTTATATGAATTTGCCTCAGTCTACTAAGGCAAAAGCTTTATTCATTCATTTGAACCTCAGAACTTAAAGCAACGGCCATTTGAATGAAACAGTTTTCTCCTTTTTCACATCAAAACTATGCAAACTGATGAACAGAAGTTTTTTATTTCTCACTGGGGAACAACTGCTGTGTTTATTTTCAGCTTCTTTTCCTCCCACTCACTATTTCTCATTTTATTAACACTGGTTTATATAGCAGAATCTTGTACTATGGTCAGGATTTTCAATAAGAGGTCACGTACATAATGGCAAATTAAACTGGGTCGTGGAAAGTACCTGTAATTAAGTTCATAACAAGTGCAGAGATTTCAAGAGCTCTAAAGATTTTGGCATGGGAGATTTGACAAGAAAGACCTCGTATGGCAAACAAGGGAGAAGGCAGTTCTCAGGGCACCCAGAATATAGTGTGCTCTTGACACATGGCTCTTCAAGACACTCTAAAGTCATTAATTTAACTTTCCACAGCGTCAATGTTCAAAAATTATATCAACTATATAAATCACATTGGTCATCTTTGTAAACTCTAAAATCTCAGTTCTTGTTGAATTACCGAATTGTCAGAGGTAAGATTCAGAAAAATCTACTGCTTATCAGACTTTCTTATTTCCTTTTTAACATCATGAAAGTATATGGTTACATACTTAAGAAAAAAAGTCCAAATACTTTGGACAGCAGCCTAAGTAATATGTAAAATAATATATTTTAATAAATATTTTGATATAAAGACTTTTTTAAAATGAAGTAACATTATGTCTTAAAAATTTCTCCTACAATTCTGTATTTCAAATGAATTTTCTCCTTTTTTCATCTTATTTCCAAATAAGTACATTTTCCCAATATAACTAAATCTTTCCATCAACTCAACTTTGAACTATTCCCAAATAACCTGTTCCTGTATCTTTGTCAGAATTGGATCCTACTGATTAGTTGCAGAATAGAAAGAAAAAAACAACCCAAACCAAACCAAAACCCCAAACCACAACAAATCCTATGTAGCTTGCTTCTCCTCTCCCTTTCATCCCACATTTTCTCCCTCTATTATTTCACATAATAATCGATTGATCTACTCTTATTTTGTAAACCATCTAACTGCCTCTGTACTCCCGGTGCATTCCCTGAATTCCTTTGTCCCTCCAGTATTATTCTCCTTTCCTTTTCAAGCTGATGTCCCTTTCTGTCGTCAAAGTGCAAGGGTCTCTCTTTTCTTTTACCATCCCTTCCTCAAATATCTTCTTAGTTCTCTAAACTTCCCTTTCAAGTTTTGCTAGCCAAGATTTTCCAAGCCACCACCTCTTGAATGAATGAAGACCCTCTTCAGTTTTCAATCCTTGCTTTTCCCCACATGAGAACTATTCCTAGCTAACATTTGACACAGAGGAAAAACTCCTCAGTGCACATTGTTTAAAAAAAATCAGGATTGATGTTATTTATTGATTTAGTATTGATATGTAATTAACCAACACTCAGTGAGCTATGCGCACAGGATCAGTATCTGTGATAAAACAGTTAAACCATAACAGGAAGACAATTTACAAAGTGTCTTTAAATGTTTAAATTTTGTAGATGTTTATTAGCATCATTTCACGACTAATACTGAAAAGGTCTCGCCATGTACACAAACACAATAATATATACCTGTTGCTGTGACCCTGCCTATCTCTCTGCCGGCTAGCAATGGCAGGAGTCTGGGGGCAACATGCCCAGTGGGTCCGTAGAAGGAAGGGGGCTGCAGCAGCTTAGCGGGGCTTCCAGAGTGTCTCTGGGCTACACCTTCGCAGGAAGCAGCAAGCCGTAAGAGAAACACAGTATCGTTCTTGACGGTGAAGTCAGGAGCAGTTTATTTCAGATCCAGCGCCAGCAAGGGGGAGGAAGTGGGGAAGGGAGAGGAAAGGGGAAAGGGGGAAGGAGAGGGGAAGAAATCCAAAAGCAGAGAGAGAGACTCGTGCCTCTGAGCATTCCCTTATCACAGTTTCGAAGGGCCCGCGGGCCCAAGGCTTGAACCAATGAAAAGCTCACAGGGGAGGGATCAAAGGCAGGGTTACATTTTAGGAATACACCACACATTTTGGAAGAGGGAAACAGAACAAACCACTCAAAGGAAAATACATAACCACATATACCCTTGCTGCAAGTTTATTGAGTGCCTCCCACCCTCTCGGCCAAAGATGTGCATCTCCTCATCTGCAGACCCCTTTGTGAGAGATGTGGATGCTGCAGCTCTGCCTGATGACACCTTCGCCTGTGATACCGCTTTGGGGACAAAGACTTTCAGACACATGGTGTCCCTGTTTCCTACCCACCTCTCATTCTCTATGCTGAGTCCTTTTTTTTCCTAAATCAGCCCATGACATTACCCTTACCGGTCCAAATCTCTGCATGCTTTGTCATAATGTTCCTGTTTTTTTAAAAGAAAGCCCCTATAAACATGCAATGAGTGACTCACCATCATTTTTTTATACCTCCTCTTAGTAGATGGCTTTCTTGTGACAGCTGAGAGAAAGTCAGCAAAGCTTTTGATATGCTGAGATCATCCTGCTGATCAATTTATTCTCGCTATCTCCTTTCACTCCTCTTGATTTCCTGTTTCCTTACTTTTATTTTATATTTGTAAGTTTTATGTGTGTGAGGGGAAAAATGGTGTTGTAGTGCTCCTGCAGTGTCAAAACAGCATTATTTTTCTCCATGTTTTGAGGTTCATGCCATACAGTAATATAAATTGCAATATTTCATAAAAAGCACCATCCATTGAATGAGTGTTTGTTCAGGGAGTGCTCCATTATATAAGGGATTTGTGTGCTCCAATAAAGTATCCTTCAGAAAAGAATACAACCATCCCAAAAGTCACACAAAAAAAGGATCCAAACATGAAGAGAACAAAAAGAAATTATCAAGGAACTGGATCCTTACTCACAGAAATACAAATTTCAGGAACAAATAGCATACATCACTCACTACTTTCAATCAGCATTATGGGGAATAGTAGCAGATGTTAGATTATTTTAAAAAAATATCATTATATTATGCATGTCTCTGATAGATGAGCATTAAAGGCTCAAGTTTTCTGTGAGGTTTCGCATACCCTAAATTTAGTTTTTCTTTATTAATCATTTTTCAGTTTGAATGCAGGAGTATTTAAAATATATAAAAATAACTCAGTGTAGAAAAAGGTGGAATGCCAGCCAGGTGGCAAGAGAGCACTATTTTTATTTTGAGAAATGGCTTTTTTCTTTTTCTTTATGAGGCAGTGCTGCTTATCTTGGTGCTTTTGAAGCATGTGATAAAAACCTGCCAAAGAGAATGACAGCCACTGTGCTCATAGAGCCACCATTTGATTCAAAGAAGGGTTCTTACGTGATGCTCTACGTGCCATCGTAAAACCTATGACACCTACAATCTCATAATTACCAGCATACTTTGCTTTCTTCTATCCCTTGGGTGTCCCACTTGCCTCAGTAGCTATAATGCCTTCTTATTTCTCCAGGCACATTGCAGGCACCAACTGAAGCTGTTAAGCATACATCCAGCTGCACGGCACAGCAGATTTTTTTCCATGGAGCCAGAGACATGTGAGAAGAACTGTAATCACCTTAACCTATTCAAATAGCTCTTTGCTTCTCCTTGCAAGTATTATAAAGCTCTAGAATGAACCTCTATATGTTTTGTTTGGCTTATGGCGAGGGTTCAGAAATAAGTTTCAGAAAAAAAGGAATAGTAAAACAAGAATTGTTCAAAGATTTTGCACTGAAATTTTAATTAAAGATGAGAGTTCAAGTTTCCAGTACCTTTTAATAAAATTTTTAAAACTCTCCATTTTGTTAAAATTTCCCATTTTCTTCTTTTAAGAAATATACAAAATTTAATTATGTGAAAGCACTGAGATGCCGGGCAAAGGATGTTTACTGAGCTTCCTCTGATACCTATAGGATTATTTGGGAAAATCCTGGCAGGTATGGTTCTGCACATACTTCACAGTTTCATACCTCAAAGCACACACTGAAGTCCAGGTCGAGGACTCCTTGTCCTTGTATTATATTGTCATAAAGCAGTCTCGGAAGTTAGCCTCTGTCATGGAAAAACAACGCAGAAACTTTTCTTGTTGTAGTCATTATTAAACACAGAGATCAAATGAGGAAGACTTTCCCTTATAAAGGTTCTCTCATTTAGGAATGAAGTAAAAAGTGATCAAAACCTCAGCAATTGCTTTGCTGGAGAGAGGCGAAGGCTAGAAATGTAAGCATACCTATTTCACAGCAAATGCAATTCACTCCTGTAAGACTGTCACTGCTGATGCATTGACCCATGAGCAATCAGAATCACACTCTGATTTTGCAAGCAATCCTGAGACTAAAAAAGCTTTTACATGTTGGTGTCTGTTATCCATGCATATTTATCATTTCTGCACACAAAATAGAATTCCAAAATCCTTCCAAGCTTATGAGACCTGTGTGTACTTCACAGCACTACTGGGTGGATTAGATCAAGACATTCAAATTCAGTTTCTAGATTTTGGGCTCTACTGTAGAGAAGCAAAACATCTTCTGTCAGCAGGAATCACTTTAGTGATATATATTTCCAAAGTTATTTTTAGATATGTGGACCCTTGGTCCTTGAGGCTATAAAACTTTTCTTCACAGTTTGGGAGTGTTGCTTTCCCATTATACTCTCCTATTTAACTTGCCCATATGGAAAGAACACCAGTACATTTCCAAGCCCATTAGGCAAGACTGAGTGTCTTGTGTCCAGGCATAAAAGGCACAGATTTTTACCATTATTAACTAAGAGTTAAATAACCTTGAGATTTTTCACAAACTCTATGGAATGCAGACTGACAATGTAATTAACTTGTTGTGATGTGTGATTTGTATAGATTGAACTGAGAGCTGTAACTATATTAATTACACGACTTGCACACACTACCTGCAATGACTTATACTACTCTAAATAATTGCAAGAATTAAGCTCTAACACAGAATATATACAAAATATATTGGCTCTGACCAGATTAAGTACTAGAGTGAATAGATTTACACCAAATATACCCACAAAGTGAAAGTCCCTTGCAGCATAAAATACAAGAAAAGTGAACTTACTGTGCACAGTACAGTGCAATCACAGATCATTCTCAGTGGGGTGATCTGGTACAACCTACAGTATTTTACATGGTATAAACTTATATAACCTCATCTGTTTAAACAATGGATATGTCATACTGCTTAAATATGATTTTCTAGAGAATAGTGCAAACAGGATATGCCTAGTTTGCCAAGAAAATTCTCCACTTGCTTCTGGTCCCACGATGTTGAGCTCTCAGAGAAGAGTAGGAATCAATCCTTGTGTGGTATGGCTAAGGTCCATCTCCTCTGGACAGGGTTAGCTGTTACCACAGTGGATTCTAATTTTACTTTCCTTTATCCTGAAAACAGGTATGGTAGAGATAGCTGGAGTGAGATCGCGGGATACTCCTTGGATCACTCTAAGTACTAGATAATTAAACTCTAGATGAAATGATCTTTAGGTTTCACACCAAGGAACAAGAATGGGCTAAAACTTTGCTCTTTCCTCAGAGATGCATGCTTAGTACACAGTTTAATCCCTTTGTTAATTCCACACAAGGAAGTTTTTTGAAAGCATATATACATCCAACA
>WEIT01005167.1:6591-46942 GCA_013389985.1 Dryoscopus gambensis
CGGCACAGACACAGTCTCTCTCTCTGAGAGGTGGGGGGGGAGGGCAGAGAACCATCTCCTTGTCTCTCCACCCTTCCATCCTGCACAAGCTGGCACAGTCCCGTTTCCTTCCACCCTCTCTCTCTCTCCAGGCTCCGGCCTACCGCTCTCCTCAGGCCACATGGCTTCAGGCCGCAGGCTTCCCCCTCCCCCACCCAGGCCCAGGCCTCAGGCCTCAGGCTGGGCGGGGGAGTGCATCTGCTCCCTTCTACGACCGGAACACAAGAGGAAGTTCCTCTGTACTTCTCTCCTTTATCTCCCCATGTTCTCAGAGGTGACAAATCTCTTCAGTGGTCATACCAGGTGTCAATATTCAGTCTGACCACTGATTGGTTTGACTATAACTTCCTTAAAAAACTCACTTCATGTCAAACCAGGACAGAAACATTTTCTGACACCATAGTTCTGACTTGTCCTGAAAAAAAAGGATTCAAAACAATATCTCTTTTCAGAAAATCAAACTGAGTGAATTTAGCAAAGTAGTTCAGAAGGATGGGTGCTTAGGACAAAACACTACCTTCTTTTTGTCTTCATGGAGATATTGAGAATGTCTAGCTTGTCTCATCTGATGACTATTTTATATTGTTGGAAAATTACCAATATCGTCTGAGAAGCTGTGGCACAGGGAATGTTGTTGTTACTAATAATATTTCATACCGCTGCTGCTAATCATAGTGTCTTTTCCTTTTTGGTAGATCATCAAGGCATAGTTCATTCCTGCAAGACAGGTTTCAAGAAAATACTACACTTACTGTTAGTTCTACTGATTTATTTTTGGACAGTTTAATAGCAGCCTTTTTAGATTCTTGCAACTTCAACGTGTTAAATTCTGCTTAAAGACTGTTAATGGACAGGTATTAACATTATTAAACAACCTTAATAAAGTCTTTGATACAATTCCATAGAGTCAAAAGGCTTTCTCAAATTGCTTTATCATTTAGAAGAGTAACGTCATTAATCAGAAACACATCAATATAGAGATCAATCAAAGAGAATGTGATGGTGGAAGCAATAATTTGCCATGAAACAAATTTACTCCCTTCTCGATACCTCACCTAAATAAAATGTTCCCACTGTACTTGATCAGTACGAAAGGAAATAATGCAGGAAAACTTGGTGACAACCGGGCAGGTAGAAATTCACAGATCTATTCCCAAATGCTGGGGAATCTTACACTACATTCAGAAGGATTCACATATTCAATATTTATTATAAATACAAACTTGAAGCACACAATGAAGTTAAACAAGCTCATGCACCACTGTTTAGTATTCACAAAGGCTTTTTATTATATCAAAAACGCTTTTGTTTTGAAAACCAAAGGCAATTATAAAAAGCTGGTTAGGAATTTTGAATAAGCAAGAAATATTCATTCCATTCTTCCCACTTACAGAAATACTACATCCTATTTATCAGTTTTATTAAAATTATTCTTATGTTCAAAAAGAAGAGATAAAGAAAACTTAAAATCTGAATTGTATTCAAACATTTTACTTAGAAGAAACAACACAGCTTTTAAAAGGAGATAAAATTTTAACAACTGAAATAAGGTTTCATCTTTAAATCAGTTAAATAATTAAATTAATGTAAAAAAATATTCTTGAGATGTCATAAAAAGTTGTAGAAAAAGATGGCTATCTGGTTGGTTAGAAGCCCTCATGAAGATGCGATACCAAACTTAATGAAATTCAGGATTTCAGACAGATCAAATATTTTAATTCAGAAAGAGTCAACATGTAGTATCTAAACACTCAGAGGTATGCTGGCAAAAGCTCACTACAGTTGCATCTGCACTGCACTCTTGGCAGGGTGAATTCAGCGTGCCAGTCATTCCATGAGATTTTGCTCCTAGGCATACACAGACCTTGACATGCACAATAGCAAGACATCAATTATTTGCGAGGCAACATGGACCTTTGAGAATCCAAAGACTTTAGATGTCCAAAGTCAACCTAAAAACCTGGTCAACTCAGATAATTCTCATTTTCCTTACAATATGAATTCTTTCACAAAAATGGAATTGACAGTCATATATGGAAACAATGCTCGGTCAAGGGAAGGGATCTTCCCTTATGCCCTGCCAAACAAGAACATGCTGAAAGTCTCTGTGGAAGAGAAGTATGAATCTCATGATTTTAGAGTCTGGCTGCTGAACTGACTGACCAAAAAGTACTCCAAGGCATGTAATTTCTTAGTCAAATGAGCAAATTAGTGCCACGCATAACTTAAATAGCTCTCCTCTGGACCAATTTTTGTCAGAAGTAACCTGCTGGAAATTAAAGGTATTCAGTTTCCTGAGAAGCTGCAGAAGCCTGTATAAGAAACTCTAAGGACATTGAGTAGGAATTTGGAGCATGGCTGAGGTAGCCAAAATTCTGTGAGTATCTCTGGAGTTCTCAGTCCAACACGAGTTTCACACTTCCATGCTGCCAACAGCATCTGCTTTCAAACTGTCCCACCTTAAACACCAATTCAGTGCTGCATTCCAGTGGGTCACTACATACTTGAGCCCGAATGCAAGACTGACCAAGGTATAAAATTGAACCTAGACATTTTGATGCAAACCAAGTTGGACAAGGTAATTAGTTCTCTTCCAATAAAATACTGGAAAGCACTCTCAAAGCAGAAAGATACTTCTAAAAATATATATAGAAATTATTGGACAGTAGAATAACTTGCCCATACTAATCTTATAAACTCAAATATCTATTTTTTTATGACAAAAAGAAATCTTATCCCTTTTCATTTTGTGTTTACAAGTTGGTCAACTAATTCAAAATTCTTCAGACATAAACAAGTGAAAGACCTGATTCTGAACCCTCAGTTGTGACTTACTGAAGTCTGAAGCATGTCGTCCTTAACTAGAGCCAGTTATGGAAAGAAAACCTTAATTACATAAGTATTTAAAATTTTCAGTATCTGTAGACATACTTTAAGAACATCTGCATTTTATCTTCTCCTAGAATGTGGTATTTGAGACCACCGAACATTTGACATGGTCTTTTTCAGATTAAAAACTAGTAATATGTCAAGGAGCGTACAGGAGTTTTGATCTCTGAAGCTTGCAGAAAGAGTAGGCAGCCTAGATATTTCCAGCACAGCCACTCTAAACCAGCCAGTCATTCATCACTAATGCAGCAGCAACCTAAAGTATGGACCTGTATATCTCATGCTGACATGTCAATCAGCAAAACGATTTGTGGAAACCTTATATTCACAAAATGAGCTATGAACTATATATCTTATTTTATTTTATTTTTTCTTAAATCTTGAGAGATAAAAGCTGCATTATAAGCTCATAACATGAGACCATATGAGAAATTCTTTTTAAATAAAGGTCCAAATTAACATTATATGCAATTATCTCTTTAAAATATTTTCATTTATCTCTTTCACTTCCTTCCCAAGAAGAGGGGATGTGATATTGTGCCTTACCTACCTTATTCTATTAACAATTTAGTCAGTATGACATTTTCCAAAATCATACAACTCTAATATCATGCCAGGAGAATATAATTTCCTCATCAATTAGGTTGAAAGGTAGATCTTTCTGTCTGCCATTCCAGCAAATCAAATTTGTAATATCAGCTTCACCTATTAATTTGGGGCCTGAGCGTGGTGTTGCTCTTTTCATTTTATTCTGTTTTGTGGTGAAGTCACATTGCCTATTATGTAAATGTACAAAACCTACTCTTTGTCTCACAAGACCATTTCTTACATTTCACACTCACAATTTCTTTTTTACTTTTTAAAAACTCGTGTCCATGACTACTGAGCCATTATGTTAAATTGCGTATGCATCTTGCACATGATATTTGGTCTCTCAAAGACTTTGATTTTTTTCAGGAATAATTGCTTGACTTCACACCTGAATCGGGCGTATTTTTCAATCCCCCATATGTCCTATCCCCAGCCTACGCAGCACATGGACACTAAAATCTGTTATTGGTTAGAGAGCTTTGGAAAATATTCAGTCGTAATGTATGATTCTGGCAATGTAAGATTTTAAAATTCCCAGGGTTTGAGTTGCAGTTCAGTCTACAGAAAAGAGTTAATTATAGACACTCATTGAGTATCACAGAATCACAGAATGGGTTGGGTTGGAAGAGACCTTAAAGATCCCCTAGTTCTAATCCCCCTGCTTTGGACAGGAACACTTTCCACTAGACCAGATTGTGCAAATCCTCATCCAACCTGGCCTTGAACACTTCCAGGTATGGGGCATCCACCACTTTACTGGACAACCTGTGTTTCACCACCATCTGAGAAAATAACTTCTTCCTAATAACTAAGCCAAATCTGCCCTCTTTCAGTTTAAAACCCTTGTCTATCACTATCTGCCCATATAAAAAGTTCTTCTCCCATGTTTTGATAACCTCCTGTGAGGCGCTGGAAGGCCTCAATGAGGTCTCCCCAAAACTTTCTCTTTAGACTGAACCCTAGTGCTGTCTCATACTATCATTGTTGGAGAAGTGTTCCAGGCCTCTGATCTTCTTCATGGCTTCCTCTGGACTCACAACAACAGGTCCAAATCTTTCCTGTGCTAAGGACCCCATAGTTGGAAGCAGCACTGCACGTGGGGTCCCACAAGGACAGAGCAGAGGGGCAGAATCCCCTCCCTCGCCCTGCTGCCCACACTGCTTTGGATGCAGCCCAGGATGTGCTTGGCCTTCTGGGCTGCAAGTGCACATTGCCAGGTCATGCCCAGCTTTTCGTCTCTGTGAGCGCCCAAGTCCTTCTGCACCATTTAACATATAATTTCCTCAAACATCTCTCAAACATGCAAAGTGAGTTAAAATTAGCAGCAAAGTTTTTTAATGTTTATACAGCAACATGTTACACTGTAAGCAAGCAGAAAAGATGAAGCTGACATACACAGATGGGGATTAAAAAACCCACAACACTATCTGAATCCTCTGTTGCTTGCCAACATGCAGGTGCATCTATGGAAAAGTAAAACACTAGGGTAAATATCAACCTACGTAACCAATTTGTTTGGGAGAGAATTTTCAGAAAATGTTTAGGATGTTCTAATGTTCAGAAAGTACTACAGACATTTTATCTTCTTAAACATGCTTAAAATAGATTGGTATTTTCTTGTTCTTGTAAATATTATCAACTCTATGCAGCAACAACTACCTCAGGTAAGGGACAAAAACCTTACTGATGGCTAAAACACTCATTTATTTCATAATGCAATCAAACACTAAACAAATTGAATACAAGAACAAAGGAGGCCCTGGTCCTGTACAGATTAATGATCAGTCTTAAATATAGGAATATGTGAACCATCCTAACTAAGTCATTAGGGTTACTCACTTTAAGGTAATTGAGACTCTATCAGACATTTAAAATTTAGAGACCTCTTTAATTTTTCCACAATTTAGTAATACTACTGATATGTCTGCCTCAGACATTAAATTTTGCTGAAAAATAATTCCATGTCTATCTCCCAAAACAAAGCCTAATAAAAGTAGGAAGGATCAGATCATGCCACACACATTGCAGTGGGTCTCCTGATCCAGCAAAAATCCTTACTCGGAAATGCCATACAGTGAAAAAATGTCATGCAAATATAGCAGAAACTGATGAAGTCTTCTCCTTTAGCCCATTACAGGTTATGTTTTGGTTTCTTTCCCAAATTAAACACCTAACCAAAACAAAAGTGTTCATTTCTTTGCATGAAGGATAAGAGACACAGATAACAGATATTATGTCCCCATAAATAAACTAGTCCAAGAGACAATTAATTAATTTATCTTCACTACTGTGTACTGCAACAACCTTGTGATTTAGCTTGCTCTGCATGGCTCACAGAAGCTTGTTTCCTGCCACGTCATAGAAAGGTAATGACATCTGAGTCCTTATCTGCTTTTTCCTGACTAGGTACACTCCAGCTTAATGCCAGTTGTTTCACTTTGAACAAGGAAGATGGGGCTTGAAAAGGATAAAGACTTTTTACACTGTGTTACTCTTTCAGCTTTAAAAATAAACCCAGGCTATACAAGATGTCTATTCCTAAGTAACATGCATTCATTTGTTTATGGGACATTGTTGCAGTCAGGACTTTCTTGGGCAGGAAACAGGTCATTCAAGATTTATTACAGAGAATGACTGCTTAGCTACACTGCTTCACATAATCCAAATTTTGTTGTTCTGTGATGGGAGAAGCAGGAGGTGAATAGAATTATTTAACAGCTGAGGTTTTTTGCCTGGTTGCTCAGCAAAAGCCTCAAAATGTTAAATTTTTGGTCTCATGGGGTGAAAAACCATCTCAGCCAGAAGTACAAGTTGAGCACTGGAAGGACTTTCTCTTCTCCAGTTTGTCCCTGGAATAATGATTAATATTCATATTATGAGCAAGAAATCCCACAGGTACCCTGTCCCCTACAAACTGCACTATAGTCTTAATAACAGATTTTATCTGGTGAGAAATCACACTTCTATTTGACCTAATCCTTGCCATCTCAGTCTGTGAGTTCCTGAAACTTTTAAGTCCCATTCCACCTTCTCAATGTTCACCCTCTAGCTTTCTAGCAGATGGCCCCTAACACAAGGCTGTGAACTAAAGCCACTAAAGGAACTTCAGTGGCTGATTGGTTTTCCTGAGAATTTGCTTGGGATTAGCAGCTGTAACACGCCTGGGTGCCAAAGCCCAAGGCTGCAAACAATTTTTATGCTAAGTAAGAATAAACAGTGAAGCAGACTGGATGCTCCAGGTGCTTTTCTCACCACTTTCTGGATTTCTCTTCTATCAAGCACCTTATCACAAAGATGAAGGAAATGTTATGCAGCACACTGCAGTGCTATAGGGCAAAATTGATTTATTATGTAAGAAATTATAAAAGCTTTCATATTTTCTGAGTGTTATCTCATTTTGATAATCATGGAATGATTGTAAGTTTTGAATTTCTCTGCCCAGCAAAAATTCAAGTTCATTACTTGGGAAAACACAACATAATGCTGCAATTCAGCAAAGCCGATGAGAATATTTTTGCTTTGTTTACTTGCTCTATTTTTATGTTAGCACTGAAATGCTACCATATACTGCAAAGTAACCAGAATGCTGAGATAGCTGCAGAGCATAAATCACACAATTGTACCTTGAAACTAAAAACAGCCAGCAGACGATAGAGGATGCAGCTGGCTGAAAAACAAACCTATAACATGACTACATTGGGTGAGGAGTCAGAACCAGTGTACAGCACTGACTTCAGGCAAATTCCCAGCAAAATACTTGACAGTAATATGAGCTATTTAGAAAGTTTAGTAGAGAACCCATGTTTTTTGCACACTTAGTTAAATCTGCAAATACCAGACTTTTCTACTTTTCTTATTGTTCTTGTGTAAAAAACCAACAGCATTTACATAACTTGAAAGCACTTTGGAATTTTGGGATGCACAACTAAGTACTAAACAGGAGAAATATGCACTAGCAAAAGAAATGTCGTTTTCTATGATGGACTGACAAGAGAGCAAATAAGAGAGACAAAGGCATTAACATGTAAAGATGAGTTGCTTTGTAAAAAAGGTCATGATACCATGAAGTTCTGTTCTTTGTGTAGCTACAGATGCCACATCGAAAGACAAAAAAAAGACCATTCATGTTCAACAGTATTGCAAGGGTGCCATGGAGAAGATCAATCCCAGAGTAATGACAATGGACCAATATGATTTGATGATCGTTCTCTTTTTATTACTACGAAAAGCTCATGTATATGGTTTCCAGCAAAGCTCTCACACATTTACAGCATTGTTATAATTGGTTCACTTTCCCTGCTTATTCCTACGAAATTATTAGTGATTGGTTATGCAGAGCAACGCAATGGTCGTATTTCTGATATCTGTACCTTGCCTTGCAGTTTCAACAGTATGAAACTGTTAAAATCTACTCTACTTTCCCAGGCCCTAAGCCAATATCATCTATATATAGCCCTTTGTGCTACTGTATGTTTCTTTGTGCTCTCTATAGCTCTTTGTATTATTGTATGCTTCTTTGTGCTCTCTGCATTGCTTTGTCTTCCGTGTACCTACACAGATACATCTTTCCTGGACACAAGGACAATTCTATCAGTTTCCAGATTTGAGTTGTCACGTACTTTCTGCTGAGAACTTCAGCAACCAAGCTTGCGTTCTCATAGCTTAGCTGCTGCAATATTACCATAGCATCTTCCTTCCCAGAGAAATCCCCTACGCAACAGTTCCTTGTGAATCCATAGAGTCAGTGTATATGGGACAACAGAGCATAAAGCTTTAATATTGTGCAAGATGCCAGCAAATGCATGCCAAAGAATCACTAGTACAGTGAATAGGGGGCAAACCCAGACAAGAACTCTTAACTTGAAAAGAAGAGGTTTGTGAAATGATGGTCTTGAGTACACAGATGGAATATTACAACCTGGAGACTACTGCATCCTGTTTACCCTGGTGCAAACACTTTTGCAAGGAGGAGCTTTCATTACTTCATATTGCCTGCACTTTTATTGTTTTTACTATTTTCCCAGGCTAACCTCAAACTCTTGGTATTCATTCTAAACTAGGAGTATTCCCTTCACATGGAAAATGCCTACCAAATCCTAACATCACAGGGAAAGTTATGCTATCAGCTGCAGAGGGAGAAGGCTTCTCTGAGAATTAGGACAAAGCTTAAAGCACATTGCTTCACCAGCTTCAAAATGGAGTACAAAATTCATGTTTGGAATCAAGAATTTCTACTACTAATCCTTCAAGATGCAGAAGAGACTGTGGAAGCAAAGAAGGGTTTGAAAGAACTGTATGGTATTAGAGGAAAGGAAAAAGGTGTGATTGAACATTGCCTGCAAATGGAGTCTGTACAGGAACAGGAGGACTCAAAGAAGAGACACTAGGTCAGGGAGTATGAACAGCACACAGCATGTCTGCACTCTCTGAGATGTAAAATTTTCTGAACATAAAAAGCTTAAAGTTATTACTTTGTGAATAAATATTTCAGATAATCTTCTGACAAGCCCAGCTCTTCCCCTTTGTAACATTTCCCTTCAAGCCATGGAAAAGAGTTCCATATACACCTCTCCCAGCTCCATGTCTCTCCAGTAGAGTGGGAGAGACAGCCTATAGTAGAAGCAACATAATTCAACTGATTGCTCTTTGGGAAATAGTAATAGGAAATTCCAGCATGGGATTGTAACGCTGTCCGGTCCGTTCCCTGGCAGTGCCCGCAAGCCAGAGGCAGCGCAGCAGCGCCTCCAAAATGCGTCCTTGCCACACGGCGGGCAGCAGAGGAAACGCAGCGGAGAATCGCAGAGCCGGGTGAGAGATGCGCTTTTTCCCCTCTGCGGGCGGCTCGCGCCAGGTAGCCTGATCTAAGGCAATAGCGTTCCCAAGGACAAAGGAGGCGGGAAGGGCCAGTAGTATGAGTTCCAAGATGCTTTTAATCCGGAGAATTCAGGGACTAGAATGGCCCCGAGAGGGGCGGGGAGCCCCTTTTTCAAGGGGGGCGGTAACAGAAGGGGAACAATGGGGAACAGGTAAAGGGGAGGGCACAGCTGAGATACAATCCAATGAGGGAGTTTGGGAGGCAGGGACTGTAACACAGAACCGATGAAGAACCGAACTTAACAGAACTTTCCAGACCAAGGGGAAGAACAATCTTCAGGGTGCCACCCAGTGGGCTGCGGCTTATACCTCCATGCCGCTCCTGGAACCGCCCTCAGACCCACTGTCTAAGGAGGGAAAATCCCCCACTGTATGGCCAGGGTTTGGTTGGCAGTGCGGGGCTGCAGCCTAGAATCAGGCTAAGCCACCACCACAGAATTGGCCCCACCTTCTTTAAACTGTAACATTTGGGGCTTCCGTATTTTTAATACATCTGTTAGTGATTCATTTATATTCTATGTACTTGATGATCTTGATATACAGACTATTGTATCTAACACTGTGTTGTCATATTTACTTTTTACTTTTTTTTTTTTCCAAGCCTTTCTTTGAATTCCTTACTTCAGTCTTGTATCTAGGGACCAAAAAAGCTGATTTGCTCTTAGTAATTTAACATGAAAACTGCTGAACCCTGCTTCTGGATCCATAAAAGTGAAGGGTATTGGTCTACAATATAATTTAAGTAGATTTTATAGAATAGGCAGATGTTTTTAAGGCAATAATAATTAGTAAGACAGAGGTAATCAACTGCTTTTGGCGTGATGTTAGCTACCTTACAGTTTTAATAATGAATGCTGAAGGAAAGGTCTGTTTCCACAACACTGAATGAAATTCCCTGAAGAACTAATCCTATAAAACAGTAATTCCCTGTTATTCAAATCAGAAAATCAAATTATCATTATAAAGGCATCACTATATTCCATGATAGGATTTCTAAAAACACAAATTACTTAGAAACACAGACTTCTTGAAGAAAGCTACTCACTTAAAAGTTAAGCATCATCATAGGAGACTGAACTAGGAATTAACTATAGCAGCTCCACTACTCCTTAACTTATGTCCAGAATTGTGCCTAAGATTGTGGAGTATGTGTTTTCTAATAAAATCTTGGTTTCATGCTCAAGCTTTGTTGAGAAAGATAAATCGATTTTATGGAGGAACTTGGTATTTCACAATTTGATTTTGTCCCCATTAGCTCAAACCTACTGTCAGCATAACTGTCAGGGAACCTATAAAGGGAAATGTTAAAAAAAGCTGGGGAGTATCTAAAGCCATCCCAGGAAAAACTATGAAATCATGTCTTTCAAACAAACAGAAAAATTTACTGCAGCCAAGGAGTTTTGCTGAACAAAAACAGATGCAGAAGCAACAAAGAATTTTTTTAAAAATTACTTCAGAGAGAAAGAAAAAACAAGCCAATGGTGAAAAAACCAGACGAAAATAAACCCAGGACACTAATAAAGGAGGATAAAGAAATCATTGCATTGTCAGTGCTAAACAAATCTGAAATATCAAAAGGCATTTTTAAAATGGTTAAGAACAAAAAAGTCTATTTTGGCTATGTGTAGGTTAGCTCCTTGGAGTAAATAATAACAGTTTCAATAATTAAGGAACAACCAGTGTGTTCATTAGCTAGTTTTTTTGTTCTTGGAACAAAATAGGAATCTGTATCCAGCTCGTGCTGTCAGGGACAGGACAAACAGATTACTATCTGTAACTGTACTTGGTAGGAAGCATTTTAAATATATTTCACAGAAAAAAATGACAAACGCAACAGTGCTGGATAATTTCTCATCAATTGATATAATGGTTGTAGCTAGGAATTTGTATACCACTAATTTTTCTCCTAAGTAATCCTGGAAAATGGGAACATCTCCAGAAAATTGCAGAAGCACCACTTTTAAAAGGTGTAAGGGTACTAGAAAGCAGTGAGTATCAGTTGTCTCATAGAAATAAACCCAATCAAACATTGATGGCTTTTTTAAGGACTACTGAACAAAGGATTTCTGATTCATGATTTAGACTCACAGAATTTCATAGAAAGGTTTAGGTTGGAAGGGACCTTAAAGATCATCTAGTTTCAATCTCCCTGTCATGTGCAGGGACACCTTCCACTCAACCAGGTTACTCAGAGCTCCATCCAACCTGACCTTAAACAACTCCAGGAATGGGGAGTCCACAACCTCTCCGGGCAACCTGCTGCAATGCCTCAACACCCTCACAGTAAACAATTTCATCCTAGTATCTAATCTAAACCTACTCTCTTTCAGTTTGAAGCCATTCTACTGATTTTTATGTAATTCACTACGTTCTTATTATCTTTTTAGTAATTTATTATCAGATATATATTTCTAAATGTCACCTTTTTTTTTTTAGGTGTTCTCTTTGCAATGGTTGACGATAAAAGTGTGGTAAAAGACAAATTTTTCTAACCTATGTTGTTCACATGTTGAAACAAAAACTCAGCTTGTACTTATCAATATCCATGGTTCAAAGGCTCAAACCTTGTAAGAGCCATGATTNCATCTCTCTACAGCTTTCTTGCAAGCTCCCTTTAGGTACTGGGAGGGATTTGATTGCTCATATCCTCTTTGGTAACAGCAGATTTCTACAAGCCATTTGATTCAATGTCACATGAATCTTGATTTTAAAAACTTACATGGAATTAACAAAATATCTTTTTAAATGGTTTGAATACCAACTCACTGACAGATTTTGAGAAGCTTTTAATGGGAAGATATTGATGTAAAAAAAAACATTTTAAGCATAACCTCAGAGGCTGTTTCTGTACTGTGTGAGTACCTGTGCTTCTACTGAACTGTGCATATCACAAAGTGCACACAAGTTTGTCCGCCCTGATTCCTCAGCATCTTTTTCTTTGCAGGAGCACACTCCATCACACCAGCTATCTCACATACCTCTGAGCCTCACCCCCGGACCCTTCTTGCAAAAGTATTCCAAATCATGGTAAGTTCTGCTGTTGCTACTGAGTTCAGTGAGGAACTTCATTTGGCCATATGCACCCCTGGGAAAGGATTAGATGAACTAGAAAGAAGTGGTCTGAGCAAGTCAAAATCCATCTTCAACAATGGAGGAAACTGACATAGACATATTTAAGATATATCTACTGATTTTTATGTAATTCACTACGTTCTTATTATCTTTTTAGTAATTTATTATCAGATATATATTTCTAAATGTCACCTTTTTTTTTTTAGGTGTTCTCTTTGCAATGGTTGACGATAAAAGTGTGGTAAAAGACAAATTTTTCTAACCTATGTTGTTCACATGTTGAAACAAAAACTCAGCTTGTACTTATCAATATCCATGGTTCAAAGGCTCAAACCTTGTAAGAGCCATGATTTCTCATAACATTAAAAACAGCAGGCATCCACAACAGTTACATAAAAAATCAAGAGAGTTTATACTGGTAAGAGAAACTTATCTTCACAGAAACTTCCTTTTCTTTATGCAGAGCCAGCACCCCAAACTTTATATCTCAAGCTGACTGAAATGACTAGGTAAATTGTATAGGCAGAAAAATGACTCTTTTTTTCTTCTTTTTAAAGCAAATCATAAGGAAAAGAGCAGCACAGATTACTACATTTCCTGCCTAATATCATCCTGCAGGTACAAAAGCCATCATTATTGTGATGCTGATAAATTGCACTTGCTAGCACAGAAGGTCCTTCCCTTTATGAAGGAGCACTTGACAAAGGAAGCCAAACCCTCATAGCCAGAAAGGCCACTTCACAATAATAATTTTGCCCATCAAACACAAGGCTCTGTCAGCTGCACTGAGCATCACCTGCAGTGTGATTGACCTCAGTTAGCATTCCCCTTTTAATTTTCTGGCATTTTGGCAGCCTTAACCCTATTGTTTAATGGGTTTTTTTGTTCCCCAATTCACCCTGCTGGTGAGATAGCAACACAGATCAAAAGATATGTGTGAAACCTGTCAGAGGTTTGGCAGCTTGGACTCTCTCCTTACATTAAAATTGTTTATTTTGATTTGATAAAAGTTCACAGAACCTACAATGACCACTATTGCAAAAAGCCACTTTATGTTTTCCTTGTAATAATATATTAACACAGTAATAATATATTGTTGCATTAATATAATGGTTAGCATTTCCATAATGACTGACTAATGCCAATTGAATATCCTTCCAAATCTGATATGCCATAAAGTAAGTTTCCAATCCCCTGTGAAGGTATCTCTTTTTGAGTATCAACATAAATTCTGTGTTTACACTGAACATCAGTATTGCTGTTTTAACACCTACTGTAAAAGAAACCCTAATAGCCTCTATGTCTAAAGTGATCAATACCTGTCAGAAAATGTAAGTCACAGATAGCTGTGGTCAGTTTTTGAGATTGTTCTGGAGTATATACATATATACACACATTCATTTTGCCAGTAATTAAAACAAGAGAAAGTACCTTTAGAATCTTTTTTTTTTCCTCCCTCATATACAGATGCAATTTGTGTTCCTTGCTTCCATGATTCAACGTGGAAAGAAAGTGTGATTTAAAAAACTGAAAAGCTGGACAAATATCCCTAAAGGAAGAAGCTGACCGGTAACAGACACAGAGGCAACACACCAGGCAGTATGTGATTGTTTTTCAGAATAATTTTCAATTCTAAAGATCTGTAGCACAAGAATTTTTCAAAGTAAAGCTGACATCCTTGTCCCAAGCAGACTTTAATAGCTTTTTCTTCCTCAAGTCTGCCCAATCACTTTTAGATGTATGTCATATTACAGCACTCATAGTTACTGCTGGCAAATAATTACCTCTCCATGTAGCAGAAAGTGCATACTAACTTATTCTTTTTTTGTTCCCTTTTTGTCTTTTTTTTTCATCCTTACCAGCCACTAGTTTTAATAGATAATAATAGGGGTTTGTATTGAAAGAGACAGAGAACAATCATTCCCAATTGCTCCGGATTTTATGAGTATTCATATCCCCTCAATACTTTCTTTCTGAGCCTGAGGCACACTAGTGTATTTAATTAATCCTCAAACAGAAATCATTTAACCTCTCTGATCATTCTTATTTCCTATCTCCGTAACTGTCTTATTTCTTTTGTCTTCAAATAGGGAAATGAGTATTATAAATGCTTCTGAAAACACCAGAAAACTGAAGACTGATACAATTTTTTTTTTATTCCTGGACCTAATATTCCTAGTGACCTAACATTTTTAGACTAAAATTATTTTCTTTCAGCACCAGTGTGTATAAATTAAACAATGTCTGGCTCTTAGATGTAAGTGAAGAGTACATAAGAACCTGGGACAAAGTCAAAATTAGCAGAATTTGCACCCTTGTACTCTAAAGCTTTGGTAAGGATTCCTTTCCGTTCTGGAAGTTCATGCACACAGCAGGAATAAACTTGTGCTTTGAGACCATTCAGAAGTAAGAAAACTAAAAGGCATCAAAATTAAATGGTCTGCCCAGGTCATGCTGTATGTGGCAAATTTAGGATTGAACTTCAACCTTCTTCATGCCAAATGAGTAGCTTAACCAGGACACCATCCTATCTATAAAGTACAGCAATAAGTAAAAATCTGAAAGATTATCTCAGATAAGAAATTATACAATTCACATGTTGAAGTGAAAATGGCTGCCAGTGACAAAATACACAGCTGATTTAAAAGCCCTGCCTTGTAACCATTGTAGCTCAATAGTTAACATTCAAATCAATTTTCAATTCATACAGTTCTGCAAGTGACTTGCTGCTTATTGTCATTTGGGGACTTTATCTTTCTATTGTTAAAGAAAGAGATTATGAAATATAGTGGCAGGCAACAAAAAATGTGCTGAAAGTTTTTCAGATGTTGAAAAATACAAACTCACAGAGTATTAAGTCCTGTGTGACAGTTACATAAGGCCAAATTAACATTCGACACAAAGAAGAAAACACTCTTAAAGAGAGCTATTACTTGGGCAGTTATAACTTTTTAGAGACTAGCTTGCAGAAAGCAGTGTGGAACACCTGCTGCTGATAGGTAATGAAATAGTTACAACTTCTTGAAACTTCTATTGTATTCCCAACATTTTTCATCATTTAAACAATCCCCCAATTGTAACCCTCTAAGAAAAAAGGAAGAAAAACTCCAAAAGCTTTCTCAAGGTAAAAAAACTATATTTAGCATCACAACTGAAAACAGTCTGCAGTGAAGTCACAGGCCCTATAAAGCCAAAGGCAAGACTTAAAATGATTTGTTTGATGGCAGTCTTTCACTTACAGCTGTAGTGAACTACCACTCAAATGCAAATGCAATATTCCTCTGCATATGGCACCTTTAATTTGCAATTCCAGGTGCAAAGGACTTTTTTAAACCTTTCATGGGCATGTATCCATTAGTTCTCCTACATGTACACTGGCAAGCCGGATTGGGCCTAATATTAAGTTTGCAGTGTTCCAGGTGTTACTCTGACATCACAACACATGATTGCAAGAGAGGAACTTCAGCCCTGGTATTTTAGGTCAGGATCCAAACTCTGCTCAGCCCTCAGGACCCAGGACCCTGCTCCAGGACCGTGCCCTAAGGAAGTCAGTGATCTTGCACCCAGCTCAACACTCACATCACTGAGGATCACCTCCCAGTCAAACCCAACACTCCATCACAGCCCAAGCACCATTAGTTAACAGGATCCTTTCTCACATCTAATGGCTTTCCGATACCATTTTCAAAGCGGACATTTCTATAAAGTAGCACAGTCTTTATGTTTGTATTAACATCAGTCTGGACGTTAGCTGTTACTTCAGTGCAGTTTATGATTACTGATACCATAAAAATGCGATAAATCTCTCTGAAAACTTTTTTATCATTTATTGACTGTGATGTTTTGCAGGTAACATCTTGGGACAGTAAAGAGTAAACATGGACATGTAAAAAAAACATGGTCCTGTAAAAAAAACATGGTCCTATAAAAAAAACTGCTTAGAATTTCAGCCACACAATTTGGTTGAAATTTTGTTTCTACAGCAAGTGTCCTTAAATTAATGAAAAGTTGCTTAGCGTTCAGCTACATCAGTAGTTTGGGGGTTTGTTTTTTTAATGCAATGTATTATTTTGATTTGTCTCATGGCTAATATCAGGAATATTACACAGAATTATTTGGCTCCTTCTATTTAGTCAAAAATTTTATCACCACACTAGCACTACTCTCACAGTTAATTAATGTTGGTTTTCCATGAGAAAAAGCTTCTATTAATCCCCCATATTTACTACTAACAGTGCCAACATTTCAGAGCCATTGTCAGGCCTAAATTGGGAAGAAATATCAGGTTTATGGGACTATTTACAGTCTCTTTATCCTTCTACTTTTCTACCAACATTATTAACAACAGTACAAAATGCAGTGGTGATTTTGTAAACACAAAGATACCAAACTGAGACCAGCCTGAATCCTGGTCCTGAAATGGGAGCAGTGCTCAATATTGTATTGACTCAGACTGAGCTAAATTGAAATAGAATGTAGCAAAAAACAGTAGCACATGTATTTCCAGTGCACTAAATAAACCATTCTTTCCAGCCCTCCATTACACACTTATTTTCTAACATTTCTGACTTTTAATTGTATTAGCTGTAGAAAATTGCATCCAATGAACAGGCTGTAGTTATCCTTTATACAAGGTTTAGGCTTCATTTTAAAAGGGAAAATTATGTTTCAAAGCTTTTATGCCATAATTCCCTTCCTGATTTTTCAAAGGGGAATGTACTCACAAAGCTTCTATAAAACTTTTAATAAATTTATTTCCCACACGTAAAAAACATTTAATTGGGAATTGGAATAATTTACAAGCTAATTACAGACAGCACAGATAGTGTATTTTTCAGTCCAGTAATTTTCAGATGCTTAACAAAAGAGCAAAATAAGAGTTTCAATAAAACTCAGCAAGGCAAGAAACTGCAAATAACATGGGTGAAAAAGGCTTGAAATGTCAATATGTTTTGTTATGAGTTATCCAATTCAGCCTTTCTGCAGTAAGTGAATTATAATGGGAATCGAGAAGAGGCCAAGTCTTTGAGAAGCTTGTTGAAAATGTGAGTTATTTTTTAAGCTTGTTCCACCTATTATAGGGAAAAGTAGCCACTGGGGAAAGTGCTCTGCACAGTCACCTAAGCATCTCTCTTTTATATGCCTGTACACACTCATATTTATAAATATGGTAGCCAATACTTTCCAAAGCAAAGTTAGTAAATTCATACATAATCAGTACTCTGTGTTCCTCTGGGATTAATTCATGCAGGGGAGAAGCAGTCCATGTCTGGTCACACTGAATAGTGGCAGCAGCAGCAGAGGGCTGGCTGTAGGCCAGCCAGTGTGAGCTGGCTCATGTCCCACTCCCCAGGACTCATGTGCTCTGAAGTAGAGCAACTGCATAACGTTTGATCCAATTCTCCTCTGGGCCTTTGAAACAATTACTTTTTGGTCATTTTCCACTTCAAAGTTCCCAAAATAATGAAACAGTACTTCAAATCTGACAGAGGAATGTTTTAGTAAGGTATTGGTTTTTTCAACAATAATTTGACAGTAAGGGTGCTTTTTTTGTGGCCCAGAGCAAGGCACGTAATGCACACATTTATTCAGTTTATTAGCCCTTCTTTGCAAAGTTAATTAGGTTGTGCTTGTTTAAAGCTAGCTCAGATACAGCTTTTCAGTCATGAGATACGCCACGTTCACAGAAATTAAAACAGGAGAAGATACTTCCTTTCCTATCCTGTAGCACATATCTTGCACTGCAGAGCCACCTGGTTGCACATATAGGCCCAAAGATGAAGCCTGGAGCTACGACTTTCTAGTAGTGTACAATGCTCCTTTCGGAGATTAGTTGGTGCCAAAAGTGGCCTTGGGGAAATGTTTCTGTAGAATACATCTATATCTTGCGCTTCCTTTCACTAGGACTCCTCTTCCCCACTTTTAGAAACAAAGTTATGATCTTCATTTGCACATTCTCCAAACTACAGTCTCTGTGGACCATCACAAAAAGAAACAAGATAAAAATCTCCAACCCTCAGAACACTTCCAGACAAAAAAGAGAGATGAAAAAAAAGCAAACCCCAGTTAAAGCCAAGGGAATTCCTGCATGAAGGACTTGGGGTCAACAGAAAAGTTGACCAGCCAAGCAGCCTGCACAGCCTCTACCGTGTGGATGTGAAAGGAGCAGCATCTCCAAGAAAAAGAAGAGAAAGTAGGGAAGGCTGCAATATGAATGTATGAGTATGGCCTTCCTCCTCCGTCCAGCCATCTGCTGATACAACAAGTTTGTAAATTAATGGTGATAAGATCCCTATCCCTTCAAGAAATGTGACTGAACTAGATTGGTGGAACTCAAGAAGCTCAGAGATCCTTCTCACTGTACTGTGAGAGATTCCTAAGGACATGGAAACTCAGTCCAAAAGACTAAAGTGACTATTGTCTTTGCTAGTCCCTGAAGGTACAACTCTGTAATTTTCCCCATTGCCCATAAATACCCTTTTTCTCCCTTTGAACTATTTATTATTCAGGACTATGTTTATTTACTTGCATGCCATAACCAATCTTTTAGTCTTCAACATTGTCATTGTCTGCTCAGAGAATTAAGTACAGGGAATATTCCCAGAGTTGATATAGGTGAATATGGTACCCTTTATCTGTGAGAGAAGAGGAGGATCCCAGGTAACCCTCTAATAGCAAAAGCCCTGGAAAACTAGAATTTTAAACCTATATTTAGGGAATGTGGAAACGCATCCGCTTTAATGTGCTCAGAGACATACAAATGAGATAAGATACTTGAAATTCAGATACCATTAGAATATTGAATAAATCTTAATTAAACTGGCATGATTTGGAAGTAAATGCACTAAAATTAATATCACTGCACCAGAGCAACTGAAAACTGAAGCATGCTTTCAGTAATTACTTCCAAAAATTGCCTTCTCTGCACCTCATTTTGTACAGATTAGCCAAGCACTGAAATACAGGAATCAAATATATCCATTAACTGGCCTTCAGAAATTAGCATAATTGATCAAGTGAGACATAACTGACCCTAAGCAATTTTTAAGCTCCACTATGCTTATATGGTTTCCATTTGGTCATGATTCTAATGCAACCTGGTTGAGCCTCACGGGTAAAGGATGGCATCCCCAGATAAGGCCGAAAGCAACAGAGTCTTATTCCATATGAGAAAAAAAAAATCATCACCTAAGCCAACACAAAGAAAGAAGTGAAGATCTAAACAGTTGGGTGGTGGCAACAATCTTACATGGTGCTCAGAGCATGGAAAGATAGGAGTCTCTTCCATTCTTTTATTTATGAGACTCTCCATGTCATTCAGTGTGGAAACTGTATTTAAACTCCCCTGAAAGGAGATCAATTACACAACAGCAAAGATTTATGATACTTGATACCACAAATAAAGAAAAAAAAATCAGTTTTAACTAAATAATACAAAGCTAAACATCTTCTAACTCACCATATCATACCCAAGAGAGTAGAACTATTCTGTAGCACATCACTGCATAGCAATAGGCAGAGAGAAAAGCAAGCAAAGGTGAAGTGGTGACATGCCAAGGTTTTCTGCAAATAGTATGCTGGGTTTTTTGTCAAAATTCAATGATATTTGTTTGACATTTAATTAAAACCCAGGGCCATTAAACTCAAAGGCCTAGCACTGTCACTACACTTAATTTGTTAGAAAAATACACTTCTAGTGGCTTTTTAGTTCAAGGAGAAGGATGGAAGATAAAAGGTCAACGGGAGGATTTTTTGAGATGTCTCTAACTTGTTGCCTTATCAATAAAAATAGCCATTCAGCTTTCTAAAATGGAATGCATGAAAAGCCATGGGCATGAAAATGCAATTACTCTCCTGTAAATTGGTAGCACATTAGTATGCTGGAAGGGAGAAAGAAAATATAGCTTGGGCTTGGAGAACCATGAGATTGATAGCCACCAGGAAAATGGTTTCTTTAATTAATTTTCTTCTGAAAATTATCCAAACCATTAAAACTTCTTTAACACTTGCATGGAGGGAGAGTTGGCTCTAACTTATGATAATCTGATGAAACACACAAGACAACACAGCAAGAAGTTCTGAAGGCAAATTAATTAAAACAGGTTTTTAATAACTTTCTTACTACCAAGTAACCACTTTCTTAGGGGTTTTTTGTTCCCTTGAGAATTTAGAAGCATAATTACAGGCAAATAGTCATTACTTCCCTTTTTTGATGGAGCATTTTAGTGTGTTCTATCACTGTCTAAACAATGAGCAAGGAATCAGAAATGTTTAAGTATTGATGCATTAACTTAGAGAAGTGAGCATTTTAGGGTTGATACCAGTATTTATTAAAGAGTACATGGAGAACTCGAGCACTCCAGAAAATGTAGGCAGAATATCTCTTCTCTAAATCCTAGTCAGCGTTCAGTAGGATACAGGAGCCAAAAACTCTGAGTATGCTCAGCAGCATAGCATTAGGCATCTAGAAAAATTTTGTATTGATGAGGGAAATTTAGCTGTCCCCAGTATCAACTGAGTGGGGGGTTCTAAAAGGAATTTTTAAACTTATCATGAACAGGTTCTTAGTCCAGCCTTAGCATAACTACAGTGTATTCTTTTTCTTAACCACAAACCACAAATATTTTCAAAAATATAATTTAATAGATTCAAGTTATATTTTAAGATCACTCACATATACCCGATTTTCACTTCAAAAGTGTCAATATGTCTAGTTGTAATTCTGAAGGGGAAAAGAAAATGACACCACAAGGGCCGCAGTCAAAAAACACTAAAAAAATTGATAACTTGATCTTGCAAATTAATATGAAAAAGACGATCCAGCTCCTTTTCTAGTCTTACTGAGACCTGTTCCCTATAAGGTATTTTCTGTTTCTGAAACAAATCTTTCATATTACTTATATGGAAAACTGGCCAGACTGGGGTCTGGAGTATACTTTCTGTAACATGATAAGATATTTTCTTAAGACCTATAGTTACTATTAGTTAGCAGATAACTACAACCACATAAATACAGCACAGTAGTTCCAGGTTTTGGTAACACATACTGCCTGGAAACATAAATCGTAAAAGAAACTGACCAAAAAAAAAAAAAAATCGGATGTACTTTCCTGGGCTGGAGGCAGTATCCAAGATCTACAGCAAGGCATGAGTGCTGCTGCATTTGGGCAAGGGCAGCCACCATGCTCTTAAAGGAAATTAGAACTACCACTTCCATATGCAAGAGGCACAGAGTGATTCCATGCTGTGGATGACCTCTTTTCAAAAAACACCACTACACAGGATTCTCCTGTTTGCTAGTTTCTGAACACTGCAGTTTGCCTAGTTCAAAGTCAATACAAGATGAAAATCTCTTTCTCTTACAAAATCAAGTTAGGCATTTACCTTGCCTTGTGCATTGTGCTACTGAACATGCCTGGTTTGAACAGCAGAGCACAGAGAAGCAGGGGAACTGTGACAGGGAAGAACTTTGTGGCTGGGTAAAATACAACATCTGTCTTTTGTTCTCCACTGCAGAATGAGACTTCTGGTCTGAAGAAAGATATATAAGTAAGTAGACTGAGAAAGCATAAAGCAAGCTGCTGGGATTGGCTTGGCACTCCTGAGGAGTAGCACTGGTTTGCTGCATACAAAGATAAAATTACAGGAAGTGGGCCAGATCCCTATCAGAAATAAATCAGAACCCGTCTGTTTTGACCTGAGTGAAAGTTCCAAGGAAAGTGGCAAATTAGGTGTAGGGACCAGGAAGGTCAGATTTAAAATATTAATTTCCTTTAAAAAATAAAAATTATTAATTCTATTTACATCCACAAAAGGATTTTCATTAAAAGGCAAATTATATTTCTCTAAAATTAAATATGTAGCCTAACAATGAAGTGATATACCATCTATTTGCTAATAAATGTATAAACACTTGATGTAATATTGGGAGAGGAAACATGCTCTTAGTGCTTCAGATAAAAAACCAGGCATTCAAACAACAACTTTCTGAAAAATTTCTTTGTGGCAGGAGAAAGCGCGCTAAAATCGTAATAGTCAAGAATTAGCCACTCTTAGTGTGTCACTCTGTGGGCAGAGCTGAAAGTGTTCTAAACAAAGAGGGGTTCCATGTACAATAACACAGCAAAAAATTGTCTGCCAGACAGCCTGCTCTTGAGTGGCAGTGCACATTGTGTCAGGTTAGGAGACACAGGCATTCACTGTCTTTACCATCTAAATCAGGATTTTACAAAATTCCTGACATTTAATAGGAGCTCAACAGATAAAGCAACCCAACCACTGTACCAGAAACCCACAAGTACTTTTAATATTAAAGCAGATATCATGATATGTGGGCACTCTTAGCAAAACAGAGGTATGTCTAGTATGTCTAATCAATCTAAAGCCCTTTTTTGCATTTGTTTATAATGTCTTGAAATAGTTTGGACTCAGTATTTCTCATGCTTTCTCTTTACTTTGGGCTATTTTGCTTTAATCTGAGAATTTAAGTTAACATGCTTCAGCTGCTAAATAATTTTGTTAGGAAAAAAGAAGTGCTTTGGAGAATTCCTTCTGGAATGCAGATTAGGCAGTTGTAGGGTGTACAAGCATTAGCTTTTTTTGGTTCAAATCCATAGTTATCTTTTTAAAATTAACCCCCTATAGTTAGTGCTTTTGTTTACTTCATGAAGTGGGCTTGACATTCAAACTACATACACTTGTTTGAGATGAAAGTAAACTCAAAAACCAGTTTCCTGCAGCATACCTAATGCACTCCAGCTGCTAAAGGTGTTTTACTGCACTGCACCCTGACAGGAATAATCTAACACAACACACAACACTGAAACACATCATGGAGACATCAGGTCGGCAGCACTGTTTGACTCTCCAGATCCTCTTTGCCATTTGACGTTACCAAATGATGTGAGTACATCCTAACACAGAAATCAGCTCACAGAGTGGTTGTGGTTGACCCTGGCTGGACACCAGATACACACCAAAGCCTTTGTATCTCTCCCTTCCTCACTGGTCAGGGGAGAGAAAATATAACAAATTACTCATGGGTCAAGATAGGGACCCATGCTGTGTCAGTGAGAGATCACTCACCCATTAGTGGCACAGGCAAAACAGATTCAACTTGGGGAAATCAGTATCATTTATTACCAATCAAATCAGGGTAGGATAATGAGAAATAAATCTCAAATCTTAAAGCACATTTTCCCCCTTCCTCTCTTCTTCCCAGGCTTTAGTCTCAATTCCTTCCCTCCTCCCCACAAGCAGCAAGGGGAGGGGAAATGGGACTTACAGTCAGTTCCTCACACATTGTCTCTGCCAATGCTTCTTCATCAGGGGGAGGAGTCCCTCCCCTGCTCAAGCATGGGTCCCTCCCACAGGTGAGTCCTCCATGAACTTCTCCAGTGTGACTCCTTCCCACAGGCCGCACTTCAGGAACTGCTCCAGCATGTATCCCTTCCACAGGATGCAGTCCTTGAGGAACAGACGCTCCAGTGTGGGTCCCCCACGACGTCACAAGTCCTGCCAGCAAACCTGCTCTCGTGTGGGCTTCTCTCTCCATGGCTCCACAGGTCCTGCTAGAAGCCTGCTTCAGCACAGACTTCTCAGAAGTTGAAATCTTAATACCATAAAATTGTCCCCAACTCATTTACACTCTGTAGGGACAAACTTAATACGTGTATATTGCGTTCTATTCACATAGGGTTTGTATAAGCTTTTCTCAAATAAAGCTCAGATTATTCACTTCAGAAAAATATTTACCAAGTATATTGAGCGCAGTATTCTCTCTCCATGAGATACATTTTCTTTTGTGTCCTGGAGGATAAAAATGCTGAACTACAATAATAATATAGCACCTCCTATTCAGGTTATTCAAAAAGACAACTTATTTTATTTTTTAACCACTTTTCCATACATTTTCTTTTTTCCCATATAAATATTTCTAAAATAAAAGAAGTTAATAAATAATCATACCAGGTTAATCTAATAGCATTAATCTTTCTGGCTGTCTGTGTGCACATGAGCAGCCAAAGCTATAAAAATGGTGAAAAATTGCAAGCGTACATTGGATAGTACTTCCAAATGCTGTTCCAGACATATGCCTCCTCCAAAACTGTAACCCTCTAATAACCTGAATCAACTGGTGTCACAATCAGATTCATTGTTGAGAAGCAGGTCATACTGCAGGCAACACAGCAGTGACAGTAAAGCAGAGATAAACAGGGAAAGAGAGTAGCAACATTCTCATTTCTGTGCCACAAAGTTGAGATCCAGCTGAAAGAACTGGCCATATTGCACTAAAGTCCTGCATATAAATATGGATGACACACCCACAAAGCCTGACAGAAAGTCCATGAAACACATTTAATCTTCCAGAGTTAGTTCCTCTGTGTCCAAGAGTACATCTTCATACCCTAATCCCCTCTCTAATGGCTGTCTGAATGGATTTTTTTTTATTACAGTCCCTCTCAAAAAGGATCAAGATCAGTTTTTGCCTTTGCAACCAAATTAAATTTGGTTCATATGCACAGTTTACAGATGGGATCCTGCATTCAAGCACCATCTTGAGAGGACCTTAGAAGAAAGATTAGTGTGTGTCCAGGTGTGCAGTAGTTTATTGGCAGTCTATCTGCCCCACAGAATCATCCCTTACTGCATGAGTCTTTACTACAAGTAGCTCAACGTAATCCACTGCAAGAACAAAAAGGATGTGTAGGTGTTCCAAATTCACTGTGGATGGCAGCAGATAAATTATATGCAGAGTATTAAGAGCAATATGGACATGAAAAGGTAGATGAGGGAGCACACTAACCTTGAACTCACTCTCTGACCAGGCAATTTAAGTTAAACAGAGTGAATCTGTTAGCTATTGAAGGTTCAAGTGCAAGTGATGATGCACAGCTCCATGTATTCACCAACATAGGTTCAACAACTCACACAGTTACCAGTGCCTTGATGGAATTAATTAATAAATGACTAGATGAAACCAACCAAGACAGAGACCACCTTTGTGAGCAGAAGAAAGCTTTTGGGAGGGCACTCAGAGCTCAATCTCCTTTGGTTAAAACCGTATGTCTATAATTAGTCACTTTAAATCCCTGCTAACAGTAAGCTCTCCTGCTCTGAAGTCTGGTAGCAAGAGTTTTCACCACTTAAATCCCATACTCATAGAAAAAGGCAGGTCACCATTTGTTTATGACTTCACCTCCTTCTAGTTGGAAAACCACAACATATTACAAGTTATGTTAAAAATACCCATGTCTACAAAGCAGGGTATGTGGAAATCCCAAACATAATAGGGATCTGAAAAAACCCATCCCTAGCACCAGAGATGGCAATAAGAGCTGTAGGCCATTCCTTCACTCTAAACCAGCAAAAATATAAGAACAAACATGCAGTAAGTGTCAGCTATGCTTAACACACTTATACTAAATTTTACCAGATAATATGCCTGATAAAAGAAACCAAAGTCTATTCAAGATATCACCAATGCAGAAATGTAGAATATTCTAACCTAGAACTGTCTAAATCTAAATTATGTTACTGAATCCATCTTTCAAGCAGCTGTGATACTGCTTCACGTCAAGCGGACTATGATGTATTAGATCTCTTTAACATTGTCCCTAGAATTTAATGACAAAAAATGGGTTCTGTATTATCCTTGGAAGACATTAGATATTTAAAATAAAGTTTACAACATGGATAAAATGTCATTCTTGTGCACCTCACTCCACACTTTCAATTTATAAAGCATGGTTGATATTCTAGTGCTTGTTTCTTTTGCCTTTCCCGCTAATAAGCTTTCTGCAAGAGTGGGTATCGTGAACACAACTAATACAGAGTGCATGACAGATCTCATTTGCACAACAGATCTGCAGTGCAAACAAAAGCCAAAAATCCTTCTCTATTCATTCTATAAAGGAAGAAGGATTCACTAGGTGAATAAATACTGGAGAGGTTTTGCATTAACAAACACTGGATATATTTACCTGTGTACTTTCTCATTCTACTGCCAAACACTTGCAGAATTCCTGATCTCATTATAGTGATACTATTTAAAAAGGGACCAATGCAAATCGCTTCATCTGCATACCACCAAGAACACAAGCCTAGTTTCCAGGAGACAGTAAGAACTATTTTGAGAAACACTTTCATGTGACTGAAAGAAAAAAAAACATGATAGGGAGAGGGAAAAATACTCTACACAAAGATTAGTCAATATTTCATTAGACACAAAACAAGATATTACTTTTATTTGAATATTTCATTATCCACAAGTAGCTAGCGTAAAGGAAAATGCATACAACATTTGGAGGTAATACTTACACAATAATATTTAGGTGAGGCAAATAAAAATAATTTTAAAAAATTAGGGGATCGTAGAATCATAGAAAGGCTTGGGTTGGAAGGGACCTTAAAGATCATCTAATTCTAATTCACCTGCCATGGGCAGAGATGCTACCCACTAGATCAGGTTGCTCGAAGTCCCATCCCACCTGGCCTTGAACATTTCCATCCACATGGGGCATCCACTGCCTCTCTGGGCAACCTGTACTGGTGCCTCACTACCCTCACACTGAAAAATTTCCTCCTGGTATCTCATCTAAATGCCTCCTCTTTTAGTTTAAAACCATTCCCCCCAGTTCTATCATTACATGCTCACATAAAAAGTTGCTCTCCCTCTCTTCTATAAACCCCTGGTAGGTACTGGAAGGCAGCTCTAAAGTCCGGAGCCTTCATCCTTCTCTTCTCTGGGCTAAACAACCCCAGCTCTCTCTGCCTGAGTTCCTTTGAGGACGCCCTCCTCTGGACCCATTCCAAGAGCTACATGTTTTTCCTGTTCTGAGGATCCCAGAGCTGGACCCAGAATTTACAAGAGCAAAGTAAGGGGGCAGGATCACTTCCCTCAACCTGCCAGCCATGCTTCTTTAGAAGCAGACCAGCACAGAGGCAGAGTTTTGGCTGTGAACATGCATTGCCAGGTCATGTCCAGGTTTTCATTCACCAGAGCCACCAAGTCCTTCTCCTCAGGGCTGCTCTCAGTGAGTTCTTCTCCCAGACTGTGCTCATGCCTGCGATTGCCCTGACCCAAGAGCGGCATACTGCACTTGGGCTCGTTGAGCCTTATTAGGTTCTTGTGGAATGCAGAAAACAAGAAAGACACTTGTGCTTTTGGCAAGCAGGACAAAACTGCTCATGTAAACAGTGTAATAAGTAGCATCATTCATAATATAAAGGAAATACAGATCCTGAAGTATCTACACAGATAAGGCTAACTGTAAATATCCTCTAGTCTGACTCCACTCAAACACTGACCAAAGTTAATTCCTCTTTGAATTAAAATACTACTTTTAAAAAATGAATTTTTAAAAATTATGGAAATATATTGTTTTAGTAGGTATCTAACTTACCTATCCTCTACATTATTTCCCAAATGAATTTACCCAAGGTCTTGCTCTGGTACTTCTGTTTTACTCCTTTATAATTTGTTATTGATTTTCTCTTTATTAATTCTGTCACAGTATCATCTTCCCCTTGGTGACAGCCATAAACCAGAGTAAATGAATGGGTGACAGAAGAAGCCAGTGATTAAACACTATCAAAAAATTGTATACCTTTCAAAACATCGAAAGCTAGAGAAGCACAGTAAGTAAAGGTTGTCTAAAGTGATGTAAGACAGAGCTTGTGAATAATTTACCTTCTTTCCCTCCTCTAAACCAAGTACCATGATATCTAAACTCAGCAGCAGTCAGTTAACGTGCAGTAGAAATTAATCTCATATATGTGACTATGATTTCATATTTTTCATCCTGGCCCAAAAAAAGCACTATGCTTCTCAGTGCCTACAAGTTAAGTCTAGAGTTTGGGCTCTAGTAATACAGAAGTCATCATCTGATTCTGATTTACTACCCCAGCAGGAAAGAGGTCACACAGAAATTCCATGGATATTTGAACAGTAGCAAGCAGTCAGGGGTCTGGTAGAAGTAAGACTAAAACTTCCTTTTGGAGGAATTAACGATTAAGAAAATGGGACAGCAGGGGATGAGGGAGGGAGGGATAGAGAGATGGAGAAAGAAATAAGGAAGGAAAACACTTTCCCTGTGAAATATTTCTAAGAGCAAAAGCGAAAGCTGCTGAATCCAGTTTTCAGTGAATCCAGCATGCAGAAATACAATTGCACAAGACCTACACAAATCATTTTGCTATGATCTCCTTAGAGCTTCTGATCTTGGCCATGTTTGGTTCGAGGTATTATTCTGATTTTTATTTCCACCTCTACTCACCTGTTTCCACAAACTTTGTAAAAATTTTCTTGCCAGCCATTTATAATATCCAAGACAGACTTGTGTTAAGAATAGTTTCTAATATTAGTAAACACTAAATACCATTTCTTTAAGGTTTTGTAACATTTTCCAGGATCTAGCAACCAAGTATTCTTCATTCTGATCTTGGCAGGTCAATATGATATGCTGTGCTTGGTTTAACAGACTATGCTGAAGAAATATCTGAAGAGCAGTCTTCAGTGCTTGATACTTGCCAGGAAGAGCCCCAAACAGGCAGCACAGTAATTTTAAATATGATTCTAGATGTCTTAATAACACACTACATGCTAGGGAAAAAAAAATAACGCTCAAAATTGTGTGTAGAGAGCATGAAGGATAAAAGTCAAAGCAGCAATGATACTGATACATAAAACTCTATTGTCTTACCAACAGATCTTGCCTTTACCTTGGAGCATGATTGGGGTCCAGCACAGTTACTATAAACTCAGCTTACTGGCAGTGTTGGTATGTGGCGGTTTGTAGTTTCTTGTGATGGTGTGGCAAGCCGCAGAACTTCCCTGGGAGCGCAGGGGCCTTCCTTGGGGAGGGACGCTGTTTCACTTTCCGTGGCCCCTTTCGGACTGCCCCTCCTGGCCCCGGCCAGCTCTCAGCTCTGCAACACAGCAGCGATAAAGGAGACGAGGACGGCTCCCCGCATGGGGGCTTCAGGGGGTCTTTATTCACAGGGTCCCAAGGTGGAGAGCACCAGCACAGGCTGATTCCCCAAGGCAGAGAGGCTACACGACTCCAAGCCCACACCTTTTACATGGGGATCGGGGGGGCGGAGAGAGCACACGGGCCAATGGTCACAGGGCACAGGGGCAGTACATGGGCGGGATTAGGGCACAGAACGAATGGGGAGAAACCGGGGGAGTGGCTAGGAACAGGGGCAGGGGAAGGAGGACAATATGGGGAGGGGCAGGACCTTGACATCAGAGGGAAAAAGGGGCAGGGAAATCAACGGGCCAGTCAGAGAAACAGAACTGGGGTACCTGTCCTTTTAGGGGATTTTCCTGTTCTCTGATTGGCATCCCACGCTGGTAGATCATAAAGCCAGATGGACAGGATAACTACTTAATCTCTCTTTGAGATAAAGGCAGATATCATTATTCTTAGTAAAGATCTCGGCAAAAAACATGGTACAATTAAACATGGTGAATAGAAACAGAAAATACATCTGCACATTTTTCTACACCAGATGCAAAGACTACTGCAATTTTGTAGCTCAAAAAAAATATGATAGATGAAGAGAAAGGTGAATTTTACAGCTCAGTATGAGATGTGCTAAGCAACATATGAAGGTCTGATGTTGTACCACTAATGTGAGATTTAAACGGGTTATGTACAATGTCTAGAGAACTGCTGAGAGCTTACTCAGTATCTGCAATAGTGCATGAAAAGATGAAAAAGTATCAAGTGACTGGAAAAAAAGGCTTAATTGTCAAACTGCCAGAGAGAGCAGTTCTGCCAGGTTGTAATAAGGAAGTTATTGGGACCTGCTGATTTAAGGATTTCTAGTTTACTAGCTGTTACTTAATCTCCTTAATTACTGCAGGAAAGCAAAACATATTACATCATCAAGTTCCTTCCCCCTCTTCATCAAATACTTACTCAATGTATTTCAATGTTCAATATTTATTGTACATCTCTGTCATTCCTGCAGTCACATGATCAATTTCACTACTGCCATCCAGAAACATACTGATAAAATTGTCAGGATTTATTTTGTTCTTCATATATTTATTCCTCTTATTTTTCTAATTTCTGCTGACTGTAAATTTCACCTTCTGTCCTTTCCTTATCAGTTCTGTGCAACTTCCAGTTTTTGATTTACATTATTAAAGCCTCCTTCCATCTATTTTTTACATACACGTATTATTCATAATAGCATTTGCAGCCCCACAGAGTCACTTTCTAATCAGAGTGACTCACACTCTGCTATGGATTTTTGGACTTTTAGTAAGGTGAACATTTACCAATTGCCATTGCTATTTTCAGTCATAACTGTTTTCTGTTTTGCTGCAATTGTTCCTTCCAGGGCATGAAGACACAGGCATTTAACATCCAGTCCAAAGCAAATGACATCCATTTGCTCCAAAACTACCAAGAGATTCTAAGACTGTGATCGATTTTCTGATACATCAAAAGGAAAGTCTCAAACTTTGCATATCACTTTGAGTTAAGAAACAGCTAGATTTATTCTGTAACATCAAAATGCAACACTTATTATGGAAAATCGTCATCTGCTATTTAATAAATTTCCAAGATTTTAGGATCCGCAGGATGGTACATCTGTACGAATTCAGATGGAAGTAAATCACCATAGTTCAGGTAAGGCATTGCACACTATATCTGGACATAGAGAAGAGAAAAGCACAATAAAGAAATAAGCAAGCAGCCAAGGTTTTATTTTCGTCCACATTTTTCTGGTCCCTAGACAGTTTCACGTCCAGTGAGGACACAGTATTTTAATTTTAATTCCGATTAGACCTGGCTATTTACAGAAACCAAAGTTTTAGGAATCTGACGGGGAGGTAGCTTTACTAAGCTACCATCTATAACTTCATATGGGTACACCACAGCACTGTCCCCTGGGCCAGTGTTTAGCATTGCCTTCCCCTTGAAGAATTATTGTTTTAATAGATCCCAGTTATGAGCAAGTTCTGAGACATGACTGCCTCTGACAGGTACTATAGATATAAATTAGCTACATCTTTTTTCCTTACTCATACTCTTCCCCCAGTAAATTTGATCCTTGCTATCCTATATCAAACTTTTGTTACCGCAATCATTTTGTCTTTTGCCTACCTACCTCACACGGCATTTGCAGATAACTTCATGTCGCATTTAGAAAACAAGGGAAAATTCTGGCTACCTACAAGTCTCAAAATGTAACAAACTAAGCAAAATAAATATCATGAGGAGGTCAGGAAAGTACAAATAGGGACTTTTTTTTCCATGTTGATTTTCTGAACCTTGCGGCAGTGGGACATATATCTGTATCCTACAGGGCAGAAGAGAAGCCAGACCAACAAAACCTATTCTAGGAGGATAAACTTATTTAATCAGAAGGCACTATGAAACTTGGTTTTGCAAGCAAACATTATACATTTGTCTTCATCTAGGTACATCAAAAAGTTGTCAAGAAAAAGTAACATTTCACTTTATTGGGAAACTCTCATTACATGTGGCATAGGCAGTGATGGAAGACGTTCTATTGCAATACTGGACCTGAAATGCAATAAAACCTAAAGCACTGAGAGGACAGAAAAAAAGGATTTGTTTTAAAACTCCTGATTCTGTGGAAATTGTATGAAGCTCCCTAGATGCACAGAATGGTGATTTCAGAGGAAGAATATTGCTTTCATAATATTTCAGATTAAATGTCTATATGCATACACAAACATATACCCCAAGGCATGCTTTCTTACCAGTTCTGCTACTACTTTTTTAATAAAATTATTTAAATTTTGGGGTTTAGCATAGAGTCAATAGGTTGATTTCGTTTGACCAGTTTTATTTTAGTTGAGATGTTGTCTAAAATAAGTTTAACATGTAAAAGATTTCACAGCCTGATTTAAAAGAAGTTTATACACTGAATCATACCAATCAAGAACTTCAGCTGCTGTTCCTAACTACCAAGTTTCCTACCTATCTGCAATACTCTCATCAATCAGAGGATTGAAGTCTTTGGTTTTACTTTTTGAGTAAGACTCAAATATTTTAAAAAGTCTTTAGGTATTTAAAGTAGCAGAAAAAAATCAAACACTAGTAGTCAAGAAGAAGTGCAGCTTTCAACTACTCTTAAATTATGAATAATTTTGATCAATATTAAGAAAGGATGGATGACTAAGTATATTACTGACCGTGGCACTGATGGGAGATATGGCTGGAAGAGCTTAGGTGTACTCTTACTGACCTTATAACTGCAAATCTAACAAAACCTCCAACAAGTTTAATACTAAGGCAAGGCTTTACTATTTAAAGACATCCTTTCAGATACTGTTCCACGGGCTGTGCCAGTTTCCATGCCACCTTATCATGAGACTATCTGGATTGTTTAGCACTATGGACAGACAGGAACTGAGAAATTTCACCTTCCTATGGAACATTAAGCAAAGCAAAATGATACCTTATATCTAAGCTAAGCTAAAGAAAGCCAAAACTTATGAAATAACCTTCAGTCATGGCCAGAGGTATATATTTGTTTGTCTCTAAAAAGAAGAGAACTTTTCTCTTTCTTTAGTAGGATACCTCAAGTAATCATTTACTTATTTCAGAGTTTAGAGGTGCCAAGTCCTTTTCCACTCCAAACCTGCTTATCACACTGGAAGAGGCAATAGCTTGCCTGTTGTGGGTTTAGGGTTTGTTTGTTTTTCCTTAGCATGTCTGAAGATCTACTTTATTATATATATACAGGTTAGGCAAATATAATTTGACGTCTTGTCAAAGACTTTATTTGATGCTATTTCCATAAAGAACCATGTTAACTCCTAACACAGAATAGGTCCAGTTTTGTCCCTGCATTGTGTTAATAGGCACTTCAGGCAACACAGATGGAAACTGAGCCACTTACTACATTTCTTTTGACAGACATACCTTTGTCTGCTACAACTCATGTCTTCATAATAGCGCATCTGCATTCTTCTGGAATTTCAGCCACAGGTTTATATTTTCAGACTTATATTTCTCCTTCCTTGGCAGTTATGTCTTTTCAAATGCTTATATTCACTAGAGCTGGACCTCATACCAATACACAAATTGTATGCAATGAGCCTTAAAATAATTTATAGAAATGCTTCCAATCTTTGGTTGTAACAGTATAATATTATTTCCCAAAAGCATAACTACACCATCACTCATCTTTAAAAAGAGAGCTTTTAGACATTTTCGAAATGTCTGAATCCTTACATAATTCTTTCAGGTAGTTCTAAATATCTGGTCATACAACCATAAACTTAACTGTAGCCTCAGTTACCACCATATATTGGCACCACTTTCTCTCTTTGACCAGGCCGTTCTCCAGGTATTGATGAAGAGGAAGATGTTCTAACCTTTCTATATAAATATAATTATCAAAGTTTAAAACTTGAAACGAATTCATTTAGTGTTCAGTGAAATTTTGCTTTTAAATGCTGAAATAACAAATACTATAGAAGTCTAAATCTACCAATAAGAGATTTCAAGTCCCACAGATTTCAAAGGTTTTACAAACCTCCCACATTTTTCAATACACAACAAAATTAACTATGTGTGATTTCCAAAAGTCTTGTCATTCGCAGATTTTGGCATTTAAGAAAACAAAATTGCAAACTGGATCTGTTCCCAGCACAGGACATAAAAGGAATCTGCATAGATAGATTGTTTGACATTTCACAATACCTACTTTTCCACCGGCACATTTTTAGAATTTTCCTTTTTTACCTGACTGCCTATTTTCACAAGCCTTTTATGCACACATAAATTTGGAGGGTTTTTTAGGAGACGTGTACTTCTACCAACTTCTGCTGAAATTATTCAGTAAAGTCAGTAATTTTAGAAATTCTAAATTGGCAACTTAAGAGAAACAGATTTTCCTGTTCAAACTCACATACGTGGAAAGTCTGATTGCTTAGAGTCACATATCCATAGAAAAATGAACTGAAAAAGCAGCAAAGAATGAAGGAATTCAAAATGTCTATCTAGTTGTTCAGCATAATGCACTAGGGAAACATCAGCTTTACCTAAAGATCTCTGTGCTCTTTGAGGCACTCATTATATACACTAGCATGCAGACTTCCATGTTTTGTATGACTTCTTGAGCTAACTCAGCTACTGGTAGCAGTCTAATTACAGAAGCATGGAGCTCACAGTTCACCGTCCATGAAATTATCCTTCTTCCTGCAGCCGAATTACTCATTTAAATGTAGCTTGGATAACCTCAGGAGCAGGATGAACTGAAACATCTCTTTAACTGTTGGTGAAGAAGCAGGGTAAATTAACCAGAGAAGCCTGGGATTTCAGTGATTTAGGGGGTTGCATGGTTTTCCAAGTGAACAGTGCAAACTCTTCCTACAACGACCTCTACTTCTCAGAAGTTTCTAGAAACTTACGGGAAAAACACCTCAAAATTGTCAATCCCTGTGACTTACTCCACAGTGCCAGATGCAGAAGAATGACTCTGTAGAACTGCACCACAAACTGGTTTTAGAAAAGTACCACACAAAAGGCTGGATTGTGTCTCTCCTCCACCACGTTTAAACTATAGAAAGTATGGATACTTATATATAAAGATAGTTCATTTATTATGGACAATATGGGTAACAGCTGATGCTAGAGAATCAAAACTTCTTAAAAGTCCAGTCAGGAGTGAGATTCCGGAGCTGGCTGATGCTGCATGTGCTGCCTGGAAAGGCTGGCAGTGGCTAAGGGCAGGAGGACCAAAGCAGGGGCTCGTCCACGGCAGCTGCCATGCTCCAAGGCTGCGTTCAAACACACACCACAGCAACCCCTCGCTTAGCCCACAGCCCTTTACTCATACTTCTGGCAAATAAACCCTGCCCAGGTTTTCCAGATGGCATGGACTATAAGTGCAGGTTATGTTGGCTTCCTACATGAGAGCAATATGGTTAGCCAGTGTGAATCTGCACAGTAGTTTCAAAAAATGCTTTGAAAAATGTCATCATACACATTTACTCCTTCTGTTTAGGACATATTCCAAACTTGAAGAATTTTAGCACTGTAGCTATGGGTACCCTGCTTCACAAACCATACCCACTTACAATCACCAGTTTATCTCATTTAAAAGTAAAATGCTCCTTTTCCCCATCACATTCAGCCAGACCTTATGTCTCCATCTTCTTTTGACCAAATATGTAGAGTATCTAGAGTTTTTTAAGAAACACTAACAATTATTTTTACTGTCACACTGAAATATCTTCTTCAAAGACAAAATATTAATGAAATATTCCTGAGGCTACATCTTCCGTCAACATATATAAAACAAGTCAATTAAAATAAATATGTATTACTGAAATAAGTCACAGTGAATTCATAATGAATGGCATGACAAGAGTCCAATAAAACTTTATCATTTAAACCACCAAGTAAAGATAATGGTGGACCAATCAAACCTCTAAATACTCAGGTCTTAGGACTGACAGCTTGGAGGAAGTAATGTTATGGTTTTGACCTATCAACAAGAAAATGACTGCCCTCCACTTCTTCTTTGAATTGTAATAATAAAAATGTGGCATTTGACTACTTTAAGATTTGAAAGAGGGTAAGTAATGGATAGCAATAAGAATATTTGCCATCATCTTATATTTATAAAGTCAGTGCTACATTTCACTGTAGTAACTTCACAAATGATTAATGAGTGCTATGCAGCAAAGACATTTAAAAGAAAGAAATAAAAATTTTCATTTGTAGAACTCCATGTCTTTGCATTTCAGCTGGAATTGTAATACAGTTCTGATTACTGTAGAGGAGAAGGCAACAAGTCCCACCAAGGATATAGGACAAAATAGCAAAAAAAAAGAAAACTAGGATCTTCAAAAGCCAGGAATTGACATCTCTGAAGCTAGGGAGTCTTGAAAGAGATGAAAATAGTTCTGCAGTGGAGAAAAGAAAAAGTCAAGCATGGTATTTCATAGCTAGGATTGGGATTCAAAGCAGGAAAGAGGGGAGGGTATTTATATACATGTATGCTTATTTTTCTATGTACATGCACACAGCATGAAGTTTCACCTAACTTAAACAAGGTTATAAAATTCCTTGTAGCTACCTCAAACCTCTGCAGAGCACAGTATACTATGTTCAAAGACATCCTGGCTCTAAACAGAATCAAGACTTTGAAGATGTAACAAGGCCAAGGCAGCAGTATTGGCCCTGCTGGAAAATGGAAAGATGTCACTGCCACCAGTACAGCCATCAAAAGGATTGCAGTGTTCACTTAGATTCTCTATAAGATTCTAATATACATTCCATAGTAGTAGCAGTATTAAAATTTTTCTCTTCAAAAACATCTGATAGGATTCTGTCAACTGGACCTTTTACACCATAGTGGTTCTTATACTCCGGGGTATGATAAAATAAACTGATTTTAATACCAGGCACATGAAAATAACTTTTACATTTTATTGAAACAATTTCTTTGTTCCAGTAGGAAAATATTGCTTTTATCTGTAGAAACTGTAATGCTTCACACAAAGAAGCTACATTTCTATATTTAATTTTCATCATCACATGAAGTACAACCCTCTCAGAACTCACCACAAAAATGGTAACCATATGGTCTTTGGTAGCACCTCAGGTAGCCACTCTTGTGACCTACTCAGTGTCCTGGAAAAGACTAATATTACAGTTTCCAACTCACAGCTGGAGCTTTTTGCTGATGTGTTTTTTCCTTCCCACCCCAGACCCACTACATGTGCCTGCTACTTTTTGGATGACATCTCTTCTCATCCAAGGTCTTCTAATGTGCTCACCACTTAGAGCAGTGCCTGCTGATTTCTCCAGACCACCAATGACCAGCACCTGAGACTGCTAACAGGAGGCCCCTCCTAACAACCTCTCTAGGCTCCAGTGCTAGAACCCTGTTTTAAGAAAAAAACATGCTATTATTTATTGGTATACCAGCAGGGCCATCATCAGCCTTTCTCTAGGTAGCTATTCGGCAGCCTGCTCTGATAGAAAACATCTGTTAAATCCACACCAAAACAACCTCTCCACCACCAATTTATCTACACCTCCTATCTACTGCATCTGGCAGGAATAACGAGGCACAGTCGGGCTTACAGCTTAAATAAGGGTAGATTAGGTTCCCACTCTATCCAGGGTTCTGGATGTTTGCTTTACATGGCTTTTCTTCTGCTTCTCATACTTAACTGTTGAATTGTTTCTTAAAAATATGTAAAGTTTCTTGCTACTCTATCTGGCAACCTGAGTAAGAAGTTTATCACAGGCCCATACATGCTGAAAGCACTCTTCTGCTTTTGAATTCATACTGTCTTAAATGCTGCTGCTTCCATTTTAGAGCGGAAGAAGGGCTCTTTTTACAGCTGCATCTGTTTGTATAATAGACATTACCTCCTTCCACAGACTTCGCTTTTCCTTCAATAAACAAATACTAAGTGTTTCAACTTCACAAAAATATTGGTGAGAGCTTTAAATGACTGAATCAAATACACATTAGCAAATACCTTTTAAATGCTAAAATGTACTAAGATGAAACTAACAGAAGGTGAAAAAGAGGAGTTTTTAGAGTAACACAAAAAGAGTGAGATCCCCCTTTGTACCTGTGAAAACATGAGAAAATGCAAAATGGAATAATTTAACACTCTTTGTTCAAACAGTATCTTCAGTAATACACTGAATTGTGCTTAAATCTTGGAAAGACATATATTGTGAGTTAACTGACGTTCAAGCAAGTGTCACAAAGGTATCTTTTAGGATGTAATAGATAAATCAGTAATAAATGCTGCATGTTTTTTAATCATTGCACAACACATTCTGGATGGTCAGATACCTTCTAGTAGTTAGCAGGTACAGTCACATAGTGCTTGCACACTGTCACACAGCATGAGCTCAGTGAAGTATCAGGATTCACGGGAAAGTGCACAGCCTCCAGTGAACAAACTCAAACTCACATCTGACTTGCTGGCTGACATCGGGGAACCATCTCTCTGCCCCTGCTCCCTCTCTCCATGAATGAATGGGGATAATGGCAAAATAAATGCTTCTTAATGTCCCTTTATTTTATTGTAGAAACCATAATATTGACATTCCCCCCTATCACCACCTCATCTTTTAACAGCTGCATTGCAGGAAATCCAAGCCCTGACAGAAGATGTGTGTATATATTACTGTTACTTATATGTTCAATTAAATGTTGATTATATAAAACTTTGGCTTTTAATCAGCTTAGAGGGATATAAATTTAAAATATGAGATGTCAGTATGCTTTCTGAAGTGCTCAGAGTTTTGGATATTTAACAGTATTGAAGCATAATTGAAAGTGTCTTTAAAGTCAATATAATGAAAAATAATTGCTCGTGTCAAGGAAAAGTTGGATATTACAGGAAAGTGAAATAAGAGTTAATATATTCTCCTGCCCAGGAATAAGGGTTCGTCTATGAAAAGCAAAGGAAAAACACATCTGAAAGCAAAATTCTTTCTTTCACCTGTTTGTAGAGTTCGGATTAAATGATTTTGAGTTGTTAGCCAAACACAAGGGCAGTACTACACATGACTGCAGCAGAAACATGGCAAAAGAAATGTAAAAATCCCTAAAAGGAAGTACCAAACCACCATCCCCATTCTCAGGACCTGACTCAAAGCAATAGTTTTAAATATATATCTGTGCTACATATATATCTATATAGTGTGTATGTATACAGCTATTAAATCTAGAAATGAATGAACACAACTTTGGACACTGAATGACTAGTGGGAAGATCAGATTCTATTCTATTTTGAAAGCTATTACTAGTCCTCTCTGCTGTCCTGAATGTTTTCTGCCACCAATCGTTTTCAATTCTCAACCCTGAACAGAATAGGATATAACATGATCTCAAGTCTGTCAAATAACCATTCAGGTTAAGCACTGACTTCCTAATGGTAACCCTGGTATGGAGAGGTGATGTCAGGACCCAAATTATCACAGCAATTCAAGAAATACCATGTTTAAATACAATATTCTATATAAAATGGCAACAGATAAAAAACCAGAAACACAATAATTAAAAGGCCGTTCTACAATAAATGAAATCTAGTTCCACTAAAAGAGACTATTTGCCTCCTAATATATATATATATCATACTTGATGTATCGTTAGACATTAATATATTTAGAAAGCAACATCATACTATCATAGGTAACTGATTTCTGATTATATTTATATGTTCTTCCACTACACTAACACATGTTGATAGATACCAAAAATATCTGCACTTTTAGAGGTCTCTAATTTTGAATTAATTACCTAACATCTAGCTTTGCAGTCTATTCCTACTGTGAACATACTCTTAGTGGTTCTCATAGCAACCAATTTGTATTTAATAACGTAGCAGAATGACTTATTAAACCTACATGAAAAAGCTATATTTGATACATGCAGTAGCACATAATAATAATAGCTGCTGATTAAATTAGTCAGCTTGATACAGAAAGGACTTGAATCACAGAATCTCATACATCAGAGAAAGAAAAAGACACATCATTTTATCCAGTACATCTACCTTCTAATGCATAATTTATCTCAGGATACATTTTGAAATTTTTGTCTAGCTCAATTTTAAATGCCTCCAATAATGATACTTTCATTCCTTTTCTACAAAGCTTAGTGTTATGAATGGATAATGTGGGTTTAAATCAGTCCTTGCCTTTTGCCCAGGCCTATGGCAGCAGCCAGTTGTGTTATTGAGGTAGCCAGCACCCCAAAATCCACTACCATTCACAAGTTCTTTAATNAACTAACAGACATAAGACTTAAAACAGACTATTACTGCACAGGGATATAACAAAAAGGGATATACTAGTATTTCATGTGGAGTTAAAGGTATCACTAAATTTACAGCTAGCCAAGAAA
>WEIT01005168.1:2774-17635 GCA_013389985.1 Dryoscopus gambensis
CCTCTTTTTAATTTACAAACGTATGAGGTAAAAATTTACTTGGTTTTTTAAGCTTAAGTTGATATTTAAATGCAGTTAGCTGAAAGCATAAGCAAGGACTCTTAACATAACACGCAGATAATCACAAGAAAATCTCGCAAGATAAAAAAAATTTCTGGTGTCACCTGTGTGGATGCGACTGTGTCTCTCCAGCTGACTTGGCTTAGCAAAAGCTTTTTCACAGGTATCACACTTAAACACTCTAGGCTTCTGGGAACTCAGTGAAGGTCCACCCTGATGGGTTAGCATGTGTTCCTAAGCCAATATAGGAAAAAAAAAATTCAAAATTCAGACCATTTAAAAAGACTTCAGTACTTAACATAAAAATATATTCACACCTTGAAGACAAAAGCAGAGGACTTTAGTCATCAGCAGACAAGCTGCAAGAAAATGGAAGCCTGCATTTGTTTTTTTTCTTTTAAATGAGAGATTTTTTTTGTGTATCAACTCTCTCTAAGGCTGAAGCACCGGTATCTTTACCCTTCTGAAAAACTCCATCAATCACTGTATGTCTTTCTTTTCTGGCATACATTAGTCCCCTCATTAATTATCTGAAGCAAAATAAAACACAAAAACCAAACCAGAGTTCCTTAAATGCTTTGTTCATCTACCAAGAGGTTTTTTGACAACTGTGCATTGTAAGCTAATGTAGGATTTTCCCCCCTCTCCTCTACAGTATCCAATCTCCCTCCTTGTCTGATATGTAGGTATTCCTCAGCACCTGAATTGGTAACACTGTAAAACTCTATGGGCCTCAAAGAGGTGCGGATCACAACATAAACACACACAGCTGCACTATGTCAAGATGCAAACAGACCCACTTCACAATGGACTCTTAACTGAAAAAACCACCAGAAAATAAAATCACTGAGGTTCTTACAGGTAAGACAGCAGGATATTTTATCTTCGTGAAGAAGCATCAGTAATAGTTCTAACTTCAGTGTTTTTAATACCCTGATGCTGGGCCCAGAAGTTTTGCAAACTTAGAAAAGTATCTTACGCTATCTATTAATTTTTTCATTTTATTTATTAATGTCAAGCTAAAGTTCAAATTACAAAAGAAAATAAATAAAAATACATATAACTAAAAAAATCTAACCGAGAACTGTCTGTGAAACAGTACTGCAAATACTTGTGAGTGATGTGTGTGTGAATATTCTTTTCTAGTCTATTTCATTATGGACTAAACTATTAATTAGTCTTTACTATACCTAAACAATAAGCCTTCTTGATGTCTATGAAGTCCTATTCCTCACTCCACGAACTGAAGCAAACTGTGTCTGCAGAGTTTGTTTACACTGGAAAATCAGTGAGACAGTTACACGGAAGAATATTATTATTACAGTAATTATAATAATATAGTATTATAGGAAAATAATATAAGGTCTTCATAGAAAAATCAGATCTCTATAAACCCCAGCTTAGGGTGGAAATGAACAAAATCTTTTGGTTTTATTTTGTTAATTACCCCCTCAAGCATTGAAATCGTGGAAGCACACTATGACCTACTCCAGAAAAATTATCTGAAACCAGTTCCTTCTTTCTTCCACCACAAAACCCAAAAAAACCCCAAAAAAAACCAAACCTCCAAATCCCAACAACCCACCACCCCACTTTCTACTTGAAAGCAAATATATCATCCAGATAGCCCTGTAAAACTTCCTGCCAATTTTCTCTGAAGAAACAGTTTGTGATGCAATTCTGTTCCACTGATTTGTGCATCTCTTATACTTTTCCTGTAAAATAAATATACTTTTGAAAATAGTTCATGGAAATGCAACATTCTGAAGTGCAATCATCTCTTTATAGACATACTTAGTATTTTACTGGTAGTTCATGTTATGTTTCACAACTTTATTAGTGTAATTCTTTAATTCTTCAGAGAGTAATTATCTTGGGGCACCAAATAAGCACTATCTAATTAGAAAATAAGATCAGGAAACCTTCTTTGAAATGGCTCATGCATTGGTATGTCACTCTTATACCCCATCTCTCCTGAAACATTAATTGTAACCAGCTCTAGAAGTGTGGCAATAAAAAGTTTGTGTCATTCCATTGTTTTAATAAGATGATAAGGCCTTTTTCCTTTCATCCTGGAATCATGTCTGTGCTTTATTTACTATGATCAGGCAACTTGCAGATAGTTCCACTACATATTGATATGAAATTGAACAGTTTAGTCACTGTGCATGTCTTTTCTCATCTCTGAAGCTGTAAAATAGGACAGTAACCCACAACAGATGGGGAACTGAAGTCACTGGACTGAAAAGTCTTCACACTGGGGGTAAGGTGGGTGGTGGAGGAGTTCATACATGATCTCTAAAGAGGATTTTCATGTGGATAATTGTGAATCTGGTGGTACTGATATCTTTGGAAAAAGTACATACATAGTTAAGTACTGGCATCTAAACATTGATACCCTTGATACCCTTATCTCTCACTGGGTTTTTCTGAAAAGCCTGAAGTTTGGCAGTGCCCTTAATATTTTTGGTGGTCTCCAGAATTCCATCAGTATAAAATGAAGACCATGAGCAACAGATCACTAAACCCTTCCCAAAATCCTAAGCCAAACCCCATGGTTTCCTTTATCTTTGTTGAATTTGCTGTTAAAGGCTGCTTCACAGCTGACGATGCTTCTAACACCTTGATAAAGAAAAGAGTCTGATAAGGGGTGGAATTTGTTTTAGCAAATGATGGCCCAGTGGTAAACGAAACTGTCCTTTAAGACCTTTAAGATCAAAGCCAACCATTAACCTGCACTGACAATTCTACCACTAAACTATGTCTGCTAAGACACTATCCATAGTGCCACATCTCCACATCTTCTAAATACCGTCAGAGTTGGTGACTCAAGGGCTTCCCTGTACAGCCTGTGCCAGTGCTTGACAAGCCTTTCAGCAAAGAAATTTTCCCTAATATCGCATCTAAACCTCTCCTAACACAATTGAGGTGATTTCCTCTTGTCCTATTGCTCATTACCCAGCAGAAGAAGCCAACCCCTACCTGGCCACAACCTCCTTTCACGGAACTGAAGAGAGTAGTAAGTGACCTCCCCAGCCTCCTTTTCTCCAGGCTAAACAACCACAACTTTGCTCAGCTACTCCTCCTGAGACTTGTGCTCCACACCTTTCACCAGCTTCGTTGCCATTCTCTGGACATGCTCCAGAACCTCAATGTCCTTCTTGAAGTGAGGGCCCAAAACTGAACACAGGATTTGAGTTGCAGCCTTGCTAGCATGAAGTACAGAGGGGACAGCCACTGCCCTGCTCCTGCTGGCCACACTACTGCTGATACAGGCCAGGACGCCATTGGCCTCCTTGGCCACCTGGGCCCACCCTGGCTCATGTTCAGCCACTGTCAATCAGCACCCCCAGGTCCTTTTCCACCAGCAGCTTCCCAGCCACTCTGCCCCCAGCCTGTAGCGCTGCCTGGGGGTGCTGTGACCCAAGGGCAGCACTTGGCACTCGGCCTTGTTGAACCTCACACAATGGGTCTCAGCCCACTGATCCGGCCTGTCCAGATCGCTCTGCAGAGCCTTCCTGCCCTCCAGCAGATCAACACTCCTGCCCAACTTGGTGTTGTCTGCAAAATGACTGAGAGTGCACTCGATTCTCTTGCCCAGATCATTGATAATGATATTAAATAGAACGGGCCCCAGTACTGAGAAACACCAGTTGTGACTGGCCAGCAGCTGGATGTAATTCCATTCACCAGCACTCTCTGAGCCTGGACATACAGCCAATTATTTTCCCAGCAAACAGTGAACCTGTCCAAGCCATGGAACGTCAGTTTCTCCAAGAGTATGCTGTGTGTAATAGTGTCAAAGGCTTTGCTGAAGTCCAGGTAGTCAACATCCACAGCCTTTCCCTCCTCCACTGAGCGAGTCACTTTGTCATAGGAAATCACATTACTCAAGCAGGACCTGCTTTTCATAAACCCATACTGGTTGTGCCTGATCTCCTGGCTGTCCCGCATGTGCCACATGATGGCACTCAAGATGAGCTGCTCCATAACGTTTCCTGGCATCGAGATCAGGCTGAAAGGCCTGTAGTTTCCCAGATCCTTCTTCCAGCCCTTGTACATGGGTATCACAGGTGCTAAGATCCAGTCAACTGGGACCTCCCTGGTTAGCCAGCACTGCTCATCATAAATGATTGAAAGTTGCTTGGCAAGCTCTTCTGACAGGTCCCTTGGTACCCTGGCATGGATTCCATCCAGTCCTACACATGACTTGTGCATGTCTAAGTGGTGTAGGAGCTCACTGACCATTTCCTCTACTTCCACTGAGATGGCTCCGGTGCTGCACACACCAATACAGGGACATTACAAATGTGCTCCAGTGTACTCAGCACATTGGGGTGGAGCCCGAAGGACGTCACTAGCACATGAACCCTCAAACACTGGCGTGCTGCCCTCAAGCTTATCTCCAGCAAGTCTGGTTTTATCTCTTTCTCCCTACAAATCTAGTTTAGATGATCTCTTTCAATGAGCCCTGCTAACTCCTCAGCAAAGATCTTCTTCCCCTTTGAGACAAGTGTAGCCCATCTGCTGCGGCAGGCCTGCTGTTATGTAGACCAATCTATGATCAAAAACTCCAAAATTCTGCTGGTGATACCAGTCTCAAGACAGTTATTGATCTGCTGGCTCTTCCTGCCTCCTCCTACATCATTCCCTGCAACTATAAGGACAGAGAAGACGATTGCTTGTGCTTCTGATCCCTTAACAAGTTGTCCCAAGGCCCTGAAGTCTCTTGTGCCTACCCTTGAACTTCTTATTGCAACTTAAATCTCTGCCTTCCTGAGAAATCAGTTATGGATAATAATCTGAGGGACATACAAGGGTAAGAAGTTATCTGGTCATATATTTAACCTGGGTCCAGCACATAACAGAAATCAAGGTTAATTATGGGAAAAAAAAAAAAGTAACACCAGCCAGTTCTAAGAAAACAAATTGAAGAGAGACTGATATTTAAGGAAAACAAGTATCGAGACTCTTTTGGTTTTTTCCTGGAAAATTCCTTCTAAGTCAGAGGTTAAGAGTTTCACAACAACATGTTTTATGATAGTTTCCAGTAGCCCAGTTGACAGACATGATCACTTCAAGGGGGTGAACTTCACAAAGAGAGTGTATTTCCTTAAATTATTATATTGAAGTGAAAGAAAATCTATTGAAGAGCTCTCCTAAAGGCTAATATAAAGATAACTTAAATGACTATAAATACATCGCCTTTGGATCCAAAAACGCCTTGCTATAAATTCTGGGAAGCTGGCAAAATTCTGGGCAACTTATATGTTTCCTCTTTTCTTAAAGCTCTTCTTCAAATTACTTCCTTTAAGTATCTCTCAGAGGTAAGATAGTGGCCTGAACAAAGCACTTGTCTAGTACAGCCCAATATTCCTAATAGGCACATTCTATAATCCAGTTAAGAACTTAGGTACACCACTAATTTTTTTAAAAAGACTTGGAAGTATTAGGCTGTTCATAATCTAGGGAAAACAGAGAAAATATCACTAGACAACAGCAATAATATAAGGACATTTTAAACCAAACGCTTCCTCTATCACTGGTACTCACACGACAGAGCATCTACAAATGAAATGGTAAGACGGTAAAGCAGGAAACTTCCTGAGATACCAAAAGATTATCTGGAAATCAGGATTAGCACTGATGATACTCATACGCAAATGAAGTAAGTGAAATCTTTTTCTGACACTACTACTTGCATGACAGGCATTAACATTTTTCATTCTGTAGTCAATATATGCATTAAAATCCTCTCCATGCTCCAGAAGAGAGTTCTCTATCTGTGCATACATTATCCCTTAGACTCCCTTTCTCAGATGCACACCTCTCACACTGTAAAGGGAAAGCAAAGACAAAGAGCTAATAGGTACCTTTTGTTAATATCACAGAAAGTCCAAAACAAAAGGAGTTAAGAGAACAATCAACTGTTATTACCCAATACCTTGAGATGTGTTGCCCGCTTAAAGGCCTTATTGCAGATGTGGCAAACATGTATTCGCTCCTTGCCATGAACCTCTTTGCAGTGGTGCGTCAGCATGGTGACAGAATAAAAGGTTTGGCTACACTCAAAACACTGGTGTCCACGAGTTTCTTTTTCTGCTTGACTGCTTTTAGTCACGTTAGGGGAAACTTCTGTCACCTATCACAATTTACAAATACACTATCAGATAATTTCATACGCACATCCACACTGGTTTATTTTTCAAAATCTACCTCAACATGACAAATTTTTGGAGAGCATCTGCAAGCAACTTACAGACACAAAAGAAGTCAGTTATATGTAAATATGAACTTCTATTTCATTGCTCTAAAGAATGACACATATATGTATTTTCAAAAAACAACATTAATAACTATGATCAAATTGACTTAATATATCATAAATAGAATGTGTGTATATCCATATTTTTCTACATTCAGTTTTATGCTCCTGAACATCTCAGATGATCCTCAATTTCCCACCAAACAAAATTCAAAGCCAAAAGCATTTTGAACAGAAAAAAAACTATCTGTGATTTTGTAGAGGAGAAGAATATTTTCTATTTGTTTAACTTTTTTACTGGGGATTCTATTTTCATAAGGAAGTAAAGCTCTACCTCCAGAAGTACTGAAACACAATGAAAAATTGATAGAATTGGATGGCTGTGTGCTGCATTATTGTTTTGTTTTAATTAGTGAGAACTGCCTGGAAAAACTACTTTCTTCAGATAATTTAACACCAAATTCCTTCAACTTTATACATACAGAAGAATCCCAAGTACGGTAACATAGAAAGAAACAAATGAAGTCACCATCTGCCTTCTCCCATTTCTCCTAGTTTAGAACTTGCCTTACCAGGCTTGTTGAAAATACCCATTCTGCCTTCAAGAAAACAAGTCTGAACCACTTTTTCTAATACCAAAACTGTATTACATATGTATAAGTTTCTATTGTGATTCAAAGGCATAAGAAGTTGAAAAGACTTTGTTGCACCATCACTGAAACAACTTGGATACAGAAAGAATGGGAAAAGTGTACCAATAGGTGCTATTTTTTCCCCACAGCTCCAAAATTTATCTCTTTTTATTATCTAAATACCAACTTGGAAATTTTTGGAGCAGTCTGTGTTGAGTGCATGATTATGGGATTTGTAGAAGGAAACATCTTATTAATTACATTTCTTTTTTGTGTGAATATATATATAAAATATATATACATATTATATATATATGTGTGTGTATATATATATATAAATATATATGTATGAAAGTGGTTTTTAACTCAAACTTAAAACAGAATCTGGGTGACTAGGAAGTCACAGAGAACCTCTTCCCAATACTAATTTTTGGGAATGACATCAGCCCTTATGATTCAGGACAAAAAGGAATTATTCCAGTATTTTGATTAAAAAAAAGTCCAGATACAGAAAGGTATGGTATCTACCTGATACGTTATTTCATCAGAGTTTGCAGGTGCTGAATGGGGTGCATGGCTCACCAGTATGACTTGCTGTGATCCTGATCCACTTTGGCTAGCAAGACTGGAATCTGTGAGTATAGCAGGGAACTGCTGACCCTGTCAGAGAGGGGAGCGCAAAAAAAAAAAGAAAAAAAAAAAGTAACTATATTTAAAAAGCTCTATTTAAACAGTTAACTGCAGTCATGAAAGTTTTCACACCTCAAAAGAACTATGCTTTTTCCTTTAGAAAGAAGCATTTCAGAATCCTATTTGAACAAAGGCAACTGTTTTCCCTCCTTTTCTCCCCTAAATTTAGATCTAACAATTTAAGGGTAACAACAGCTGGAAGTTTGTAAGACTAGATTCAGTTCTGATTAATTTTTACCAGCCTTGCATGAAATGCTGAATGTTTCAGCCTTCCCTTGCCTTTCTTTAACCCCTGTATTCTGATCTCCTGCATGGCCTTCCCACAGTATCTTCTTTTATTTAAATCTCTAAATTAAGCATACTTCCAAACCCCATGAAATCATGATACAAAATCACTACTTATGGTATATGATTACAAATATCTTACTACTTCTATTTCTACACTACTTTTAATGACTTTTCAATTTCTCCAGGAAACACAGTTTTTTTACATACTACCTGTCTATTCACCATGATTTCCCATGTTTGCGTAGCTATTATTATTATTAAATGTTTCAATTTTATTTATCCTTAACAGGAGGCACATGATCTTATTAATAAACACCAACACTGCCAAATGTAATCACTTAAATTATTACAAAGTCTGAAATGAAACCATGTTCTGCTTTGTTACTCTATGATACCAGAAATCACAACATATCCTAAGAATTATTTAATAAATCTTTTCTTCCCTTCCCCAGAGCAAAACTGCAGAGGGAAGCATATAACTTTGCTTCACCAGTTTTAGTCACACCACATGCAAGATAAATAGTATTTAGTTTATATACATTTACGCACTTTAACTCAGGTCAAAAAGTAAATAGAAATCAATCTAAAGCTAGTTAAACTAAGAAAATAGAAGAAACAGCCCAAGTTTTCAGATGTAAAATCTACACTGAAATGTCAACCATACAACCCTAAATTTTCACTTTGTAGTCTTTTAGTATTATTATCTCCCCACTCTGTAGATTCTATTTGCCAATATGTCTTTGGCTCTTGATGACACCATAAAATTCTTAAATTATGTCTGTAAATGAAACTAATAGTAAGGTTACTGGGGAGATGATAGTCCATACAGCACCATTTTCATAAAATTTCTTATAATGCCATCTGTTATTAAAGATAGTCAATTAAATTCTGTCCTGTTGCTTGCTGTGAAAAGCATTGTCGCAACTGCTCTTCAACTCTCAAGTTCACCGGTAGGAAAAAAAATTTACCACATGAAATAATGTATTTCAGAGTACTAAGCTGTACTACTGAATAGTGATGATGAAGTACATAGTTTAACACTAAAAACTGATCTCAAACACTGTTTGAAACAGAAGAACCTATCTGTTCATTTAAAAAAACAAACAACCCTTCAAAACTTATCTGTACTTCTGTTTAAACAGTTCATGTTTCTAGATGCTGTACACACATGGTTGGCAGAGAGAAGGAAAATGAATTTAATTTTCAAACACTGTGTATTTACAGGACAAAATTATTTTCTAAGCAAAATCTCCAATTCCTGCCCTGCAAGAAAGATCAATTTATCTGTCAGTTCAGAAAAGCATCTTACCTGTGAAGTGATATTAAGTGTAACTGCATCAAGACCACCTGACAACATTCCCTGAGTGTCAGCAAGAGTCAAAGTGACACTACCATCTCCTCCAACTCCCGATGAAGACATTACCAAGTTCTGTGCAGAAACTGCAGACTGAGATATGGGTGTTGCTGGAGGAAGGTTTGTTCCACCTGTTGTATTAAGTTCTAGAATATATGCAAAATGGTAAAAAAACCCCATCTGTTACATATATAAACTCTAAACTGCAAACTTATTTTAAGTGAACTTAGTAATTTCTGTTTCTCATTGCTAGGACTTTATTTTGGAATCAACAAAATTGGTTAAACAGCTAATCAAGCATCTAAAATCATCAGTCATGATAAAACTAGAGAAATTACATTTAAATGTAGCTTCATGAACATAGTATTGCATGCACAGGTGCGTATACAAACATATATAGGTAGAAATACATATATATACTGAAAATCTCAAAATTTGAGTACTAGAGCAGATTTGGTATTTTATCACTTCTGCAGCAAAGGCACCAGATTTTGTCATCCTCCAGGTTATAGATACAGTACTTGCGTACTCCTGTAACTGCCTAAAAGTACTAATTTAAGATATGTCTTCTTGTTTTCTTTTTTTTTCTTACTGTGTGAAATAAAGTTCATTTAAACTGACATAACAATTTAAAACTTGTGAGAAAACACAAAACACTCAAAGTTCCTGAATCATGATGTGCAAGATTATACCATTTGATTCTAATATTAATTTTTTAAAATAAAATATTATTTTCAATTAGAAATATCATTATATGCGTACCTGGAGCATTTAGTGAAGGGCCCTGAGACAGAAGCTGGTCGTTGCTTATAGTTAATGTAGCACCTGTGGTCTGACTGCTGATGGTTGGTGTTGTCAGCCTTAAGCCTGTATTCAGATCAGTGCTTCCAGAATTATGCTGAATAAGATCTTGGCCTGAATAGAAATAAGTCCTATTGTAACTGGAATTGTCTCAACATTATTCTGCTACTTTTCTTATAACTAGAAACGAGAGATCATAAAATAACAAAAGCAGAAAATACAACCAAAATATAGAACTAATTTCTACACATGCAGATTTTTATGCAGAGGTTTGACAAGTTTTTAATACAGATGTGATTATGCAAATCCAGATACTAACATGTACAGAAATACCTGAGATTAGTAACATTTAGACAAATATGGATCTCACTTACCTAGATTCAAAGCACCAACTTGATCAATCTATAAAAATCCAGCTGTTAATCAAGGCTATAAATAAAACAGTGAACCAATCTAACGTGTTCTCAAAGCAAATGTGTCTGGTTTTCAAATGCGGATTTGGGGAGTATCTTTTAAAGCTGATGAATATATGAAAAATACACCGTGGGAAAACTGTGGACTGTGAAAAGCCTCGTATGCTACTTTATGAAATAGTGATCTGGTATCATTAAAGATTTTTAAAAACACAAACCAGATATTGTAAGAGTGATTTCTTGAGGACTTCCTGAGGAGGTTGCAGTAGTAGAACCGGAAGCGTGAGCTAGAACTTGACTCAAACTGGAATTATTTATGGTCAACATTATCTCATGTTGTCCATTTGTAGATGACACCATACCCTGTGAAGTCATGACTTGAGTAATGTCTTGTGCACCTAAATAAGTGGTAGAACAAAAAAAAATTCCATTAATATCCTTTGGTGGAATTTTTGATGTGACTTTTAAAAGCAATTTATACATTATTTTCTGAACTCCTATAATCAATGCAGCCAAGGGGAGATGCTGTAACTTGCAGTCTAAAATAAAAATTTTCTTCACATCCAATTTATTCCTGTGCAGTTAAGGTTTTCAGAATGAAGATTATCTATTTTGCTCAAGACTATGGAAGTTCTTAAGCATTTTCACTATACAGAATCATAGAATGGTGTGGGTTAGAAGGGACCCTAAAGATCACAGAGTTCCAACTCCCCTGTCATGGGCAGTGACAGCTTCCACTACACCAAGCTGCTCAAAGCCCCATTCAACCTGGCCTTGAACACTTCCAGGGATGGGGCATCCACAGCTTCCGTGGGCAACCTGTTCTGGTGCCTCACGACCCTCACCTTCAAAAGAATTTCTCCCTAATATCTAATCTAAACTCACTCTCTAATTCACCTTCTGTAAAAAATTGTTTTAAGAAAGGATAACACAAAGCTGTAAAATTTGCTGAAGATGCTCATGCAAGAACTGCAGGTTTATTTTATTACAATGAGGTGTTTGATGGGAGCAGGGGGAGGCAGGGGGGTGACATTTTCTCACTGTGGGCAATACCCTAAGTAAAATTAAGAAATTGAAAGCACAATAAAACTACTGACAGTGCTTACCATTAGCGCTGGTCGTCAGCACAGACTCCTGCTCAGACAGGGACCCTATTGTCATGTTAGCAGATGATGTTACTGTGGGCTGCAAAGACAAGCCTGATATGGGCTGAATAACCACATTAGCTGGCACTGCATTTTCTGTTGCCTGGAGGGAGGGATTCTGTGGAGCCATGGTGGGATCTCCAGTCAGCTGCTGAGTAAGTAAATTACTCTGCTGTAATGTCTGCTGTAGGATACTTGGATCGATCTGGAAAACAAGTTTTCAGCAATCAATCTGAAGTTAACAAACTGGGTTAAATGAATATTCTTAACATGCATTCAGAATACATATTTATTGCATATAGAGTATATACAGTACTGAAAATTTATAATTAAAGATTTAAAATGTAATTTTTATGTGTCTGTATATAGCCAGTCTCTAAAGTTACTATGTAACCAGTCTACTCAGATTCACCTTCCCTCCCTTCCCTCAGCAAAATGTTTGGGAAATCATCATCAGTTACCTATCAGCACGCCTGGCCCCAGGTGAACACACTTCTGGTATTCTGTACTGTCTTACTAGTGCATGCAATGCTTATCACTGTCTCCAAGCTTTTGAAAGTGAAAAGGCATGGAGCAGAGAGAAGACTGATACCAGAAATTATTTATTTTTTCAGCTACTAGGGGTCATTTCACAAGCCAACAGTCGTTCTCTACTTGAAGATAAGACATTTGACTCTTCAGAGATGTTAAGCGGTTGAGTAAAACAAAATTAAAATGTCTTCATTTTATGCTTAAAACTCCTTGAGCAGAGGTACTATGAGCAATTCAATGCAACTCTGCAGATGTCCCTTCCCTGACCTTGGGCTTGTACCTGGTGACCTCCAGAGGTCTCCTCCCACATCAAAAACTCTGTGTAACTGATCAAACACAACCAATTTCAAGAAAATAATTGTTTCACACATCTCAAATACTTTTAAATGCAATCATCTCACTTCTTTCTGTTGCTCCTTTTAGAGGCTCAGTGGGAATTTAAATTGTGAATCCAACTATTAAAAGCTTGCAAAGTAACATAGTGTCTTATGTTTAGAAAAGCACATTCTGTGCAATAATTTGGGGTTTTTTGGGGAGGTGAGAGGGGTGGTGCCTTTTGGGTGGGAACCTAAAGTACTTTTGAAGTGTAAAGACAAAATGGAATTAAAAGAAAAAAAAATACAAATTTTAAAGCAGCATGTCAAAATCCCAGAGAGGTAAAAAACTGAGAAAAATGAAAACAAAATAAACCAAACCAGCAAAATATCCCACTGTGCAGCTATTTTTTAAGTCTTCTAACATTGTACAACTGATACAGTAAGTTGCTGCTCACTTAACTCAAGGGAACTCTTCCAGAATTATGTAGGCTCCTTCAACATTCTTCAGCCCCCAAAGTGACTCTACAGAATTAAAAGCAAGGAACAGTGAGCAACTTACCTGTAACGTTATATTGTTAATACCAGCAGCATCTATTCCAGAAATCTGAACATTTTGTCCAACCAGATTAGCAGCAAGTTGTAACTGTATTCCTTCAAGAGTGGCCAAGCTACCATCTGTCAAGGACACAGTTAAGTCACCTCCAGCTACCAAAGAAAACAATTATATTGTAATGTTTTTATTTACAATTACTGACTACCTCTTTCAGCGTGCTTATTTTTATAAATTAAATCAATATAAAAGCTATGTACACACACATTTATTTATGACAAGAAAAATAATTTGAAGTAGATGATTGCCTGTTTTAAAGCTTCATAAATCCCATGTGATTTAAGGATTGCTATTTAGGCACTAGCTCACAGCTTACAAAACAAGAATCCTTCCAGAGTAGCATTAGAAATCTGGAGAAACTGGGTTTAGGTTTCCTTGGCAAGTGTGCTGCACCTAAATGAAGCAGTACACACACAGGATATTTACATTCTGACTCTGAATATACACATGAAAGTTACTGCCACATTTCGCCCAGCAGAGACATGGTTCAGTATCAAAGCGTCAAAGTTCATCCTCTGTACTTACATGGATGAAAATAAAGGTACATTAGCAATTAAAATCCAAAAGTCTTTAAAACTTGAAAAGAATGTTCTAGTTTCAAAAGTGGAGAATAGACCATCTCTACAAAGGGTTTAAGAGAATATAAAGAAAAAGTCATCTAGTGTTTGATGTACCTTCTTCCCCAAACACCATTGAGTGTGATCAACCAGTTTCCTTTGGTCGATGCTTCAAAAACATCTATCCTTCCCTCTTCAGAATTCTTTGATATAATAAATCTGGTTTACAATGCACCCAAAAAATACCTGCCCTGGGTAAAACCCATATTACTAGTCTCAGTTTAAGAAGACCTTTTTCTAGGACATCTGAACATACTAAACACTCCTCCTTATGATGTTCAAAAATCCAAGCAAACACCAATCGATTTTTCATCAAAAGTTTATCACTAATTGTGCCTGTCAAATAACATCAGTATTTTCTGAACACCAACAATTTGTTCGTTTTGGATAACAGCTTAGGTCAAATCAGATAAGCTGGAATGGCTGCAGTGAAATATGAGACTGATGTAATACTCTGAATTTGGGGGCATATCTGCGAAATCATAGACATGTACTGAAAAAAATGCCAAAGCAGCATAGAAAATCAAAGTCTCGCTTTAAGAAATGACAGACAGTCCAAGACCCACAATTTAAGTGGTACATTTAATAACATCAGGGCAGGTTGCCAGAGACCTGAACACTATTCTGCTCTTAAAATCGTCCCTGTCCCAAGTTTACCTGAGCACTTACACAAACATTGGGTGAGTAAGCACTTACACAAAAAAATACCTGAAAAAAAATTAGAAATTAGCAAGGATCATTCTGAAAAGGTCACTTTCTTGCAACATGAAGCATGTTGTGTATTCTCTGCCAGTTGGCCTCAAAGAACGGCCTCTGGCACATTTAATGTGCTAATGCAGCTGCAGTCACTGCCAATTGCTGAGACTTTATATCCTAGGCACTTAATTATCTAACATACTTGCCTACACTACTGGGTTTTTGTATTGCTGAAGAGTTTTATTGTTTTGTTTTGAGGTTGGGGGTCTTTTGGTTGGTTTTCTTTTGGTGTGTGTGTGTGTTTTTTTCTTTTTGTTTTGGACAAATAACTGCACAGGTACAGCAGAGGATATGCACTTAAAAGACAGGCTTCATTATTCACATAAATAACCAGTGTAGACAGCGCAACTGGTTTGCTTCTTTTCTTTTTTAAAAAGCAGAG
>WEIT01005169.1:7304-24886 GCA_013389985.1 Dryoscopus gambensis
GCAACCCAGCGACCCCGCGCAGGCGGTGGCGGCACAGGGGCCCAATCCAGGCAGCGCCAGCGCGGACGAGGGCGGGGCAGCAGTGGCCACTCAAAACCAGCATATACAGCACCAACAACGCAGACCTGCAAAAGGAGACAATAAAGCAATTGCTGCTAAGGTTTTGGGGACTGTGAAATGGTATAATGCGAAACAAAATTATGGATTCACCATAAGACATGATACAAAGGAAGATGTATTCATCCATCAGACTGTGATTAAGAAGAACAACCCCCGAAAATTACTCCTTAGCTTAGGAGATGGAGAAACTGTGGTATTTGATATTGTTCAAGATAAAAAAGGCCTACAGGCAGCCAACGTGACAGGACCAGGTGAAGCTCCTGTAAAAGGCAGCCAATCTGCACCAGATGGCAGTTATCCTCAACAATATCCTCATTATAAACTACCCCTACAGTCTCCCTTCCCCCATCCTACCTTTCCCTTTTATTATACCCAGTTTATGTATCCACAAATTCCTACCCCATTTCTCCCTCCACGGTTTGCCTCCCAAAACCATGCTTTTCCATGGTTCAAACCCATTCCCTCAAAATTCCCCAGTACCTAGGGGGAAGGTGAGAGGAGGGGAGGGAAGGAAAGGAAAGGAAAGAATTAACTTTCTTTTTTTGAAATTCTTTTTCTTATTTCGTGTTTATTCTGTTGTTTCATATGTTGAGCTTTAAAATCCTTAAGAAAAACCTTCTTAATAAAAACAAAAAGGGTGAGATATTGGGGCTCTTCCCTCTCACTTCCCCTGGGGGAAGGGGACCCTGGGCTGGAAGCATGGTCTGGGCATGGGGTTTCCCCCTGCCCCTGGTCACATGTACCCAAGTCCTGTTCCCCATTGGTCACTGGTATTCCTCCTGCCCCAGGAACTTTTGGTTCTCACATGATTCTTCAGTCTGTGTGCTGGACTCTCAGGCATATGGGCTGGAAAAGAAAGATCGCTGAAACGTCTACGCAAAAAGAGCATTTCCCTGATTCTTTCCATGGGTCCCGCTGTCTTCGGGAAGGTTGCAGGAGACCTCACTGCAGCACACCAGAGTCTGCAGGGTGGTTGGGGGAGGCTGTGGGACCCCAGGATGGCAGAAGGGCAGGTGCTGGCAGACACTGGCTCCCAGTGGGAATCCCCTGGGGATGTGGGCAGTGGGCACATGGCAAGGGTGGCCTGTGCTGGGGAATTCAAACCCCAGCCTGGGGACAGGACTGAGACACGATGGAAGGGAGCCCAGGACCACTGTGACACTGACCACCAGCCCCACATGCTAGCCCCACACCGCTGTCCCTCCTGGGACACTCCTGCTCCGCCCAGGCTCTGCCCTGGTGGGAGGAGTCTTTACCACCCAAAAGCAGCCTGTTCCCCCAGAGCTGGCCAAGGTGGGGATGCCAATGACCACGGCTCTTCCTGTCCCACCTGGACCAGCTCTGGGGACAGCCAGCAATGGATGGACTGGCCCATCTCTGCCTTTCCAGTAAGACCTTTGTAAGAATCCCTGGTGTGAGCCCAGAACTGCAGTGTGTCACCTCTTCCCATCACGGTCTGCTGGGGTGCCAGGCACAGCTGGGCCCCATGTGTAGGGTGGGTGCTTTTGGTACAGCAGAAATATAATAAATATATTGTTTATAAATGTTAATTATAATTTATAAAAATAACAAAGAAGAAAATCTCATGGCTTTTGCAGGAAGGAGAAAACAGGTTTAAACTTCACCTGCACCCAGGTGAGCCTCCACCCAGCTCCCATGGCTGCTGCTGTGCCCTGGGTGCTGCCCACAGCTTCCAGAGGGCATGCCCACTGGGCATGAGGTAGATCCCCAAAGCAGCACAAAAAGCCAAAAATCAGGGCGGAGGCCCTTGGGACACTCCTGGTTGCCACGCAACCTTCTGCTTTCCTCCATGATGCTGTGATGTTGTCCTGGAGATGACCTGACCCACACCCCGGGATTCCCAGTGGCCCCCAGAGCCCTGGGTACTCAGCCAATGCGGCTCAGTGTCACCAGGGACATCCCAGCAGCACTAATCCCAGGGGCACTGGGGGCACTGACATGGCCCAGGGACGCTCTGGCAGCACCAGACAGCCCAGGGACACACCACCAGCACCTGCCTGGCCTGGCCACATGCTGACAGCACTCACCATTGCACCAAATGTGCTGGGGATGTCAGCAGCCATGGCTCAGCCCCATTCCACTTTCAGCCTCTTACCCACCTCCTGACAGACATTTGTTCACTGAGGCAGCCAAATATTTTCTGTTTAAAGCAGTAACTAAATTACATTTCACCCTGGAAAATAATCTGTACTGCAATTTGGCTTCATTTGTGGTCAAAAGCAGCCGTGCTGCAGCGAGAACAGGTGTCTTGGGTGTCCGTGCACCACGCTTCTGCCTCCTCGCAAAGTTTATAAGAATAGACAAAATAGATGAAAATAGAGGGCACTGGGGAGGAGTCATCTCCTCTACACCCCCATGGCAAACTTGCCAGCTCCTCTGCTTGACATGGGGTGCTGCCAGCTGCTGTGTGCCCCATAGAGCAGCTCTAATTTCTGGCTGTGGCAGGGGGCACAGCCCTGGCTGCTTCATGCTGTGGCCACGCTGGCCTCATCCCAGGATTTATTACTCCTGCTCTTGCAGGAATCACCTGGTGGTGCCTGGTCACTCCACTCACATGGAATAGAGCACCTGTGGGGCATGGGGAACCTTTCACAGAAACCAAGGAGGTGCTCCCAGCTGGCCCACCTGCCCTGGGGACCTGAAGGCCACGGAGCCACTGGAGTTGCCTTTGAGTTCCTGGGCTCATAGAGGAAGGTTATTCCCCACTATGCACCTACACAGGCCCCATCTGCCAAACACCACCTGTTCCAAGACTTGGTTGATGGAGACCCACTTCCAATCCAAGGCCTTAGGTGAGATTTCCAGACTCCCAAAACAGCTAGGAGCATCAACCCCTCCTCAATAGGAAAGAAGAAAGCATCAGGCTCCAAACCAGCCATAGAACGCCCTTCCTGCACCTGGCTCTGCACTTTGGGACTGCAGAGGAAGATATTTAACTATCAGACATTTGTGATTCTTCAGAGATCACTGTGGGACCTGCCTTAACCTTCCCTGAAGCACTGTGGTGAGGAGCTTAGGCAGGTGGCACCAGCTGAAGCTACTGAAGATGAAGCCAGCAGGAAAACAGATGTTCACATATCCCAGCTTGAGGTTTCTGGACCTGTCACTTCAGTGCTTTTGTTCCAGTCCTCAGGTGGGGCAGCTTGGGCAAAGCACCAGAGCTGCTGCAAAGGTGAAATCCCAGGGACAGCGCAGGGCCCCTGCCAGAGAAACAGCCCCTGCACTGCAGCAGCAAGCACGGACACACACAGGTCCTGCAGCCTTGACCCGCACTGGGAACTCGTTCCCTCCCTAGGGAGCTCGGAGATGGTCCATGGGGATCTGGCTGGATGGCACTGACAGACCCACTAACCCAGCCCAGTGCCCTGGGGCTGGCTGGTGCATCACCCTCATGGGACACAGGGCCCTCCCCCACTGCTGCCCAACTCCTCTCCAAATCCAAAGCTGAGGGGTCCCATCCTATCTCCTCTCCCTGCCCAGACAGCAGAGCCCTCACCCTCACAGGACTCCGCACCTGAAGCATACAGCTTTTCCATGTCCTGGGTGGGTATCCAGAGTGGCTGCACCACAGGGGACCCACACCTAAGATGGGAAGCAGCACATGGAGTAACTGGAGAACACTGGCACTGCAGGAGCATCAGCCTCCCTTCAAAAGCCAGTCTTTGATGTTTTCACTCCCCACACTGTTGAGATGCAACATGATTTCCCTACCTACAAGCCTCACTGCTCCCAGAACTACTGAGGTGCAGAGGGTGTGCAATTCTGCTACCTCTGTCCTGGGAAACATCTCCATTGGAGAATTTCAACCAAGGCTTTGGAAAATACTAAAAATTAACCAGTGCAAAGTTACTAGATAAGAATCTTTAAAATTTATTGGACTAATTGTGTTACATTCAGTATTTGATGTGTTTCTCCTGGACAAAGAATTGGCATAAATACAAACAAGCCTTTGTGTGCCTTCCCTAAACAAATAAGAGATAAAGTACTAGAGACAAGGGAACATAGTTCACATCTTCATATTTACATTTTACCTTTACTTTACAATTTAGCGCCAGGAATATTTACAGAAAAATACAATAAGAACAAAAAGTTCATGTCTTGGCAACATACAGGAATTCATACAAATTGTCTATGATTGAAGCACATGATATCTGGCATTCTCACTTCTAATTGCTCCTGCTAAATCCACAGGGAAAAGGGCTGTGTTTGCTTTCAAAGGTATCACTCAATTACACAGTCATGAAAACGCATCAAATTTGTCTGTGAGGCTGAAATTTAGTTCTCTCCTCTTCCTGGGCATGCAGAACCTTGTGAAAAGAAATGCTGTGACCTATGGAGAACCCAGCAGGTACAGCCCAGGGGCAGCCAGGGCTGCTGCTCCCTACAGCCTCGCACACACTGCTACCCACAGATGCCCCAGTTTCCACTGGCACTGTCCTCCCCCTGTCCTGCTTGCTGTAAGGTTCTAATGCCTTTCTAAAAGTACCTTTAAAAGAATGGCTTTTCTTTAAAAGTCTCTATAAAGGTACTAAAATGTAATTTCAACATTGTGTTTAACAATGTGACAGTGGTTACCTCCTGCTCTGTTAAAACAGAATTATGAACCCAAACTGAAAGGTTTGATGAGAAGAAAGAGTCCCCATTTAATTACCGTGGAACACCTGCAGGTCAGTGGGGAGGGTCAGCACTCATCCCCTCTGATGGACAGGGATGCTGACCCAAGCCACTCAAGCATCAAGTCAGAAAGTGTATGCAGCAGTTTGTGATATTAAAAAGATCAGAATTCTTGACTAACTCTTGCAATCACCATGGAAATAAACCTCATTTCCTCTGACCCTTCAGGGGAAAAGTTCTCAAGACAGTACCCTGGACTAGCTAAAGCCATCAGAGTTTGGTCAGACTTTGAGAGGAGATGGACACAATTCCCAGACTGGTGGGGCGCATTTTGTTAAGAAGCCCGAGACCTCCCCACGTCCTGGGGAAGGAGGGACAGTCCCTGCAGGCACCCTGCACTGGCACAGCCCTGCCCAGGGTGCCCACTGCTATGACCAGCATCCAAACCGGGAGGGATGGCAGCACATTTCTGCACCTCAGCATTTTTATACTGAACTGTGACCTTCCTGTAGGCTCACCTTTCCAGAGAGCCAATACCACCACCTACAGCCAGGTCACACCACCTGTAACCTGCACACCAGCTGGTTCTACAACTCAACAGACACGTGTTCCAAACATCCATCTCCTGGCACTGGGAGTGGCCATAATGTGCCCAAATTCCCTTCTTTCAAGACTCGTGCCAAGTCATGTGGCTCTCACAGCTGTTATTGCTCCCATGGGTGCCTTTAGGTGAACATGGAAATAGACCCAAGACAACCCTTCAGCCAAGCACAGGCCTTTTTAAAAAGTAAATCTTCAGGCAGTCCACTTGGCTATCCCTGCCAGAAACCACTCAGGGTTTGCCCCAGTGCCCATCTCTGCATTTGTGGCTGCTCCCGACTGCCTGACAGCAGCACCCGGTGCAGCTGTGCTGCATCAGCCAGGGCTGTGTGACACTCAGCCGGGGTAGGTGGGGGTGCTGTTACACTATCAATGTGCAGACACAGGGTTTGCTCAGGATATTTATTGGTTACACATGCATTGCTCATGCCTTTTCAACCAGTGGGCTCAAGTGTGTTTGGCCATTAATTCAATCCAATAGGTACATACACAGTGTGGGTAAATTTAGTGTCCGTGCATTAAATTGCTCCTGGCAAGAGTTTGGCAGAGGAATGAGGCTGTCCAAGTTCCCTGCACAGCTTAGCCAATGCACCCAAATGCTGTCCTGGAGCCCTGGAGCTCCTCCTGCCATGTGCCACTTGGGCAGCACACAGGTATGGGCCAGCCAGCATCCATCCTGCTACAGGAGCTTTCTTTAGGTGGTTTCATTTTTTCACTTTTTATTCATCTGGATCAAATTCCAGAGCTCCTGAATTGAGAGGTCAGTGCACTTGTTCCCTCCAACAAGCATACATCACCTTGGCTGACCACCTGAAAGTCTTTTCACATGTATTTTTAAGGGCCTGTGTTTCCCCCTGAACTCTTTGTGGAAAACCACATGAAAAGCTATGAGCGAGGTCTGTTCTTGGCAGATACATTGTAATGAAAAAATTAAGACCGCTTCAGGTCAGATCAGAACTGTTGCAAAAAGTAGCTCTGAAATACCAAAATTCAATGCCTGACAGGTATTACTCCAATGCATAGCACAGCTTATTAAAACCACTTTAGAAATAATGTGAAGAGCTCCCCAAATTCCTGCTCACTCATCCTCTTCCATTACCCAGTGCTGGAAGGATCAGGATGCCTGTTGCTGTCAGGCTGCACCTCGCCAGGAGTGTCAGCCACCATTCACTGCTGCAACACCAGCTGGGATGCGCCAGGAGCCAGGGGTGCTCCCAGGGCTGCCCTTGCCCACCACTCCTCTGAGATCCCAATACACACTCGTAGCTGTAAATATCTTTTCCCAGCACATCCTTTGAGTCCTGAACACATCAAAGCCACAGGCTGAAAATGAAAACTCCTGACCTAGGTGGAAGGGAAGCGCTGCTGCCAAATGTGAGAATGTACAGGAGATTCAAAACAATGTGAAGCTGTAACTCCAAAGGGGCTTTCATTTGAAATTGAAATGAAGGGAGAAAAGAAGAATTCGTGAATTTTCTTTTTGAGTTGTTTAGTCTGCTTAACATGAGCTTCTGAAAAGTGTTGTAGAAGCTGCAAAAACTGCTCATGCTATAAATAACAGGGAGGAGGCAGCCCCAAAATCTCAGATTTCAATCCAGTGGAAGGAAGGCAAGTGATGTTTATGCTTTTTATGGAAATGGTGAGTAGGTGATACAGACTTCAAAATAAATTAAGTAGTTGCATTAAAAAAAATTTAAAAATAAAAATCAAGCTACTTGAAATTAAATGTAATATTTTGCAACAGACCTGAAAGTCATAACCTTGCTTTTATATAACCAAAAGCTCTTATCCAATAACAACTCCTTTTGGAAAGTCAGTTAATTATGGGTGGTGGTGGTTGCCTTGTATGCAGATGGACTCACTCAGAGCCATGGAGGGAGTGGCCACATACAGCATCTGGGCTTTGGATTTCAGGGCCTGTTCTTTCCAAGGAATCTTCCTCCTCTTGCTTCTGGTACACAGATGGGTTACAGCCAGTGAAGGATCTTCTGCTGAGCACTGAAGGGGGACTGAAAATGCCTTCGAAGCTCTTGCAGGGAAAGTCAATGCTCTGGAACAGACTCCTCCTCCAAGGAGAGATCTTGCTTCCCTGCCCTTGGACATGTGGGTACAGCGAGGTGTCTAATGGCAGGTTTGTTTGTATTCTTATTTCCATCCTCATATGCAGAGATGGCTTTACTTTGATTATTTTCCCCTCAGAGCGAGACACCTACAGTTCCTAATTAGTCTGGAAAGGATGACTCGGTGAAGAGATTATTTTGCTAGCATCCAGGAAGACTGGAATTCAGTAATCTTCTGAGGGTAGGTGAATCAAGTCAATATCCCAACTGCAATGTTTCAGATTCATTTCTCATTCCTCCCACATGGTATCTGCTGACTTGTGCTAGAACATGATTTCCTGAATTCCGGAGGGCTGAGGAAATTTGTTGTTGTTATTTAACTGTTTTCATTAGTGTAGCCACCAAGCACTGATCTAATTGTCCTGGAAGGATAATGATCTAGGGGTTGCAGTTCTTGATCCCAACCTCCTGGAAAAGTGAGGTATAAAACTCCGGCTCCAGCTGCCTGTTCCGATATTTATTGACAATATCAGCTATTTTCTGTTTTCGGCGGACATGGGGGGGGTTATATGAATCACTTTCCAGCCTCTTTCGCCGACAAATATTTATTACTGTCTGTCTCACTAAAAAACCTGAAAAAGAACCAACATTTGAATCAAGTTTAAATTCAGTCCTGCGCCCCTTTGCTGGCTTCCCAGCCAAAGACAATTTTGGGTTCTGTCCCATCTAAACCCACGGGAGATGTACAGCACCAACAAGTCAAGAACTTTTCTCCATGAGCAGTTGATAACAGACAGCCATGGTCCCCTGGCTTGTAAAGACCTTCACTGTAAAAAACAAAGAGGGACTCAACTCAGTGGTACCCTAAACTGGCTGAAGGAGAAGGAGGAGTGTTCTCTGCTTCGCCAGAGCCAAGCAGCTGCCTGGAACAGCACCCTTGGGACAAGAGGGCAAACCCAGGGCAGCCAATACAAGAGTCACAGTCCTGGCTGTGCCATGCACATGGACCTCAGGTAGGCTGAGGTCACACCAGCTAATGCCAGAGGAGCCCTGAGAATGAAAAAAGTACCTGTCAGTACCTTTTTCCAGTAGGAATTGCAGAGACTTCCTCTTGGAAAGGAGATGAGGAAAGACCTGATGGGTTGTGGCTGCAAACAAGTTTCTCTTTGCCTCACTGCCTTGCTACTTTTGTCACCCCTCTGTAACTCACATTGCTGGCCGTGGATGGAGGAGGAGGTGGGGAATGGAAGTAGTAGCACTCAAAAGCTGGCAGTGAACTTCATCTTATTTTATTCTGAAAGGAAATTTCTATGCCTCTAAGGAAGCAAGTGTCCTTTACCCCCTTTGCTGTTACACAAGCTCTTTCTTACAGACAGAAACATTTAGAGGACCTCACTGCACACAAACTACACCTACTGAACTTAGAGACGACAAATTCCACCACATTAACAGTCCTGATGCAGCAGAAAAACAAGCCCAGCTCTAGGAAAACATATCTGATTATTTTCCAGTAAAAGCCACTGTCATCAGCTGAATTCAGAAATGTTATTTAAGGGCCCAGGATTAGCTTCAATTTGCCAATCACTGAATTAAGCATACAAACCCTAGAACCTGAAAGTCACCTCCAACAGCAGCTTTATGGTTATGTACAGGTATCCTAATATTCACTACTTAATTTTACTCTGTCCTGTGTACTGCCCTCGCTGAGTGGGATTTCCAGTTACTGAAGCTAAATAGCACCAGTACCAGGACAGGTCCATGAATCCATCCAGGAACAGAGGAAAAGGCAGAGGGCACACATGGAACCTGTTAACACACACCTGCATGGTAATTTTTATTGAACACATAAGAAAATCCCCAATTGCTGTGGTTTTAATCCCTGTCTGGCTTCTAAACCAGAAGGAACACACAACATGCCAGCACAGTAGCAAATTCCATAGCACCCTCTGGTGCACCTTGGTTCTCTGTGCTAAACACCAGGGTCACATTTTGGATCTCTCCTATTTCAACAGGCCCTGTTCCTAGTTCCAGCCCTCTCTCCTGCTATCGTGGCAGCCAAGCGCTGCTCCCTCTGCTGTTCCTGCTCCCACTGCTGCTGAAAAAGCATGGCTTTAATTTGTTCAGCATTGCCTAACACTTTTTCCAAAGAAAGATTCCAGATCGTGTACTTTGCAGATATATTATTATTTTTAAAAAAATAAAACCATGAACATGTCTAAAACCCTTTAGCTTACCAAGAGCTCTCCTACTGACTATCATTCCGTCCACCAGTGGGATAACCATGTTGAATTTCCCAGTTGCTCCTTGTAGTTTTATCCTGAATAAGCCAGTGTTCAAAGGATGGATGAAGATCACAGGAACTTCCTTCTCAGGAATGGTAGATCTTAAGGGAAAAACACAACTATTGAATCAGTTTTAAAGCACTGTTTCAGTTAATCTACCGATGAAAAATGACCCCTACAGTGTTAAAGTTTTAAAATGCCTCATGGCTAAGGCAGCAGGATCCTAGGGCATGCTCTGGACCCTCAGAAGGGCTCTGTCAGTTGTGCCATGCCTATGGTCTCTGTCCCCACAGGACTGGAGAGCAGCCAGGGCACAGAATGTATGCAGCATTAACCAGCTCACAAGGGAGCCAGATCAGGAGGGAGGCTCATCACAGACTCAGATGAAACTGCACATTTTCTGTTCTTTAATTTATATTTTATCTGCAGTGGTATGAAAAGATCTTTCACTTTTTCAACCAAAAAATAGTCCACGGAGAAATCAATAAAAATAATGAAAATAAGAGTGGTCTTACCTCAGGGAAGTGCTACTATTGGCTGTGGTTTCCACACCAGTGCTAGTCTCAGATACCAGATCAGGGAGGGGGAAGTTTTCTGTAAGAACAGGATGCACCAAATAAAGTTTATCTAATATAATTTTGGATCTTTTTTCTTGAGTACAAGGAAAGATTATTTATCAGCAGCCAAAACCACACAGTCCTCAAGCATTTATACCACTAGTGTTCTTGCACAGCTAGTGTCTTTGTTTGGTTTTCAGTTTAAGCATTCATGGAGGGTACACACACCTCAGCCATCTGCACTCAACAGATGAGGTCCCAGACCCTTCATTACCTCAACCCAAAGGTCAAAATCTCTAGAGGAACTGTGAAAGCAGGAAGGAGATGAACTACTTGAACCACAAAAAGAGCTCTCAAATTATTATTCACTGCATCTTCACCCATCCACAGTAATCAACTTCCAGAACACTGCCATGAGCACTGAACCGTGCCAACCACTCACACCTACGGCTCCCTTGAGCCCTGCTCCCACAAACATGGTGGGAAAAATCCTCAAACCCAAGCTCTGTGGATCCCCACCATAACCTACAACTCTGCTGCCATGCACTTGGTAACAAAGACTGGATAATGAAGGTGAAGGAGGAAAAAGTAAGAATTTGAATCCCTGAAGGGGATTTGGCATTGGAACACCTTGTTCCAGAGCTGAGAGATGTTGAGAGTCACTCACAGAAGTACCGTTCAGGCAGCAGGACAGGGCTTCCAGCAGAAGGAGTCTGAGGCCCAAACGCAGATGCTGCCATCAGAGCTGGGATGCTAAGGGCACACAGCAGCTGGAGCAAGCAGAGTGAGAGCATGGCAAGCCATGGACACACTCTGAGATGGAGCAAGGCGAGGGGCAGGCAGTTGGCACCAGGGTGATAACCTTGAGTACAAAAGTGACAGCTTTTCACTGTTCAGACTCAAAGATGTACTGGAAGCATAAGGCAAAAGCCAAGAATACAAAGAGCATATGGCAGAGCCTCTGGTCGAGGAGTCACTTCCAAGAGCTGCCCTCCCCCCCATCCAACTGCCAGGCTTATTGAGGCTCACAAACTCATTTCTTCAGTTTCAGGCCCAGAACTCTGGGAGCTTCCTATGGGTGCTGAAAGAAACAGCCAAGCAGAAACATGCCTGTGTAGCACAGCTGTTGCCCCTGCAGTGAGGGGGCTTTAGCTGCCACCCAAGAAGGAAGTGGGTCAGGGACACCAGTTTGGAACACACTCTGGGCCAGCACCTGGACACGGAAATGATGCTGCAGAACTTGCTGTCTGCCTCCTGATCTCAGTAAGGCTCTGAGGGACATGCTGTGGACAAGATGGTCTTCCTGAGAATTTATATCTACACTTAACAGGAAGCTTCCTCTTGATTGCTGCTCCCATTCCCTTGGTTGCTTTACTCTGGAAGGAGCTAAGGCCTTAATTAAGGTCCACCCTTACTGCCAGTCTGGGAACCAGGATTAGAAATCAAAGACAGAATAAAGCACCAGTTCCTGGCCAGTCTTGCAGACACTCCTGGGCTAGGCCAGTGCAGACAGACTCTCGCATAGCACTGAGGCCAAGCCATGGCTTGGAACCAGTACACAAGAAGCTCCTGGGGACAAAGAATTCCTCAAAGCTGTCCACCATGGCCATGCCATGGATGTAACAGGATAAGCAAAGCTGGGTCTCCCCCAGATCAGCGAGTACCCTGTGGCAGAGAGGAAACAAACTAAGAAACATGAAGTTGCATGAGGAGCAGGACCTTGCCTGAGCAACACAGCAGAAAAGGGAGCATGGAGCAGGCACATGAGGGCAGAACAAACGAGCCCTCCCCTGAAGAGAGAACACGGAGTTCCAAAGGCACCATCACACCAAGGAGGATGATGATCCCTCCAGCACAGAAGCAGCAGATGTCAGAAGCCATTTTTTAAAGGAAGAAAACCAGATCCACTCCAAGGAGACAACAGCCGAGCGGAACTCAAAAGCAGGGGAACACAGCTGCCTTGGCTGCTGAGCTTAAGAAGGTTCATGACAGCATTTCATAGGTACTGCCAGAGCTAAAGGAAACTTCAGACCTACAGATGCCACTGATCCATGTACACCCCATGGATCATAACTCAAATATTGAAGAACTGATTCAGAACCTTAAAAATGTTGTTACAGACATTAATAAGGACTTATTTAGATTGTGAGGGTAATGAGGCCCTGGCACAGGTTGCCCAGAGAAGCTGTGGCTGCCCCATCCCTGGAAGTGTTCAGGCTGGACGGGGCTTGGAGCAACCTGGTCTAGTGGAAGGTGTCCCTGCCCATGGCAGAGGATTGGGACTAGATGAGCTTTAAGATGCCTTCCAATTCAAACCAGTCTGCAGTTCCATGATCTAGCATTTTCTTAAAAAAACCAACCAACCAAACAAACAAACAAAACAAACAAACAAACAAAGAACAGAGTTTTTCCTCTGGTTCCCGCCCTGTTGTTACTTTAGTGAACAGTAAGAAGTTGTACATACCTATATCATCATAACGTTCCACCCAGACCACATACACTTTGGTTTCAGGTCCCATTGGTGGAATGGTTCGGCCCTGAGGCATCCTCTTGGATCTAGAAGTAGGACTGAGCTGTTTTGAACATAAAGGAAGAGTAGCATTTGCAAACATCGTGAGTCCAAAAATGCAGCCAACAAGTATCTCCCAGCTACTCCTCAGTCATTCATATGTCAGCCAGGTATAACCTCTGCCAGCTACTGAGCAGAGGCAGCTGTGCTGGAACTACTCACTGCAATCTGGGTTGCTGCCCTACTTATATTCAATACAAACGCAGGTATTCAACCTTGAATTGGTTAAAAGCTTTTCTTAATGTTCTTGAAGACCTGAAATGAGTAACTAAATATACATTTGGAAGTGAATTCTAAACAAGTAATCAGCAGTAATAAATCTTTTGCTTACAGATATAACAGTTCATTGTTTTCTGCTTTGTTAGTGTACAAAAGCAACTTCTGGTACTTCAGACACAACTGACACACTGTTTTAAACTGGATAGGTAGGAAAAGACTTCACGTCTATCCATCCTCAATTTCCAAGCATGGATTCGAGGCTGAATTACTCTGTAAATACTCCATATACTTTTCCTGCATGCACTTCAAGATTTCAGGATGCACAGCACTTAGCATGTCTAAGTTTTATACTTAAGTAATGTAATCTTGCTACCTCCTACTGTAGGTGCAAATTCTGGCAGAACCAAAGCAAATATCAAAGATTAATAGCAAGGAACAAGTAGCTCTACACGCCAGGAAACCAAATCATAAACTATCAAAAATCATGCAGCATCGCCAGCGTGCTTCTTGAAAGAAAAACAATTTCTCAATGCAAGTTTTGCCTTACCCGCTGGGAGGGATTAAGATTGTCTGTATGATTGGGGAAGAGTTCAAGAGTCAGAGGCTGCTGCTTCAATATTCCTGGCAGCAGATCCATGTTGGAGTCACTTTCTTGGTCAGAGACACTGCTTTCCAGTGAATCAGCTGTAAGCCAGAAGAAAAAGAGGTGGATTTTGTCTTACTCTTCTGCCAAAACCCCTAGGTTGTCATCATATATAAGGTCTTGATACTAAAAAAATGTTGCAAAGCTTTTCGAACTAAACAGGCATAGATGTATGGTCAAGACAATATAGTCCTCACAAACAGGAAGATGAGTTAGGAGACAACTGCCAGTTGTCCAGAACCAGACTGCTAAAAAAGCACTCCCTATGGACTTAAAGGCATCCCAAAAGTTTCCTAGAGAAAAGAGTCTCCCCCTTCCTATGGATACATTGTATTTTATTCTAGGCACCTTTCAGTATGCCAAAGATGCCACCAAAGCTGTTGCTTCCCTACTTAGCAGTGGTGCAAACACTCCTCCATGTGCTGCAGGAGCACGTCATTGACAGGAAAAGGAAAAAAAATAGACATCACCAGTTGATGCTGAACCACATGTCCAACCTAAAGCACCCTGGCAACAACAAAACTGCTGTGCACACCTGAACATCTACTGAGGCTCAGACTGAGAAAGGCAGAGAACAGATGCCACGTCAGGAAGGAGTCTAAGGATTAGAATGCTGTAATTTAAACGTCCAGAGCTTTCTCACAAAGGTCTTGCTAAACACACTACTTAGTTAGTTTATTTAGGTTTTGCTTCTGAAAGAGTTCTCAAACAAAAAAAATGTTGGTTTCATTTTTGTAAAGGGTGCATGGTACAGTGAGAGCTTACTCAGGGATTCCACTGGTGATGGGACAACAAAGGCGATTTCTGTCAGGGCATCTGCATAATACAGCACTTTCTTCTGTCCATTGAAGATACTTGCCCCAACATCTTCTGAGATAATTAGATCATCTGAAATGGACAGAAAAGGAAAGTTTAGCCAGAAGGAAGTTCTAGTTCTTTACACACTGCATCAGAAATGACCTTCAAATACAAGGTGCTGATGCCTTACGTTTTAACTTTTGCATTTTTTCAGATCCTGTATTGCCTAGTGTGTAACTCTGAAGCTTCTTGTAGCTTGTTAGCTGCTCTCTTAGATCAGATAGACAGAACAAAGCTTCTCCGAACTTGCTCTTCAAGGACACCCAGATTGTCCTAGGCCCAAAGCTGTAACCTAGGGCCTCTAGAGAGGTGGAGAAATTAAAGAAAGCTAAAGTTTTAACTGGTGAGTTTATGCTGATATGCAAATGAACCAAACCTATAACAGTGCGAAAAACTCATGACCTCCCGTCCATCTTGGGGTCCTTTTTGGAGGTGGCCTCTGCTTCCCCAGGGTGTACCTTTGAAGGCCTTTCAAATAAATATCTACCTTTATTCCCTTACTCCTGTCTAGTCTCTGTTTCTAGGTGGTTAGAGAAGGCATCAGTGCAATCAATTGAGAAGAAATCATGCAAATCTCATTTTAAAATGAACAGAGTCAAATCTCATGGCTAACAACCCTTCTGAAAAAAACATTTTTGCTATCTTGAAGGAAAAGGCATTTTGGGTTGGGAGTGACTTCATTTTGAACACATTTCCAATGTACTGGATTCTTTATTTCCTAGTACTCTAGTAAGCACTTCTGCCAAAAGAATACATCTACTATCTATTTCTGAGTATTCAGTCTAGCAAAATCATTCACTCATTTATTCCATTTCCAAAGGTTTCTAATATTTATCACTTCAGTCTGATGCTATCCTAGAATTCAAGCCACTTTCTACAGACTCTCCTCAGTCTTTTCTCTGTCAAGCAGAGTTAGAAAAAGAACTGTCTCCAATCAATGCAAGAAAGTACCTCATTCTCAGTCCCCACTGATTCCCTCACCACAACTGGCCAATACAGGCCTTCAGAGTAGAGAAAGAACCTCCCTTCCCACATCACCCCCAGAAAGACTAGCAAGGACTTTAAAATGAATTCTTTCTCTGATCCAGTTTACAGAAGGGTTCCTAGGATAGCTGCCTCAGCAAAGCCACTGGAGCAGTGAAATTCAGCATACTGACAGAGAGGTGGCCAGAGGCATGTTGAAGACTCCAAGCTGTGCTTCAGCATCAGGGAAAGGTTCTCACATCTCCAGTGCACAGGCTCCCAAGGAGCAGCACCACAGCTCAAACTCCAGCTCTTTAGGAATTTCTTCCACTTTGGGGGTGGTGCAGGGAAATATTCCCATGAAATTATTTTAACCACAACTCACTGGAAGCTATTCTAGACTCACAGAATCATTTAGGTTGGAGATCATTGAGTCTAACTGTTAAGTCAGCACTGCCAAACTCATGACTTAACCCATGTCCCCAAGTCCCACATCTGCACAGCTTTTAATAATAACATCCAACTTAAACCTGCACGCACTGAGGTTTCCTCTCATCCTGTCACTCATTACCTGGGAGAAGATACTGACCTGGCTACAACTCTTTTCAGGGAGTCATAGAGAGCAAAAAGGTCTCCCCTGAGCTTCCTTTTCTCCAGGCCGAGCCCTCCCAGCTCCCTCAGCTGCTCCTCATTGGACTTGTGCTCCAGCCCACTCACCAGCAGAACTAGACTAAAAGTAACCTGCCCTTCCTCCTTTCCATTTTTGAATGCTTTTTCTGTTTCCTTCATCCCCAAGCTGGTTGGATTAATTCAGCTATTTAGTGGCCTGTGTTCTCATTCAAATGGCTGAAAAAATTAAGAGTTGAAAAGTCCACATCAAACCAGGTCCCTTGCTAATTCAGGGACCTGCCTTCTGCAGTTGTTCTGACGAACCCGCTGCAAAGGGAGGTCAGAGGGCTCTGCCTCTGAGAAAGCACAGCCTGACCATGTCCTTACAGCAAAATTAAATCCAGACCTGGCCATTTTGTAATCCATCCTGACTTGCTCAGAGAAAGCAATGCCTCTGCTCTCTAACCTCTCCCCAACATTTCCAACCTTCTCTGGTTTGTACTTTTATTCCATAACTGAAGGGAGAAGCCTACTGCTGGTTGCAGATACAGGTGAAGGGCACTCCTAAGACACAGAGAAGGGGCAGCAGAGCAAGTGCTGCTTAAGCACCTGCAGCTGTAATGGTGCCACATGTGATGCCAACATCGGCTCAAGGATGATGAACAAGCTGCACCAGCTTTACCACTGTTGCACTGCACTAACATAGTTAGGTTATTAATATGTTTTGCACTGGGTGATGTTACATTTATACAAGTCCTGACATGTTCCCTTTCACTCCCTGTCCCACATGGTGGTGGTGCCTCTGGAAATTCTACACCTTACCTGAAAATCCTGCCCCTGTCCTCCTACGTCAACTGTATTCCACTGGATATGGTTCTTTCCCCATCCCTTCCTCCCGCGGGTTTCAAAAGACCCTGAAGTGGGGTGCCCGGCCTCTTTCCCTTCCTGGATACTTCCAATAAACATCTGAGGAACTCATCCCGAGGGGAAAAAGTGCTTTTCTTCTTTTGCCTTTGTTCTTGACTATTCTGACTTCTGGGGTCCCGAGCTAGCTACCCAACCTTGGCGGGTTAGGAATACGTCAGCTGGCACCGTGAGTGACTCCCTCAGCGGTCTGAGACCCCACGACACGGCTAGAAGGTCCCACACGTGGATCTTACAAGCCTTGGGTCGGTAGCTAACACACAGTGCCTGCCCACCTTTTTCGTGGCTGCATTGACGTGGATGGGACTGGTGGCTTGCCTCTAGCCCACGGCAAGTCAGTCCCAGAACAAAAGGACTTCCCTAAGCAGCTATTACCATCACCAGAGAACCCCTGGAAAGGTAAGAACGCGCGGGGAGGGGAGAAACAGCACTGCGGCTTTTTCTCTTTCCCACAGTGTTTTGGGTGGTGGTGGGGGCCAGTCGTGACTTCTAGCAGTCTGCGCGGCAGCGCTGGCTCTAGCTTTTGTGGATGGCCACAGCAGC
>WEIT01005170.1:1285-53608 GCA_013389985.1 Dryoscopus gambensis
CATGTTTTGTTGGTCCAGTAACATAAATTGAGAACCTAATGGGAAAATACAGTCTATAAAGGTATCAAAGGCATGTGTCCCATCAAAGTCTGATTTTCATGCAGAAGGTGTGAGACTTGGACCTAGGTGGGGCTCTCCTTGATAAGAAACTGGGACATGGGCAGGAAATGCAACCTAGAAGTGCTCAAAACATCTCCAAAAGTGGATGTAGTGCTCTATGGATCCTCACCTATTCTTCTTGAAAGCAACTTATGTAATTTTACTTTTTCTTTCCAAATACTACAAAATTTTCCTGAAACTTCTTAGTGAATTTCTAAACTTTTCAGGAATAGCCAATCTTTTTATTCATAGATCTGTTACTGATTGAGGGCACAACAGTGTTAGCAATGACTTTTAGCTAGTATGCTTTTAAAGAATATTATCTGTATCTCAGGTCTACTTATTCCTAACAACCTGAAATCTGATACAAAATGGAGTACTATTTATTTCAGTCATTTTGCTCATTCAGCACTCAACTGATGAAAGGTTGAACAGGGCCAAGAAAGGAAGAGGAGCAGAGGAGTTCCAAAGGAGGCAGTTGCTATTAACAGGAAAAGATCTATGTCCCCCCCCACCCCCCGACATAGGCACTTTTCAAATCTCAGTAGAATACACTCCTCTCTCTCACAGATGGCAAAAGAGAATTAAGTATTTATTTTCAAGAAACTTTCTGCCTTCTCTAGTTAGATAGAATTTGCATGTAGCATTGGACATCAAAAGGACATAAAGCAGAAACAGAAAAAAGACCTAACTTCCAAAGAATACTTTTTCCTGTGCTTGTTCTATTTTTAATCAATCAGAATCATTGTATCATGCAATTTTCAGAAGTAAAAATATGTTTACTCCTATTCTCCCAGTTAGATAGGTTAAAAGACATCTTAAACCCAGCCAAACAAGTAAAAAGACATTACTAGAACATAGAGTAAAAAGCTTTGTGTTACATGAATAGTTTTTGTATCAATATTCATTTACTGTCAACTTGGAAATTCAGGCTGATTTCAAATGACAACCTAAAATATACAAGCAGCATCAATCAGTCAAGCTTTATTGCATCTGCTTTTGTTGTGGCAGAATTATGTATCTTATTATAATATACAATAGGAAAACACAGTGGAAGTATACAACACAAATACAAACTATAATGCTTAGAAAAATACAGCAAAAGATACATCAATTTATAGTATAAGGTAATGTTAGCACAGCAAATGCTCTATAACAGCACTGCTGAGAATACTCTAGCTTCAGGTTGCTATCCTCTCTCTAGACCCATAGCACACCCTTACCTCCCAGGAATTTATGTTTATTTAACCTTTCAAGTTCCCTTAACTGGGCTAATGGTAAAAAGGAGTCTTTTCTCTCCTCTCAGCAAATATCTAAGTAAAATATTTATTTCCTTCCTAACTGTTTTAATATTAGAACTGGGTTCAATTCTCCTTTGCTGTAGAAAAGAAAATACTCATATCTGTACTCCCCTTGCTTTTACAGAGATGCTTCCTTTAACTGGCAGTCTTTGCTTTTATGTCACAGATGAATGATAACAAAGAGAAGGGGGTGGATGAAGAGGATTTTTTCAAACTTTAAGCAGCCATGACCATATAATTTTTTATTTTACTTCAGTTTCTCTCCTTGATCCTCTTTCCTCAGTTCTAAAGTAGAAGTAGACTCCTGTACCTGATTTCTTTTCCTTTGAATATGAACAGAGCAGATCTGATCTTCAAGTTTTCTTTTGCTAAGAACCCCAAAATTCCTCCTGACATGCCTGTGCCTGGATCATCCTTAGCAGACCTTGGCACCCAGAGTTAGCAGAAAGACTCCTACTCGATCTGGGTTTTCCCTCAGAGAGTAGAATTAAGCCTGGGTAAGCTTTTCCAAAGAAGCCACATCTTTGTTTAGTCATAAGGCAAAGCGATGTATAGCATTTCTGCAAACAAAGCATTTAAATTCATAGAGATTCCTTTCCAAACTGATATGTCTGATACTTTACGCAAGCTCCAAACCCACATCAAAGATTCCTAATTGTCAAGATCCCCTCTTTTGCTCAAAACCAAAGTAAAAATCATAGTTAGAACACCTTCTTCCTGCAACAAATCAACAAATTTGAGATGACCCATCTCCCCTCTTCTGCCTGATTGAGTTGCATTGACTGCCCTGTCTAGGTGTGCAAGCACATGCATGCTCATAGATACACTTCCAAGATTAGTCCATTTTCTATGATCTGCTACAGCAATTGCAGCATTAATTGTTTAAGCAGTTGATTCATATTACAGTTCCTGGTGATGTCAGTAAATTGGTGGTGTTGGACAAGTCCCTACATCTTATTAACAATCTCAAAAGGAAAAAGTATCTCAAGACAGAATTCCTTCTTTAATTCTGTGATTGCCAGAACCTAGAAAACTCCGTATGTAGCTGAAGTACTGAAGAGCCTGTTGTTTGTATGGACCACAAAATGTAATAAAATGTAATATTGATTTATTTTACATTCTAGAAAACTTTAAAATAGACTTTAAAATTATTTTCAAGGTATTATTCATCCTTTTTAGTTTTCATTCTTTTCTTCTCAATCTTGTAGTAACCAGAAGGCATAACACACACAAGAGTTTAGAAAAGAACTATAAACATCCTGAAATTTTCCGACTGGATCTTAAATCACAGTATTCTTAGAGCAAGTGTGTAAACTGCAGCCCCCACAATCGACTTCAGTATTACGGAGTATTTGGAGCTAAGAATCTGAATTTTGCACACTGATAAAATTAGATTAGGTTTTGAGTTAGGAGTCAGACCCACCTTCAGGATTTATGCTTTAACGCCTTACAGCCTTTCTTTCAGTGATGGTAGACTGGTTATTCAGGTGTAGGCAGACATGCAAACGTGCTGCCTGCACATCACTCAAACAAGCTCAGAAGCCACACTGCTGCAAGCCCGAGCTGCTTCCTCCTGCCTCCCCACAACAGAACAGACAGGCTCAATGACAGCCAAGACAACAAGGCTACAACAGTTTCAAGGACAAATTTTTCTTGTCTGAATCACAGAATTAAACAGGCTACACCTTGCTGTATAAACATGTTCTATTGCTGAAATAATTTCTTTTTCCAAGTACAACACTGGAAAAATATATCACATAAGCAGCTGTTTTACGTAAGAGCCTTAGACTAACTGTTGTTGGAAATTATCAGCTATAGAGATTTGTTAAAAGGCCTTACAGTCTAGATGACTTTGAAGTAGGGTTAGGGTACAGCTGAGGAAGATGAAGAATTGGAATTCAGGAGAGAGATTCAGTTCTTTGTGGCATTACAGGTTTTTCATCTCAAGTGAGATTTAGCCCTGTTACACATCTCAGGTTGCGCTGGCATCTAAACTTTGTTTGCCTCCATCCCTACATGCTCATGTACTCCTATCAGTTATTTGGCATTTATTTTATGTTGACATTTACGTTTAAAAGTCTAAAGTTCCTTGCACCTCTTAGGTGACCCTATACACATGCTCGGCTCATAAAACTCTGACAGCCTTCACAAGTCAGATTTGCATTCAAGCCCTATCATGGTCTTTCCCCTACTTTCAAGGTATTTACATTCCTCCACTGATGTTCTTAAAGTCCTCATTTTTATTATACATGATAACTGTCACTCTAGCCTACCAGGTTAAAGCCAACATTCTGAAGCAAAGAGGAGGCTTGAAGCAGACAGGAGCCTTGAACACCAGATGTTAGCAATGATTCCTTCAGGTCTTGTCTTGGTTGATAGATTAGTAAAGAGTGAGAGACAGGATTTAACAGTGCAGGATTTTTCCAGATGACATTAGCATGGAGTGGCTCTAAGAATAGGGGTGGCTGGCAAAAGGTGTAGGTGACTATGACTAAAATCAATGCTATAGATAGTTTTATGACTTAGAAAGGAAGCAATAGTGATTTCTGATTTTAGTGGGGGCAGAACTGGAAAAGGGAATATGACAGTACTGTGGAATTCTATCCACAGCTGTAGCAAAAGATGAGAGATAGGCCTCTGAGGCAAGCCAATACACTAGTGAAGTATGTCACCTAACAAGTTCTGGGAGAAAAGCAAAAACCTTCTACCAGCTCCAGATTCCTAGACTTCACATTTGAACACTGACATTTTTCTGTGATGCACTCCTTGATGAATATGTAAAACCCCTCACATGCCTCAAGTTTCAGGTGAAAAAGGCTCTAAGTATTCTTTTGGTCTCAGTCCAGGCGGAGTCTGTGACACAATCTGGGTTATTTAAATGATATCTGGCTTCATCTCCTGGCCAATCCCTTTCATTAGATGACTATTCCATCCTCTTTCACCTAAGAGATAAGATGAACACAACTCTAAGTCAGAAAGACATACCAAGACAGAGTGAAGTTCAAGAAAAATAAAAGATTTATTAGAAAATAAATATACACCATGTAGAGAATAATGGAGTGCAGAGTTGAGAGCCAAGAATATCAGGTGCTGGTTGCCTGTCTTGCTGAGGTGGGGAAGTGTGGTGGAAGTGAGATGCATGTGAGAATCAGCTCTTAACTGAGGAGTCAGTGTGACCTTCTTCCTAGACATGTCTTGACATCCAGCTCTGTGACCAAAGAGAGAAGCAGCCCATTTTGTAGCATGAGGCCTCCAGAATCCAGTTGGTTTTTTTCCACCAACTTTTTCACCAGGAGCTAAGACTCTAAAAGTTTAGAGGAGGATGTACAGACACAGTTATGGCATGGCTTGGTTATGCCAAAGTTACAGTTTTTATGATCATACTTACAGTCATCTAGATCAGAGTATAAGTTCTTCAGCTTGTACTCTCTCCCAGGCTCAATATAGGCTGTCTGGCAAAGCAGCTGAAAAAAGCAAGTGCAGAAGGTCCTCGTCTACTCTGTTCTTGCAGAACAATTTCTATTTCTTTTACTCTGTTCTTGAGGAAAAATTTTCTCATTTACCTATTGGGACTAGATTCTAAAACAGAGATGGCTTTTTGTGGGGTTTTATTTTTCAGGCCCCTTGCTCTAACAAAGAACTGTGAGATCAAACTATCTCTAAGTACTTTGATTTCTTGCACATGTAATGGGGCTGGTCACTTTCTCTGGTATCTCCTTCATTCACCTCTCCTGGTGCATTTCTTAGCTGATGTCTCTGAGCCAGCTTCTGCTAACCCTGAACGTCAGCTTGAATCCAGGCTTGATCAGTTGCAGGGTGCAAGGATCAGAAATGCCCAACAGAACAAAGGACTGGGAAGGCTGTAGTCACTAAGATTGTTTTCATACTTAAATCTGAACTTTTTTTCAGTTCTAACCTCTTCTTGATAACTTGGGAGTGTTTCTGACCCTCACCATTCACAATCAGAGAGTGCAAAACTTACTGTCAAGTCTGAATGACCTATCCACTTCTTCGAATGTCAGTTCTGAAACAACAAAAATGATCAGACTGCCGAGTTACTGTGACACGTTATGAATAGAGGGCCCACACCCACACTGTGACATTCAGTGGGACAGAAAGCAATGTCTCATTGCTGGTAGGGCCAGTTCTTTTATTTCTGTTCTGAGCTCTCTTATTGATCACTGGGCCTTGCCAATATTTCTGGCTGGGGTGGTGGGGTGACTTGGGTCTTTTTACAAAAGACAGTTTTGACAGCTATGATGAAGGGGTGCCTCTGAATGCAGAAGCAGGTAAAAGGTAGAGTGTGAGGGGAGGGTAATGATTTGTTGGTGTTCTGTGAATACCCTGCAGGCAGAACAAAGCCTAAATGACAGCTGAACCTAAAAGGGTTGATAGATTTCCATAAGACTTGGGCTCTTTATCTTCGTTATGTTCCAATTTCTCAGCTGTAAAATGGGGATAATTATATTTTCTTCCTTTCACCTGTCCTCTGTTTTCTTTATAAACAGAATTGTTCCTCTTTGTTTACCCCTCCCCGACATTTCCATAGCAACACACAACCCATATAAGTACCTGAAATATTTCTTTCCAAAGGCACATAGGGAAGAAAACCACTATTTCCATGAAAACATTAAGATTTTATATCTGCATTTCTCCATGTTCAAAAAACTACCCTTTAAAAGTAACAGCTAGAAATCCAACTGAACTGTGCTCTCTTCCTACTATAAAGGTCAGACCTGTGCTCTTTATGAGCAGACATGCTCAGCATGTCCATTCTCAGCAAACTGCTAATATTTGATTTTCAGCCTACTGACTGTTTTGTGGTGCAAGTGTGCTATATGTTAGGTATTGGTAAATGGTGTAGTGCAAGTCCCATAAGCAGCAGTCCAAAGCAGAAGTAATGTCATTAAAATCAGTTGAGTGCTGTTGGTACAGTGCGAGTATGTGAAACCTGAATCAGTCCACTCTGCTGTTCACTAATTACAGTGATGACTGATGAAATACTTTGATTTGAATCCACATCTTATTGATATGTGGCACTGATGCGGCCAGACTGAATCTCAATTACATTTTTACCAAAAGTACAAAAACTTTCCTTCTTTTAATCCCCTGCTCTCATATTCCCTCCCTAATTAAGTCAACAGAAAAGTATCTAAGCATTGTTTATGCTAAAAAATTTCAATGCAGTGGTAAAATAGCTTTGAGGGTTTGTGTAATTGTTACAGAGGGATGCATTACATCCACAAGGTAACGTAGACCACAATATTCCATGTACCGTCATAGGAGATAACTGGGGCCTTAATATTTCTTCATGAGGCCCAGTTATTACAGTCGCTTGTCAGAAGGATGATGTGGGGCTACCACAATGCTACATTCTGCTATATATACACCCCAGAAGCCCCTAGGAATTACCCCAGTTATAAAATTTTCCACTGCCTATGCATGTAATTGAGAGCATTTCTACCACTTATGAGTGAAGTGAGAGCGTTTTTAGTTGTTTTTTCTTTCTTCTTTGTATGTCAGTTCAAACAAACATGCAATATGTGAAATCTGAGATCAAAGACTCCAGTTCCAGATATGATAAAGGCAGATTTTATTGTCCCAGAAAGGCCACCTAATAAAGCAAGGCCCAAATAAGTTTGAAGAACCATAATTTGTAGGTTGAGCCTTATGACCTGACACAATAAACTTATTCCTTGGTATATAATTGCAGCTAGAAAATGGTTTCTAAAAGTTGACAGACACTAGACAGGTTTTACATCTACTTTTACTTACTTTGACAGCTTAGAATTGTGATGTGAGGAAGCTGCCAAGGCTTTGTAGTGCAATTAAGCGACAAGAAAACTTTAAAGGGATTTAGAGTTAGGCTGTAAGTTGAAAACCAGGCTCATGTCTGGATTTAGATTTGATTTCAATGGAATGCTTTCCTGTTTTCCTGCCCTTAAGCTTTGGCTCCTCCAGCAACAGAGGCAGAAAATAAGTTACAAAACTGAGGTCCTGCAGAAAAGCACACTCACAAGGAAAATGTTATTCACAAGGTTCTGGAAGTCTCCTTGTTTTCTTTCGTTCTGTGTGGACTTTCCATATTTCTCACTTTCTGCTATCTATTCCCTTTCTCCCATTTCAATAATAGTTCTACAGCACATTTCTGATAACTTCAGGGCTTTTTAGTTCCCAGGTTTTGTTTCTTGTAGATACAATTCTTCTTTTCAATCTTTGTTTCTTTTTTTTTGTTCTCTTTTTAAATTTTTCCTCATTCCTTTCTGTAAGATTTCAGTCATGTGCTAGTTAAACTTTGTTTCCCCACTACTTTTTACTTTCTCAAACCAACAAGTATTTTTTTCCTAGTCCCTTACCTTAGCACACTGCGATCTCTGCAAAATTTCATCTATGTGCTAGGTTGATGCCTTTTTCCCCACTGCTTTCTATTTTCTCAACTGACATGTATTCTTTTTTCCTAGTCCTTTAAGTTAGCCTACCCTGGGATCTACATAACATTCCAGGGCTGTTTCCAGATCGTGCTGAGTTATTTTTTGATGGTTTAGCTATCTGTACACAACAGTGCAATCTCTTACATAGATGCTATCTGTCTTTAACCGATGTAGCTCAGGTATCAATTACAGTGCATTAACCCAAACAACAGATGAGTGGTCCACATATCAAGAGGTTTTGGCAGTCCCCTAAAGCCCATTTTTGTGTTCTAATTGATACATAAGCTAGCTCTATCAGTTTGAATACAGTCCATAAGTTAGATCAGCTATAAGCATATTCGTGACTGCAGTATCCCAAGTTTTCATTCAAAACATGCCTTAAGGTGGTCTTAACATGCTGGCCCTTTTCTTTTGACCCATTTAGCCTTGTTTTTTACTAGCAATGTGCAGTATCAATGACAGCATCTGGAATAAAGCATGTTCTTAGGAGATCTTTTGTGCAAGTAATAGTCTTTTCATTGAAGAGTACCTTCCCAGTACTTGTCCTTATGGTCTCCAGTCTTCCCACTTTCCACTTCTTTTAATGTATGAGTACATATCATTAAGTACATTAAATGAATCCATATTATTAAAGAATTGAACACTTTTAAAATATGAAAACCAGAAGCTTTTTACTCTAGTGACCTTAAAATCTCCACAAAGTTTTGAATGAAAATATGGGACATTAAATTCAGGCTATTGAGCTGCAGGTATATAATTGTTACACTGAAGACAGTGGCAAAACTCTTGATTAACACCAGTGGAGCCCAAATTCTTCCTAAGGAAACCTAAGGTGTCATTTTAGGACTAGCTGGAATTTTCACATGATGGAGACAAAAGGAAACATAAGGCTTTTAAGGAACCATTAGAGCCCAGTAATTTGAAATTCAGCACCTGCTCCCCTCAACTGCAAAATATTAAGTATACATGTACCTACTTACAGAAATGTTCCTGAAGCAGATGCCAACAGTTTTCTTATGATAGGGATGACTGAGTCTTTTGCAGACAGATCTATTCCACACTTTAGTCCTAGATCCTCTCCTTCAACATGGCATAGCTTCAAAAGATTTGGCTTTGACTCAAGCAATTCCCCATTTAAATGGAAAGAGCAATAGACATATAAGTAAACAGGAAAAACCGAACTTATTTGTTACAAAAGAAAGTTTAGCCTTCACTGGTAAAAGTATTTTGTAAATGGTTTTTAGAAATTGGAAAATGAGCCCCTCTGCTAAAGAAAGGGACTATATGATTTACATTATACACAAGACTGTCAGAATGATGAAAATACATCAAGCACTCTGAGTGTCACTAATAAGCAAAGCAATGTAAAGTTCACAGGGGATACAGCAGAGAGACTGGCGCAGTGCCTGCTGAACATCGGGTTAGAGCACTGTGGAACAGCTTCAAAGAAACTTTCATGCTCTGCACATAACATGGATCTGTCCCTTTAGCTTATTAACCTGCTTTGAGAGCTAGGCTTTGTCAGAGTTACAACCATGACTGGGTCAGGGAACTCCAGTCCAACCTGCCTGTCCCCAGATACAATTACAGGATTGTTTCTAACTTGTCTCAGGAACCAGGGTTAACTGCATTCCCCTAATGTGTCCTGGATACGGGAACATGGCTCAGTCCTGCATGCTGTGTGGCTCTTTAGCTGTGAGTAATTGCATCTTGGAGCTGAGAATTTAGAATCCTTTACAGATGCAGTGCAGGACTGACCAAAAGCAACCTGAAGTAGCTATATTCAAAAGGAAGGGTATTTCTTTTCCTTCCCATGAAAGCTCCAAGGAGCTCCAACTTTTTATCTACTTAGTGTTTATGTTAGCCTGCTTTGAACTGTTCTTTCATACTTTAAATATCACTACAAAACATGCTTGTTTTTTATTTCCCCCTATATAGTAAACTAATCACAGACTGGAGGAACTTCATCTTTATTTATTAGGCTCTTCTGATTTAAAGAGATTGTGAGTTTCATCACACATCTGGTAGATGAAAGCCTACCACAGAGACCAGGAGCATGAACAGCCTGATGCTGTTCCCTCCAGCACATCTGTCAGATAGCAGCTCAGGACTGAAGTGACCAATGTAAGGCCACCATCAGCCTCTGCCAAAAAAGTTCCTGCCAAACTCAGGATACAGAGATGTTTATAGGCTACTTGAAGTGTTTCCTGATTCTCTAATTAAGACTTTGCACTGGGAATGTGAGGGCAATCATTGTCTTGTGCAAAAACATCACACACCCATGAAAGAAGAAGATCCAGCTTTAAGATCATGACTGTGAGAGGCTGAAAGACCTTCATCATAGAACATCAGGGTACAGAAACATCTCATTATGTACTTTAGGGATGTATTAAATGTAGATCACACCCTTTTGAACCACCAGCATACAGACTCAGGTGTCAAAGGTAAACTTTATTCTCTATATCCTTTTTGCTTCATTTTACAGTAAGATGGTGGTACGTTTCCTCCAATGGAAAAAAAGTTTCTCTAACAAAGGAAAGGCTTTTGTTAGCTTACTGATTTGTTATAAATTCTAAGAAACTGACAGTTACAGAAGAAAATAAAAACAAAAAAAAATTTTCTCAGAAATAAAATGCCTTATGTGACACATCATTAAAGATTCAGGTGTATTTTAAGAAAATAGTAGTCAGATTCCCTGAGGCTAGCCTCTGATTTCAGTTTTATGAGAAAAATGGGGTACAGCAACCTCCCCCACTAGGGTCAACTCGTTTTGAAATGCTGAAGTTTAAGAAGGCAGCCAACTGTCCTGAGAGCGGATATCTGCTCTATGCAAATATATTTGTCCCTTTCCATAGATGAGGGGTAGAAATACAATGCCAAGCATGGGATTTCTACCTTAAAGGTTTCGGACACATCTTTGTTTTCACAATAACCATCAAGACAGCATGACTTGACGCCAACCTGTTCCAAAGAGAATTTAACAATTCTTGCACAATGCAGTGAAAACTCTTCTGGATGACTTTCACATGATTTTCTGGGGAGCAGCAAAATATCAGACTGCAACTTTCTTTTCCTGATGTAGAGCAAATACCATTTCCTCACATGAGATATTGACTTAGTATAAGCAATGGTCTGTCAAGGTAAGAAAAGAAGATACACATACCTCTTCCCAAACATTTTCTTCTATGTGAGAGGTTCAGCTTGACCACTTGTAGAGTATTCTAATTTTACTTGTAAACTCATTCTATCAGAAAGCATGAGTTTTCATAGTTGTTTTCATAGTTTAAAGTGAGAAATTCAGTACTAGTAGTTATGACAAAACAGATCCATGAAAAAGTTCATTTGAGAAAGCTGTCTTTATAAAAGGAAATTTGCCAAGAACATCAGTCCTTAAGATGACCTTAATTAGGACAGTATTGATCCCCAGGAGGAAAATTATTTTAGGTGACAGACTGTATTGAAAATCATGCTGTTTTCAGTTCTTTCTGTGCTCAGTCTTTTTCTCTTCTTCTAGTGAAAGAGGCTGCAAGATCTTAAAATGCACAGTAAAGGGCAAGAAAATTAATCTTGATGTTGTCAGGGAACCAAAAAATCCTGGAAACTAAACTTGTCGCACTCTGGACCAAATTGTCTCTCTTGGCATGTTGTTGTCTGGTCCTACTCCTGAAGCATCCTGCAGAACGAAGCAGGATTCTACCAGTTGTTATGACAATTGATACTGATTTTTTTGTGACACACCTAACATTTTTTTCTGACACACACTTAACATTTTTCCCCATCTACACTGTCTGGAATTGAAATCCTGGCTCAAGTAAATGGCAGATTACCTGGAGACACTGACACTTGGTTTTCAATCCATGATATAACTACAGACTCAGACAAGGAAGAAACACGCTCATGTTGAGGAATACACTAAGTGCCCGTAGCTCCATGCTATAGGCTCAGCTCTGGGTGGTGAGAGTCCCAGACAAGAGGCTGTGAACTGGAACCAACCTTTGCACAGCAAAGGGCACGGGGACCTGTGGTGCCAGCCAGGGGACCAGACACTCTGAGACACGGCAGGAGCCAAGGACCGCCAGATTTTCCCATGCTTAGACTGTGAGGGCAAAAAAGCCCAGGGATTCCTTTGTTCAGGGTCCCTCCTCAGAGGCAGCAGCACAAATGCTTATTCTCTTGTTACACCATGATTAAATTATTTAAAGGATCCTGATGTCTGAGACTCTTGCTATGGGAACCCTGGGGTCAAGCCAGTGAGGAAACCTGGTCTGACTGTGAGAGTGTGGATTGAGTTGCTGTGAAAGGGCTTCAGTCCCAGCTCAGATGGTGCAAGAGTGACTGACACAGTTGCTCCTGGATGGTCAGATGGAAGTTTCTTGAACACTCAATCTCTGACAGAGTTTGCTCCATTACTACATTCTATATTGATGCTTCCCATCGTTAAAGAGGCAGCGATGAGTGCTGCAACCAGCATGCAGTGCTGCTGTAACTTAAAAAGAAAAGACTGCACAATCGGAGTAAAACAAAAGAACAGTAAAACCAATTGCACTAGGGGAAGTTCAAGTGCTGTCTATTTTTCCCACTGTCCTTTCAATCATAAATGTATTCAGTTTTCTCTGAACCTGGTAGATGGCAAGTCACATCTAATTGGACCTGAAATTACTTTTTTCTGCAATTGATTGAGAGTGCAAACCTGGGAACACAAACTTAAGAGCCAGACTGAAGGCCATTCAAAACTTGGCCCCGCGGTGTTAACTGTTCTGTTGGCTGCCTTTCAGAGTAATTTGAAACCAATCCGTTCTTCAGCAGTACAATGGAGCAATTTTCTATCTGGTTGTCACAAACAGAGCAAGTAAACAGCAGTGTCTAAGAGGGGTTAGAAGTCCTTGTATACTCAAGGTCACAGTCTGGGCGAACGGCTTAGCTCAGCTCCAGCAGATTGTAAGAACCAGTGGCATAAAAGCATGTAAGCTTTTGTGTACTGATGGCCAGGGATGAGCAGCACAGATGAACAGAAGCCTCTACAGCATCACGTAAATGCACATGTGTGTGGCACAAGGCATGCAGCTTCCTTGAACCTTACTGAGAAATGTGCAACTATGGCAATAGGCATCAGAATATTCCAAAGCTTTATGGTGTTGACACAGGCCCAAAATAATGAGTAGGTCCTTTACACCTCATTTCAGGAATTAGCATTGTTTGGTTTATCCTCACTTCTTCTGGGGAATTTGTAAAATCAAAATCAAACAATAAAAAAGGACAACGCACCAGAAAAAAAAGCTAGCTAAAAAATGGTCTTGTTCATATTGATTTGAGCCATTACAACACTCACGCTTGATTATGTGCACCTTAATTATTTCCTTAAACATTGTCTAACAATGCTGTGCATTGTTAAACAGTTATTTTTTTCCTCCAAATTCCTGCCCTGAGAAAACTGCATTTCATAGAGTGTAAATCAAATTCAAAACCTGTACTACAGTTTCTAAAGCACTCTCACATTCCTCAAAATGACAGGTGTTATATATGCATCACATTATCTTGTCCAACTCTGCTCCTCAAGTATTCAGAAGAATAAGGTCTTTATGGTTCAGACACTTAAAACTGCCTCTGGTGTTTGACTCTAATGTAGGGAACCCATTACACCAAGGCATCATTTCAGGCCATCACCTCCCAGTATGTAAAACTAAACACAACCTTTACCAGCCAGCAGAACAGTTAATATAAACCTATGATAGGAGATACATCTATTGGCAGAAAATATGAACAGAAACTGGACAGAAAAATCCTGCCAGTATCAAAATTATACCAGAGGTAAAGACTGTAGAAAAAAAAATTTTACTACACCTTTCAAAACCTTTTCAAATTATATTTCTGAGATACCCACTTTAACTAGAAATAATAGTCTCACTCACAGTGAAATCCATTTTTTGTTTCCAAAAGGAGTGAATTTTCTTTCTTTCCTTTAATAATGGGAGATGGAACAGAAGTTTTATCTAAAGTTCAGATTGTCTTTCCTCATACACACACCAAATGTTTGTTTCACTCAGGTAAGAAAATAAACTGTTTAGTGGTTAATTTTACAAGTCACCACTGGATATATTTCACAATGACCACATAAATATATGCATACATATAAAAAACACTTTGTGCAAAAATATATTGCCTTTATCTTCCTGATGCAAAAAACACATTTTAAGCAAGGTCAGAGAACAATAACAATAAGTACATTAATGTCCTCCATTACATTTAGACTTCATAAAAAGTTCACAAAGTGCAAAAGAGAATTAAGTTCCAGTGATAACATACAAGAATTTTTATCTAGTTGAAATTTATAACTACACAAACAACACAAACATTTATTAATATCATTCCCTATATCATGAAATGAGAAGATTATCAGAGCAATCAGACACAGCCCTTCCAATAAATGTGTGGGACATATGAGGATGCTATTTATGTAATTATTTGTATGCCTTGGGTAATTCTAAAGCATTTTGTCTACTTCTATTTATCAGACAACTTACAGAAAAGCTAGGAACAATTTAGTCCTTAACTACTGAAGTCATTACCCTTGCTTCCAAAATATGTTTTATCTGCTGCAGGTCACTCTGCAGACATTCTGATGGCATTTTAATGCAGGTATAACATAGTGGGAATGTAAGGAGAGAGCAAAGCTTACCACTGCTGAAAGACTACAGTGTCTCCAGGAGCATGTGACTCATAAAGGTGATCCACAGAATTATGGGATGCTGGGGAATCCCATCTAAAGCCCATGAAGATCCCTAAACAAACAAAAAAAGTCATCTTACATAGAAATATTGTGATTTTGCTGCAACAGTTCTGCAGTCATAATAATTCTTGTGGTACCTCTGCTCCTTTCTTGTAGTGGGACTTGTTTGTGCTTCCATTCTGTCAGAAGAAATGCTCTCTAGCTCTAGGTGGATACTGAAATATACGGGCCAGGCCGGGTGTCTCCTTACTCCCTGGAGCCAAGCTGTGTTGTCTATTCCTAACCATATATCTCCGATACAGCTTTAAAATCCTTGGAATATGTACTCAGACAAGGAAACATCAGAGATCTTATGCTGAAAGTAGTTTCCATATGAAGCTAAGTGACTTTACTACCAAAGGCAACCCTTACATGTATATTTGAATAAATCCATTTGATGTATATTCACAGAATATTTCTTTTAAATGATAACTGCCTCCCAAGTTCCTTTTCAGAAACTGAAACACAAGTAATGTCCTGAATCCAGGACACAGGTTCATGCATGAAATGCATCAGTCTCTAAGTAGAAACAGCTGGTACAAAATAGCCAACATATAGTAAAGACTTCTGTTTAAAAGCTTCCTTCATGCAGAGGCTGCAGGATTATTGGTTAGGATGATACTAATTTTTTCCTTTTCAAGGAAGGCAATTATCTTAAATAAGTGACTGAGAAATAAACAGAAGGAAAATAAAGGTAATGTAAATATTTAAAACAAGAAAGATCTTAAGTATCATGTTTTTGCACATCAGTACCCTCTAAGCCTCAGAGTCCTATCAACTTTCTGATAAAACCAAGATTTTTGCCTCAGTTAGCACTGCAAAGGGCTCCCAGAGTGGAATGAATTCTGCTGTATGGAATTGCAGGTTCTTTATTACGGGTGGTAATGTAAAAGACACAAAAAGCAGCTCAGTTCCTAGATCCCAAGAGCAGTTAGGAGTGCAAGCAACTACAAAAAATCATCCTCTGGATTGTAAACTGCACAGTTTTGATTAGAAAGTCATTAGCAGTGAATGAAGAGGGCCCTTTACGATGACATTGTTATACAGCTGCTTCAGAAGCAGACTTTAAGGTCAAAAAGTACTTCACATCTTCCTGAAGCATAGACAAAATGCCATGTTTCAGGAAATCTGGTACAATTTCCTTTACGCTGAAGCTTCATGGTTTCCCTTTTAGTTTCCAGGAGGTATTTCTTTTTTATGGGGCACTGACACTTTATTCCTGTGTGTATGTCATTTGTGCTGCTGTTCCTTTCTCCTGCTGTAGCCTGGGCTCTTGTTTTCTAATGTTTTCTACACATAATATGTGCATATATACATATAAAAATTCAATTTGCATTACTTAATTTCTTTTCAATCACATTTTCTTCAATGTCTTCTTATTTTACACTTTACTTTTATGTTTCCTCTTCTGCCTCATTGCACCTAAGTGTACAGTGTGCAGTGTCTTTAAAACTCAGGAATTCAAATACAATTATGAAGTATGAAAATCAGTAATGGACACAAAGAATGAGAGAAGATCAATGTTTATCTCAAAGCTAATGATTTGTGCTGCAAAGAACACTAAATAGGCCTGGAAAACAGTTTACACTATAAAATATTTTGTAACTAACTCAGCAAAGAAGCCTCACTGTTAGCTAGCTAATGACAAATGTTTTCATTGTAACATTTCTCTCTCTACATCCAATTAATGTCCAAACGGGGCAAAAAAAAGAAAATCTAAAAAATACCCAGTTAGAAGGCAAAATAATGCCAGTACAAGTGAGAAGGGCTGGCAAAACAGCAGCAGGAATAGGAATGGAATGTTCAACATAATCTTGGGGTCCTTGAAGTATATAATGTAGTCTGAGGGTAAACTGAACCTTAAAGAAACGGAGCCACAGCAAGGCAGTTCAGGTGCAGCTCCTGTGAGAAACGTATACCCAGCAAGCAGCAAAGGAGATGTAACAGTCCAAGGTTGTTACACACGGCAAGAAAAAAGACAGCTCCGACTACAGGGGCTGGGTTATCTAGAACCTAGCTCACATCCAGCTGCCAACGTGCCAAAATGGAGATGAGTCCCTGAGGTGGCATCGTCATTCCCTGCCTGTGCACCAGTCCCAGAACTTCTTTCTCCTCAGCTCATCAGAAGATATCACACATGCCTTGGGCATCCCAGCCACAAGAATACTGGGGTGTGTGCCACAGAGAAACTGGATGAATGACAATTTTTGAGCTAGATAACAGCCACCATATATGGTAGACTTCCATAAGAGGGCAACATGATGCAAATTCAGGCAGTCTGCTAAGAACAGAGCTATTCAAGGAACTTCTGCTAAAAAAAATTTGTTCCCCAGTACCTATGTTGGATTTTTTTTCTTTAATTTTAGGCAATATATGTAAAATCAGATACACAAATAAAAACACAGACAGTTATTGGGATTTCCAAAACTGTCTAACTCAACATGGCACTCGACATGTGAAAAGAGGCATCTAATTTGCATGTGACACTATGTTTACCCCCAACTTTTATTAAAGACATTTTTAAGAGCTGCTTCATATCAAAATATACCCCTGGAAGTCTGAAAGCAAGTCAAAGTGCTGCCATTTATAGTAACTTTGTGTTGTGCTGAGCACATTAACCAGAGGCACACTGAGCACTTCAAAGTCTGTTTGACCAGGCGCATTCAGCCAGATTGGTCTGGTACCAGAATTGGGGCTTTTGCCACATTATCTCTCTAAAAAGACAGAAAACACCAAACTGTGATACAATAAAAAGACAAACGTTTCCAAACTCTCAGCTGTTTCCTTTAATATAGCAGGCAGGATGCCAAACTTAGTTCTTCATAAACCTCAAACAACGGGATTAAGCTTATGATTTTTTGTTGATTGGATGACTACTGGGTTCATTAAAAACACATATCCAGTAACACACAAATTTTCACAGTAGGAATCATAGCTGTAGCTGATTCTACTGGAAATTAAAAATTGGCAGTAGTCTGCATCTCACATGCCAGTTAGGACATTCACACACAATTAAAGCTGTGTTATTTATATAGCTATAATTATCAATTTATCTATATTTCAGTCTTAAATTCTGAATTAGATTAGCATATCACAGCTTTGTGTGTCTTCAAGAGAGTTTTCCATGTAGAAATTTCCAGCTGCACTTCCCCAGGAGGCATATTAATTACATACATAGGAAAATTTTACACAAAATTCAGCTTTCAGATCCTAATGTCAACATTCTAATTCGTTCTCCTCCTGGCTCAATAACATGCCTTAAGATTTTGATTAGCTGTTTTGCACATGCAGAACTGGAGGAAAGGAGAGAACCAAAATTACTCCACCCCTATCTGGCGAGCCTGGATAGAAGCTGAGCATATTGGGCCACCATTGTTTCCCCTCTTTCCAGAAGATGGTCACCATTGCAGAGCTGGAATAAACCCAGCACAAGTCAGTGGACACAGCTGTTCACCCATGATGTTGTAAGACATTGTTGTCTTTCTCTGGTTTTGTCCCATCCAGAGGAACATGCTGGTGGTACCTAAACACTTAGCCTGTTCGTGGCTGATTTCTGCTATCATTATAAGTGGGCATCAGAGCAACAGCAAATGAGTGGTCCTTCTTCTCCACAGGGCAATGCTACCAATAGTTGTGATAGCTGCAGAACAGTTAGAGCTAGGTACAGCATTTTTGGTGAATGCCATGGTACCCAAAAATGTGACTTCGGTTGACTTGAATAATAAAAATAATGATTTTATGTTAACTATATTGTCAGTCTTGGCTCAGACTTTTTTCTCCACGGTCAGATTTACAAAGCAGTGAAGAGGAAAGGCAGGATACTGTCACCCAGGTGCATGGGAGAGGCACAGGTTCACAGTGTCTCCTTGGGAGTGGGGGGATGCCAAAAAAATGCTCTAACCATTTGGCTCTCTGTACAAATGCTGAAGATTAAATGCTTCAAGCAAGCACAGTTAACTTTCTGTTCAATGTGAAGAATAATAAATATGATCTTTCTTCACCTTAAAAAAAAGCGCACTTTGGTTCAGACATATCCCGTTATTACTTCCCTTTTTCTGGCTTGTAGGAGAAGTACAGCCAAAAATCAGGAAGCTGCACATTTGCTTTGAAAATACCTTTGACAGGTAACTGGTGTGTAACACTGCCAGTGCCATGAGCAATAGCAGCAGACTGCAGCTTATCAGCATTTGAAAAGGGATTTCTGGAAGTACAATGAACCCATCACTGGCACACAGATTCCTGTTTGCTCCTGCACCTCCTTGTGAATTTTTAATATTCTGTAACTGAAGTAATGGAGGTTGTCATTTTCCAGGATCCCTTAGTCCCAGGAACTCCAACTTAATCCCTTGCTTATTATATTTATTCTGAGCAGTTTGTTCTCAAATATTTAAGATTTGAAACAGACCACAGGACAAACATTTTTATTGCTACTATTTCATTATTATGTATCTTTCATGCGTATAAGAGAAGGCCTTCCTGATTAAGAATATACAAAACTAAAATATTTGCCTATCTGAAACCCTTTCTTTTGCTGCTATTAGAAAAGAAAGAAATTGAAAGGAAAAAGAAAGCCACACATTGGTTGTCTTTGACTTTACCAAGACAGTATATCTGCACTGTGTTTACTTTTCACAGAAACCTTCTCTGTCTCTTTAGTAGCCTTTGATTGTACAAAGAGTGAGGCTAGCTGTGAGCCTGAGCTGCAAAATCACACCAGCACTAGTGCCTTCAACTTCAAAGTTTAGCTATTTTCAACAAATTTTTTGGCAAGCCCACTAAACTTGCTTGCATGTGTGTGCTGCTGCTTTTCATCTGCCTCCAGAAGCCAGGAGTGGCTGGAAAAGGTGCTGGGTAAAACCTGTACAATGAATTCAGCTTTGAAACAAGGATGGGAGCAGGAGGGGGAGGATGGTGCTGGGGAGTACATGGGCAAGGGGTTACAGATATAATACTGATACCCTTATCTTAACAAATTTCAGTATTAGATGAAGGCAGCTTTCTGTATCTTTGTCACATGGTTAAGAAGAGAAGAGGAAAAACATTGCAGAAGACACACAATCTGACAGACTGGTGCATTTAAACTTAATTCTTTGCCTCCAGATTTTTCTCACCCACACTCCACTTTCTTTTCCTACTGCTGTCATCATGTATTTGTTGTCATTCAGATGTCTGATGTGGGAGCCATCCAGATGTACTTCTCTTCCCCGTACTTATTTAATCATTCCAGTCTCATCAATGTTATAGACTTTGTGTGTGTGTGTGCTCTGTTGATGAAAGTCACGCATACACCTTTGTAAATCTGCAAAAGTCACAGTCTAATGAAGCAGCCAGGAAAAAAAAAAAAGACTATTTTCTGGCAGAGAACTCAAAAGCAGCAAATCTGTACTTCACTCATCCCTAGCTTATCAAAAAGTCTAAGCAAATTCTATCTGGACCCCAAGCCCAGCAAAAAAAAAATCTCATAGATGAAATGATCTTAAAAGCAGAAAGCCAGAGACTATTCAAAAAAAAAAAAAAAAAAAGACTGATAATGTGTATGCATTAGATTGTCTTGTTAAGAAAAAATCTATCTGAATGTAGTTTATTAGAATCAGCTTTCTATCTTAAAACACTCTAGCAGATTTTTTTCATTTTATCAGCTTTTCTAAATAATGTGAATTTTTATTAGATTGATCAATAAACAAAAATACATTTTTAAATTAAATATTAAAACAAACCTTATAAGCAACTGCTTTTTATAATCAGTTTAAGATTTTACAGTTTGTATTCACTGGGAAGACAAGTGATTAAAATTGTACTATACAGAGGATCCATCACGCAACAACGATTTGGACATGTTTGCAGAAGAAATTAGTATATCAAAGGCACAGCTAATACCTTCAATAGGATAAGAATCACCCTCTAAGGAATGCAACTGCAGGAGCATCATTTATTTTGTGTAGCTACACCATAACAGTCTGTTTAATCACCTACCTGATATTTTCATTTGCACATGAGAACCCACCAGAGGCATGCAGCAGGAGTCAATCAGTAAAGGAATCCCAATTGCCAAGAATTTATGTTTTTTTCTTCACAGACATACACTATGTTTTTATCTTAATGGCTTGAGAGTTGAGTAAGAGAAGAAAAATACTTCACTCTTCAAGCAGACCCTCAGAAATCAGTAGAACTGCTCTGAAAGTAAGTTGTTCTACTGCATTTGATGTATGGCATTCCTACCACATCTAGAATTTCAAAGCTGGTGCAATAATTTGGTAACTATTTTAGGAACATAATCATGGGCAATTATGAGTTGGCAGAGGTTCACTAATTCACTAAGTTGACTTCAATAAAACGTCAATTTACATCAGCTGAGAAGCAGTGCAAGAGTATTTAACTGAGTGTATAGTGCAATAAAAGAAAAGGCCTTTTTCTATGTCTCACAGAGAGAGCATGTGGTTTGCATTTAGCCCAGCATCCTATGGCATTAGGCATGCAAGCAGATCACTGCACCAGTCCAAAGAAATGCTATGATTTTTCAATGACCACTGTCAACTTGTGTCAGATAAAGATAAGCTGTGAAACTCTGAAGCTAACTTTGTAATGTTCTTGTCTTCCAGCAACATCCCAAAAGTACTGATTCGGCATTCTGAATAAAAACAAATTGGAATGCAGTTGCAAGAGGACAAATGCACAGAATATGTCCCTCACTTGATGTGATGTCAGAGAAAGATTTGTCTGATAGAAAGGAACAAAGAATTATTTAATATTTTTATTTTCTCTAGAAACCTCTTTTTTTTCTTGAGGGTCATTTTATCTCATTATCAAAAAAACATGACCATAAGTTTGTAGTTTAATACAGATGCTGAGAAACTGTTTTCTTTCATTCCACACATGCACAAGCAAACACACACAGAAAGTAGATTACAAAGGCATTTTCAGTGCTATGACACATTTTAGAATTGTGAAATAGAAAAGGCGTCTTTTTCCCCAGTTAATAAGACCTTGTTTACAAGATCTGCAGCTTTCTCCCATGCCCTGACAGTGTATAGACAGTGTGGTGAACAGTAGTCTGTTATTTTAGGGTTTGCGTCATTACTGTGACAGAGTATTATGCTTTTATATGTCATCTTGCTGGCAATTAATATTTATATCAGCCATGCATGATGCTTATTTCTTTTTCTCAGCATTAAAATCAGATTTAATCAACTCATTTTTACTTTAAAGATTTCACTTTACCACATTAGCCACTGTTACATTGTAAACATGTAAATCATTATGAAAGCATTTGGTTTTGCAATAGAGTATACTTCTCACTTTATATTCCAGAATGTCTGCTGGTTTAGTCTTTGAGTTGAATGTGAAAATTTTACTTAATAGTCCCAAATGTAGCTTGAGGGATCTGAATCCATAATAAAAACATAGCTGTCAAACTGTCAGGTTTTCCATTGCTGTTTTTTTGAGTCACATGGTATAAAAACCCAATAAACGCTGGATATGGCTAACAGGGAAATTTTCCAAGCATGGGCATTTAACGGATTGGTACAGCCCACCTCACATATCTCTGCCCCAAGGAGCCCAGACAGGTGCAGGAGAGTGTGAGGTTTGGGGACAATTTCTAACTTACTGAGAGAAGAAGTGGGACAGGATTTTGGAGGCCACATTGCCACACAGCAAAACTTTCTAAAAGCCTTTGCAAAACTATCCTTCCAGAAATTTTACATGCTTTTCTACATGTATCTCTGCAAAACCTACCTTTGTCTTATTTAGAGGGGACTGTGAATTAAACTATGGTGGGAACAGCGTATCAGTAACTCCAGCACTGACTAAGAAGTGGTGTAAACTCTCAGTTCACAAAAATCACAAGCTCACAACTGCCCTTTCTCAAGTTGATGTCTATTGTCTTTATCAGTGCATGAATTGAATCCGGTAACAACACATATAGATTGGTTGAAATAAAGTATAACTTCAATAAAAAGGAAAAGAGGAAGTTATTATTTTCTAGGAGCTTTTCTTCATATTCCCATTAGGATTTTTTGGTTTGCATCTCCCATACACAAGACTGGAACTGGTAGCTAAAAGAAACTCTTTTCTCATTAATATTTTTTTTTTTCAGCAAGATCTACCTGAGTGTTCTCACTTTTGCCTGTTAGCTTTTTCTTTTTGGTTGGCTTTTTCTTTTTGCAAACTCTCTGCACACTGCTGTTTTACTGAGAATATAGCTTTTCAGTGGGTGTGCTTACTTAATTGCCTTGACTAAGTTATTCCTTCCATTTCATCAGATGTCTATGCAATTTATGTGTGCTTTACATTACTAAAAAAACCCTCATAATACAACATAAAAATTAATGCCCATAGACTTTCTTCTCTTTGGAAAATAATTATTCTATTCAAGCCATCTAATGTATCCAAATCACAGACCCCTCTAACTATCCACCAAAATAGCTGGAGATCAACCCATGGCATTCCTCTCAGGTCCCCTGTGTGAAAACCTTACATGTACCTGCACGCCAAAGTTTGGAATAACATTAATCCTGTCTCATTTTTATTGTTAATGGAGAATGACAGTCACAAAAGAGTTAAGGGTAGACTGCATTCTCTGCTGGGTTTGACCAATTTGACTGCTATTCATATTTTGATCCTTTCTTAAAGTTTACTCATGTTTTATAGGATGGACTTGTATGGAGTTTGCTGTCATGCTACAAACATTATACTTACCAGCTTTTCATATTTTTAAAGGCTGATTGATCAACACAGCTTCTTGCCCTAATGCACAAACCACTGTACCAGTGTCAGTGCTGATAGATGTTTATCCATGCTTTTCTAAAAGTCCTCCAGGCATGGTGATCCCTTATTGTCACCAGGGACTCTAATCCATTTGTTCTTCTAAATGTTGATAGTTTTATTCCAATATCTATCCTGAATCCTGCTTGCTGAAATCCAGTTATCTTCTACTTATCTGTCCATTTATTTATTTGTCGTTTGGGTTCTGTCTTAATAGAGCTGATATGCAAATTATCTAAGTACTCCTTCCCTTCTCCATTCAAGGGGATGATATTTTCCCTGTCCTCACTTTTTACTAATGTCACAAACCATTTGACTATAGTTGGTCTTTTTATAGAAAATTATGGGGAAACATTTAAATGTTTAGCTTTTCAGCATCATCTCACAGTAGGAACATAAGGAACAACACACTGAGCAGACCACAGCAGTTGTGGGACTACAAGTGGCCAACTGCAGCTGCTTAGGAAAATGATGAAGCAAGCAGAAATCACATTTCTCTTAATCTTGCTCCCTCTACCTCTAAAAAACTATGCAGAAACACGCAGTGTCAAAAACCTTATCTCTGCCTTTTTGTTTAACGATGTTTTCTGGATTATATTTCAAGCCCTTATCCTAGGACAATGAGTTTCAGGATTTATACACACAGTGTAAAAATAATATTTCTTTTCCATCTAACCATATTTGTGCCCCAGTTGGTGTATTATAGAAAAAGTAATTTTAAATTGACCTGCCTAGTACATTCATCGATTCATATTTCTACCTCCTACCCCTCATTCATCTCTCCGTTTCTCTCCCCAGAAAAGAGGTGGCAGGTGAGCCTGGGTGCGGGGCTGTACCCCAGCAGAGGTAAGCAGAGGAAGACCCCTGGCCATGGCCCCACAGAGCCCAGCACAGAGTCCCTGGGGTGCAGGAAGCCCCAGGGGAGGCTCTCCCAGCCCTGTCTCAAGATGGAGCTGTTCTCAGAAACAGAAACACAGCAAATGAACTTGGTCTCTTTACTGGAGCAAGGATTTTAGTAGGCAGGTTATTAAAATCAACTTTTTTTTAACAGTATCAGAACACCTTTTTGTAAATGTAAACCCTCACCAGTTTCAAGGTTTTCATGAATATTAAAAGTTGTGATCCTTATTTCTGATTTCTACCTTCTTCTTGCAAAAATATGTGCAGATTTCATAGAACTGGCACTGTAATTGCTTAAATAAAATTAACCAGTTTTCAAGATTCCCACTGCAGCATAAGGACCAAAATAACATGATTGCTTTTATGAGCTAATAAGAAATAGCTAAATCTTCATCTGTGACATATATTCTCAGCTAGTAGTTCCTTAGCAACTAAAAAAATATTCCCTGCAGAAAAAGACAAAAGTTTGAAAACTATATGTTTAGCTAGTATTTGCCTGAGGTGCAAAACATAAATCAAATTTTCCAGGACTTTGACATTTTTATGTATTTATGCTATATTGAGCCAACAGCTTAACCCAGGTTTAGTTGTTTTTCACAATACATTTTATGAATAATGCAGTATGTGCAACCTTTTTTGAGAAGGGAATACTGCCCAGTGTTAGCACAGCAAATTGGCATTTCATAGTAATTACTGGGATAATGTACCATTAGAGTCAACATTGCCTGTGACAAAACATAGATATAATTACATATCAATGTTTTAATATTATCATAATTAGAAAATGATGAGGAATACTTATAATTTTGAAAAGTAAGATGTTTCTAGTACAGCTATACTATGTTACGATTTCCCAACAATTAAAAAATCACACCCTGTAAATATGGTGCATGAGACAACATTTCTTACTTTTCCTTAGCCAACTCCTCTCTCCATTTGCAGCAGGACAGAGCACTCAGAAAAATATTTTGCCCAGCTCCTATTTCAAAAGCCCGCCTCTCTCCCGAGAAGAATGAGCTGGTGGAACTAAAATCACATCAAGTGGGGGAAAAAAGGTCTGATAGGCTGCAGCATCAGTTCTTTAGGTTCCATATTGCCTGGTATTTCTAGGTACTCTCAGTTGCACCAGGGTTTTAGGGATCAGGCAACAAAACCAGAAAGCCATACTCTGCCTTCTTGATGGATCCAGACACCTTTGCCTTCCTCAGGTAGACACAGAAGGGATAATTCACAGATACATCTCTTTGCATGCTGTGTACAATATGATTTTCAAAATCTTTCTATAAAAGCTGTAAAAAATGCCTTCAAATTTTGTAGACATTATAAAGGCAAATATTTAATTAAAACTAATTATGACTAATAAAAAATTTCTACTAGGAAGAATTGATGCAAAAGCAAAAATTATTTAAATTTTATTTCCAATACCTTTTTTAGGCTGTTTCACCTTCATCTTTCTTTGAACTTTGCATGCTAAAATCACATTACGTGGCCATTGTTTTTTCAAAGTATCATTATGAGTCAGTATCATTTCCTTCAAACTGAGTTCATCTTTAGAGAATTTCTCTTTAATCTTGAAACAGTCACAATATTTGCTCTTTTGTCAACCGTAAAAAAACTCCCATCATTTAGCTTCACTACTGCAAAGGTATATCTGGCCTTCTATTTGAACACTGGAATTGATTGCTACCAGGAAATGAAACAGACTGAGATGCTCCTTTACTTGCTCCTTTTATACCACCAAAGCTGCTAGATGAACTGATAGCAGTTTTCCGATCATTGTGAATCAGCTTTAATATTTTATGCTGTGATTTAATTGTTTGATAGTGTGACTCACTTGAAATGGGATTTCTTCTTGTAGCTAATTTATTAACATGAAGACATGCTTGGTGCTGAAAACACTGCTAACACCTTGCTTGATTTTAAACGCTTCCAGATTGGCACTGCAATTTTCTCTTGACTGTGCATATGTAACTTCCATTAAAGTTAATTGAGAGGCCACACAGTGAGCAAAAATATAAACTTAAAAGCACATATTCAAAACAAAATGAAGCCAGTTAAATGAGAATATTAAGGAATAAGTTAAAATATCCCAAGAACGGCAAGCAATTTCGATAAAAATTCTGAGGTATTTCTCTCCTCTTCCTTCCCCAGGTCTGGCACTAATGGGTAAGGTTCACAGTATGTTGAGATATGTCATCCCCAACTTTGATACACTGAAGACTTCAGTACAGCAATTCACAAAGATCATCTCCAAGGATCTGAAAGTGGGTTGTTACCAAAGGAGACAGAAAGCAGCCTCCTACTTCATGCACACTGGGATTATTTTAGATCGATATTTTACCTTGATCTACTATTCTCAAATTAAAAAGACTGCCAGTTTCCCATGCAAATATTTTTCTATAGTGAGTAGATCTGGATCTACAGCTCTGTTTAGATCAACATGGCAGTTTTGGGGTGTTTTTACATATAAGGGATAAAAACAAGCAGTTTATGATGATGAACTACATATTAACTGTGGAGAAAGAGGGTAAATCCCACAACTACATACAGCAGCTTAAGAAATTCCTTAAAACATGTGAGATATGTCCTTAAGGATCTACATCATGTTCATTACAAACTTGAGGAAGTACAGGAGGAGAAGGCACATTATCTGAGTCCAGCATGAGGCCAGCTGATGGGACCACAGGTGATTCCAACCCAATCCAGGTGCACTGAAGGTGCTGCCAGCTTAATTTCTTTTGCATCCATCATCTAACCATCTGCATCTGCTTTCTGACTCATATCTCATGTTATGAGAAGTTTTAAGACTGCATTCATATTCACATTAGAATCATATTAGAAATCACACTTCATCTAAAATAGACCTGAATTGTGTGCACAGAGCAAAATACACCTCTGATGTAATTCGATTTCTTTAATGAAGGGATTTATTTAGCTCATAGCGTAAAGTTCTGATCTCAGACACATGCATTCAGCCATCAATGGAAAGATTATCTGAGTATGCTTCATTCTGATGTTCAGATAGAGCAGTTAAAGTAAGTGCTTTTCTCCTCAATATGTATAAATTGGAGAGTGACAGATATAAACTGAAAGCACAGTTTCACATGTGTCTTGCAGATATGTATTGCAATGAGACAAACACTGAACTTGGGTTTAAAATCCCCACTGTTTCCTTTCCAAGATATGCTGCTGTTATTGGTTCCACATTACCTCTCAAAAATAGGCATTTCAGACTGTTCCATTTTCAGGTATCATTCATGCTTGTCTCAGATGAATGTAGATATTAGCAACTCTAACAGACCTTTCATTAAAGGAAATACCTGAAAATTTTAAATGCAGTTAATATCTATATGGTGTCACCTCTGGTAGGGCTCTTTTCCACTCTGCAAGATATTCACTGATTCAGTTAAGAATATGTATTTCATGTTTTCCCTAATTATTAAATCTTCCCTATGCAATTTTCAGCAGTATTTTGTATTAGTTCTACAGTGAAGTTCAAAAACTGTAAAATTATTATAATTTTCTAATTATTTATATTCACATTTTTCAGACAACTATGCCACAGTTCAGTCCTTTACATGCTTACCTGTGCTTAATATATCAGGATTCTCTGGCTTACTTACACGTTGTCATAATATCTCAATGATATTGGAAAATAAGGATAATCCAAAAATATATTTGCAGGCCAAATAATTGCCTATCTTCTGTTGTATTTCAAATGTGTTAATTACTAATGGCTGTGTGCAAAAATTCCATTTGGATTATAATAACTACCATAAATCCTGCAATTACTACTCATTAAGTACTAATGTGGCCATATCCTTTCTTTTGAACCCAAACATCAGACTTTCAAAATAAGTCTAAGGAATAAAAAAACTACTGTAACTCTGCTTCACTAACTTTTTCTCTATCTGACTTGACAATAGTGACATACACACCTAAAAATCCTAAAATATACTGATACTTCCTGAGAAGCAGATGGGTTTGTGGCTAGAGCTGCAAGTGAGCATTACCCATTTAGTGGTACCTTATCACAGATGGCTTTTTGAGTAAGGCTTTAGTAGCAAGAACTCTGCGAGACAGGAAGGATCAGTTTCAGCAGAAATGTCTAAGGTGGCAGTAATTATAACCTATCAAATTCATCATGAATCTATATGAAACTGAAGAACTCGTCTGTCAAATCTCAGATGCCAAACCCTGTCTGCAGATTTCAGGTAATACAGAATCAGGGAGACTGGCAGCACATCCTGTACATTTCAGCTGTGATGAGAAAGAGGCAGAAAAAACTCTACAGGAGTTTAATCCTTTGGAGAAAATTAGATAGGCAGGAGAAGAAGCTCATACAAATGTTTATATAACTCTTTGAGATAACTAGACAGCAAAGTTGTTTATGCCTACTTCAATTCTATACGTGGGTTCCTGAAAAATTTCATACAATAGGCCTATTGGCAACAAGAAGGCAAGGGCTATGTATACATGTATTTAATTGTTTTACACATATATGCCCTCAAAATTAAGGTCCTCATCAGTTTAAGGTCCCTTAAGAAGTTCAAAGTAAGTTACAGCAATCAGTCCATGTGAGTTTAAATCTAAATCTGCCATACAACATCACAGGACTCTCCCATGGAAGGGTCACTTCATACCTAGACTCATGGAGCTATGTCAAGCATAAACCAGAGAAGTATCATCTCTACTATGAATGACATAGCCTGAAGTACAATGTCTTTCATCATTTCAGTTAAAGCTGAAACATTTTGCAACCATCAACACTTCAGACATTTGTTAAAAGAACAGAAGGCATCAGTGTAGGGTTAAATACTCATCAGGATAGCCATAAATCCTAAAGTAAAATATACACATATTCCAGAAAAACAGATTTGAACCCCCATATTTGTCCCCAGCCAGTAAGGAAACTGCAGTCCCCCTCCTTCTTCTGCTCCAAACCTCAGCAGCAGTGTCCAATGCCCACCTTTGCCTATACATTTGGCTATTCAGGTCTCCAATTTATCTCATCTTAGTTGTTGCCTCTGCATATTGCTCAGCCACTCTTTCCCACTCTGACTACTCCCTTGACTATATCATGTTAATTCTGAATATTAATAGCTGAGCAATTTGCTCATCCCAGTCATGCCCAGTATTTAGAGATGAGTAGCTAAGAGTTTTCAGGAGATTTTGCAATCAGCTAGTCATCTCTTCTATGACTTGTCATTCAGAACCCTTTTCAAACAAGCTTAATTTTGAGAAATGGATTGATCATGTCATATCCTTTATGTTAAAAGATTCAGTCCTGTTCTCTGAATTAAAATGTTGTGTTCTATGGCACAACCTTTTCAGTGTGCTTCCTCCTAATTTGATAACCACTCCATTAATCCTCAGTCAAGCTGTAATTGATAGATACGTGACAGTAAAGTGTCTATCCAATCAAAAGCCATGATAGAAGCTAAAATGGCATACTGCACATAACGTATTGGGTAGTTAAAATCTGGTCATTTATTCATATCACAATTTGTACTAGGGACACAAACTAACATGACATGAATCTGTTTTCTTGACAAATCTTTTTTTCAGGGCAAAGAGCATAATGAAAATTGCAAAAGCTATTGCACTAGCTTAAATCAAGCCCGTGGCAGAATAACGTACTTAAACCTGTGGCCTTCTGAAACGCAGTAGGAAATGTAATTTAAGGTGCAATCAATTCCCCAGCTGAGACTTTTATATATATGGGAAATATATATGTTTCTCATATACTAGAAACATGATTATGCAACCACAGAACCATATAATCGTATAAAATTCAGCACTGAGAAGCCTTCTGTCACACAGTTTATCATGCAATTCCCTTCAGCTTAGTTCCTGGCATAAAACTGATGTTCACCAAATGAATATACTGTTAGCATTTTTTAAGAAACACCGTATTTGCCTAAAGTGTATATGTTGATAACTTTGTTTAGGTTGAGATTATCATTGGTTTGACTGATTAGGTTCCATAACTAGAAAAGAACAAAGCAGATTTCTCTGCTGCATGGATTTAGTCTTCTTTTTAATACTCCTTGGGAACAGATCAAGAACTACTTTCAGATGAGTATTTTAGTGTTTGTACATCAGAACTTCCTACTCAGTAAATAAACCAGCCCATATCAGCCAGTGGGCCTGAAACCTTGATGCAGATGATATTTTCCTTGTGTCCAATTCATATCAGCCAGTCTCAAATCCCATGAAAATAATCTGAAAATGTTTTGTGACTCCCTACACATCACAAGAGCAGATAAAAGAGTCCCAAAACTCCAGTGCTATTCCTGCTCCTCTAGGAATTCAGGCTGTGAAATATAGTGTTGTTAAACCTGATGATGAGGTATAACTATTGTCTCATTATTGAATAGGATCTTCAAATGAAAACATAATTAGACATTTTTCAACAGTAAATTCCTAAGGACAAAATTTATTGTTAAAAGGTCTAATGGGATCTTGCAGGCAAAATATATGAGATAATTAGGCCAGAATTCACTCTTGCAAGTTATGGGCAACTCCAAGCTGCAGTACAACTGTCACACACTTTTGAAAGAATGGTACCTGTTGACCCTTCCCACTCTCAGTTACGGTTCTGAATTAAGGACTTGTCATGGTAAACCCCAGCCAGCAACTAAATGCCACACAGCTGCTCGCTCTCTCACCCCGCACCTTCCCTCTGTGGTGGGATGGGGAGGAGGATAGAAAAAAGAAAGGTAAAATCCTTGGGTTGAGATAAGAATGGATTAACAATTGAAACAATGAAAAATGTAGTAATAATACTAATTATGGCAATAACAATAATCACAATGAGAAGAAATGTGCTGATTTTGGCTGGGGTAGAGTTAATTTTCCTCACAGTAACTGGTGTGGGGCTGGGTTTTGGATTTGTACTGAAGAGTGCTGATAATAAATATTTTTGTTATTGCTGAGATGAGCTTGCACAGTGTCAAGGACTATTCTGCTCTTCACCCACCCCACCATCAAGGAGACTGGGGGTGCACAAGCAGCTGGGAGGGGACACAGCCGGAACAGGTGATCCCAACTGACCAAAGGGATATTCCAGACCCAGATCGCATCATGCACAGCATATAAAGGAGAGGAAAGCAGGAGGAATGGGGCGACATTTGGAGGGATAGCATTTGTCTTCCCAGGTCACCATTATGCATGATAGAACCCTGCTTTCCTGGAGATGGCTGAACACCTGTCAGCCCATGGGAAGTAGTGAATGAATTCCTTGTTTTGCTTTGTGCATGTGTATGGCTTTTGTTTTGCCTATTAAACTTTCTATATCTCAGCTCCTGAGTTTTCTCGCTTTCACCCTTCCATTTCACTCCCAGTTGCTGGAGTGAGAAAGCCACTATGTGGTGGTTGGTTGCTGACTGGGGTTAAGCCATGAAAAGGAGAGAGAGATTGGAATGAAACCCAAGATAAATAAACAATATAAAATACAACTGCTCACCACCCACTGATAGATGACCAGCCTGTCCCCCTGCAGTGATCATCAGCTCCCACTCAAAAAACCTCAAACCTCAATTTACTAGGCATCCCACAGAGGCATGGAATATCCCCGTGGCCAGTTGGAATCAGCTGCCCAGCTATGGTCTCTTCCAACTTCTTGTGAACATCCTTGCTGGCAGTGCATGGGACAAAGAAAAGTCCTTGACTTAGGACAAGCCCTACTTAGCAACACCTAAAACATCATTCTCATCCAAATTCAAAACACAGCCCTACTAGGATCAGTAGGAAGGCAGCAGAACCAGCTACTAAGGAAAAAAACCTAATTCTATCACAGTTGACACCCAGACAGGTCTTTGTCAGGAAACACTGAACATACTCCTTCACCACACTGGAGTATCCTCATGCACAGTTGCTCTTGCATTTCTCTTCCCATTGCACTGCAGTCCACTGCATGCATTTCAGCATCCTCTAAAGTGCACAAAGTATCTAATTATTGTTAACCAAAGATGGGTGGAAAGGTTTAGTGCTTTCTCCATCTGCTGCATGGTCATTAATGATCCTAAAACTTGTTCAAGAAAATATTCACCTGCCATTGGTCTAAGGGAGAGCTCACCAAGCACTGTAGAATAAACAGAAAATCACAGTCATGAGAGATGCATGAAGAAGTGAAGTTTCAGACATCATAAAATGTAAAGCCATTTGCATTCATGAAGTGACACATGCACTGCATGCTGTTATTAATCTGAAACCTTTAATCATTGACAACTGTATTCCCAAAGCACTTCTGGGAAGATCTAGAGGATCTTTTTCCCCTCTTCAGAATTTCTGTTTACTTTATGAGCACTCTTTCTTTCTATCTTATAATATTCTACTGTTAAATGCTAGCTTTTTCTTTTTTTTTTTTTTCTTTTTTTTCTTTTTTTTTTGGTACTTATTAAAGCAGAACTTGCTTTGTAAAACCTAATCCTCCTTTTTACTATATTACACTCATTAGGGCATTTGAAGCTCACAGGATAAAAGCTGAAGTACAGCTGAAGTGACTCACAAGTGTGACTGGTCAGCAGCTGGGTACAAGACTAATGAACTGTCTGTAATCCACAAAAGGACTAACAAATGCCTACAGATTGCTGCTGTGGTATTGTACAATGAAGACACATAGACCCAAAAATGGTCAAACACAGCCTAAAGTTGTATAGCAGGAAGTGAACATATGGTGCTGCTAATTACAAGGATGTGAGAACATGCTTTAAATATGGATAAAGTAATTAAGCGAAAATGAATGACAAACACAGGATAATCAATTAGAAGATGAAGATGAAATCCAAAGTATATGGCAGACTAATAGCTTTGGACCCTGATTATTGAATACTTGGACTCCACCAAGTGTTGCCAGATCACGAAATGTCAGGTTTGCTATTTTCTATACTTACATGAGCCTGATTAACACAGCATCAGGTCAAGATGTGTGGAAAGGCTGAGCACGTTTTGTCCCTGCAAGAGGTGAGACTCAGAACATATTCTCATGCACTCAGCTATGAACAGTGAGTAGCTACACCCTCAAATAAGGGTTGAAGTGTTAACAGAGCCAATATTCCTCAGATGCTGGCTAACAGAGTAGCTCATGCAAGAGACAGATGCCAGAAGAAACAGCCAATAGTCAGAACTGTAAAAACTTTGTTTTGTGGTTTGGATCATCTGTGGCCAGGTTGCAGGTTATTAGAAATTAATTCATGCGCATGAAGGTACTCTTATTGCTGCCCGTGATTAATGACATTTGGACAACATGGCAGAACACGTAAGGTGCATAATCAAGATGGCAAAAGCCATATGGGATATAGCAAATGGAAAGAAACAGTCTTGGTTGTGACAAAGGAAACCAAGAACATCACAATTAGCACTGCTTAAATCATACATATGAGCTTTTACAAAAAAAAAAAAGTGTCACAAAACATTCCTTTGAAATATGACAGCAACAAAGGTCTCTACAAAAGACATTAGCAGACACCTAGGCCTAAGATCGATGTAGCTTATTGCGCCTTCACTAATCCATAATAACTGAAAATGCTCTGTGAACTTTCACAGCTCAAACGATTTCAATGACCATTAGTATTCTAGTGATATATTCGAGTGCAATGACAACAGTTTGTTTCTGACACTGTAACCTAGGAGCCTTTAAATTTGGCTTGCAAATTGAAAAGTCTAGGGTTTAATCTGATGGAGAGTGGAAAAAAGACAAGATTTCACATCAACTTCCAGGTGATAGTATCACCAGCTCTACAACTATAAACCTACTGTGAAAATTAAACATGCCAGGATTAAGGTACCAAAGATCACACCTCCAAAAGTACTCCTCACACTAAAATAAACATATATTGGGTTTGTGTGGCCAGGTTTTGGTAGTGTAGGGGTGTCAGAGACTGAAATATTATCGTTTATGACTTAAATATTTTTTCATTAAGGACTTTCAAAAACTGTATTACGAACGCTGCAGAGAAGACTACCACACCCTGAATGGGGCTCTGAGAGGCCCTGGACCGCTGGCTGGCTGATGAAGATAAGATAAAGTAACAACTTGGGGCTGAGGACATTCACAAAGCACAAGCTTAACACCTCAGGAGTGGAGATCACGGCCCTGGCTCGCCCCAGAGGGTGGGGGTAGAGAGGCTTTGGGTGTGTGCTGGAAAAGCCTCTGGTCAGCGGTGCGGTGACCGCCCATCCTCCGCTGTGCAGAGGAGCCCAGCTGAGGGTACCTTCACCCGGGGGAAAAGCTTATCCGCAGCAGAGGGGTGACGTGGCCCATCAAAGGCAGGCTCCCCCGCAAAGGGGTCCCCAGACCCTGCACCAGAGCACCAGAGATGATGCAGCAGACCCTCAGTGTTGCAAGGGACAGTGTCAAGCTGGCCCCTGCAAGGGAGCCACGTGGGCATTCCCACCTGCCCAAAGTGTATATTAATTAATCCATGGGATTCTATACTCTTCGGCGTGTGCCGGCGTGTGTCAGGTGGTGGCAGGGGACCCTCACCACCAGAAGATCAGATGGAGGGGAGCAACGAGACATCATTGGGGCCCCTGGATAGGTGATATGCTTCCACCTAACCCCTGTCGCTCTCTCCCTCCCCCACCCCATATGCACACTTCTTTTTCTTTCTTTTTCCTTCTTTCTTTTTCTTTCTTTCTTTCTTTCTCTTTTTTTCTTCTTTCTTTCTCTTTGCCTCTTTCATTATTAAATAAAATACATCAAATTTTTGGCACCAACATCTAATCTTGTTTGGTTTTAATCTCATTTTTGGATATATTTTGAACCTTCACAGTTCTTTCTGGTTTATATACAGAGACTTAATTTTCTTTGCTCTTCTGGGTTTAAACCAGATCGTAACAAAGAGGGGCCACAGGGGTGACTTCTGTGAGACGCTCCCAGAAATTTCCCCCATGTCCAACAGAGCCAGTGCCAGAGAGCTCCAAAAGGACCCACCACTGGCCAAGGCTGAGCTCATCAGAGATAGTGGTAATGTCTCTGTGATAACATATTTAAGAAAAAAAAAAAAGTTGTTTTGCACAAGTAATTTAGCATCCAGGGAAGAGAAGACTGAGAATATGTAAGAGGAACAACTTTGCAGACACCAAGGACAGTGAGGAAAGAGGGGAAGAAGGTCCTTCAGGCACCAGAGCTGAGACTCCCCTGCAGCCCCTGGTGCAGATCATGGTGAAGCAGCTGTGCCCCTGTAGCCCATGGAGGTCCCATGGGGAGGAGACCCATGCCAAAGCAGGAGGATGCCCAAAAGAAGGCTGTGATCCCATGTGCCAGTGCTGGAAAAGGCTCCTGTCAGAGACCTGCAGACCCATGAAGAGAGGAGCCCATGCTGAAGCAGGTTTCCTGATAGTACTCGTGACCCCATGGGAGACCCACACTGGAGTAGCCTGTCCTTGAAGAACTGCACTCCATGAGAGGTACTGACATGTTGTGGTGACCCAGCCCATAGGGGGCTGTGGGAGGAGGTCTTCCCCCAGGCCTGAGAGGCAGGCTTCTCCTAAGGACATTACGTACCCCAGTTCTGTTCCTTTGATTGATCCATTGTTTCTCCCTGCCCTCTTTTATTCCTTACATGTATGTTTTCCCTTCCCTGCTTTCCCGTTTGTCCTACCTTTGCCGTACCTCAGTCCCTCCCTCATGGTATTCCTACTGGTCCCCTTGCCATAACCCTGTCTCTGTATTGCCCCTGCACCCCAACACCCTCGATCCTGATGCTCGGCCCACCCTGCAAACCTCCTATATAAGCCCCAAATCCTTCGTCCATCTTGTTCTTGGCTCCTAACCTCCCCTGCGATGAGGTTGAAATAAATCCTCTCGTGCAAGAACATGCTAGAACCCTTCCTGAGTCTTTCATCATCCTCCTGCATGTGTGCGTGCCAGCTGCTTCTCTGACTATAGCTGATGCTACCTTCTTCACTCCTATGAGAGCCTGGTCCCTTCTGAGCTGCCCGCTCCGGGGGCCCACCCTTTTATGGAGGCTCAGAGGATGGGACAGGACGGGAGCCTTGGTGCATCCGAGCTCGTCAGCTGGAAGGGCAGCAGCCCCATGGGAGCGACTCCAGACCCCATGGAGACGCCTTCGGAAAGTCGCGGCACCCTCATCCACCACACCGCTACACTGACATTGGAGTAGTTCCTGAAGAACTGCAGCCCATGGGGAGGACTCGCACTGGATAACTTCATGAAGGTCCTTCTCCCTTGGGAGGAACCCCACGCTGGAGTAGCAGAAGGACTCCTCTTCCTGGAGGAAACCACGAGAGAAACAACCTGTGATGAACTGACCATAGTGCCCACTCTCTGTCTTTCTGCACTGCTGAGCAGGAGCAGGTAGAGATGGGAAGGAGCCGGGGGCGACTGGAAAGGGTTTTCACCATTAAATGCAGGACCCAGCACTTTGCCTCACTGAAGCTCATACTGTTGGTCTCAGCCCATGGATCCAGCCTGTCCTCCTACTCCCCGGGAGATCAACACTCCTACCCCAGTTAGAGTTGTCTGCAAAGTGCAATTGGATAGGGCATAATATTTTTAGAAAGGGGTCTAGGAACAAAATTAGGACCCAGAGAAAGTCATCAACATCCACTAGTGAAGGCCACTTGAACAAGCGATCTTCTGAAATAGAGCAGCTGGGGACACCAGCATGTGATTGCAGTCAAATCAAGATAGCGCTCCCAAAAACCTGACAAGTTACCCAGAGCTACATTGGTACAAGAAAAATCAGATAGTAGCTCACAATATTCATCCACACAGCTTGAGGGAAACCAGCTGAACTACCTTGATTCTGTTTCTGGAATGCCTTTAATGCAAGATGAGGCATATTGCCAATAGCTGCGCCACTGATAAGAAATGCTGCTTTAACTGAAACTGTGTTATAACTCGAGAGCTTTTCCTTTAGGATTACACAGCAAGCAACCCAATTTGATTTTTTGCCTGATATTACAGGCTTCATCACAAAAATGAAATTGTGCTTTCTACCTTGACACTTAAGCCAGCAGTGACAGCTAGGCACCGAGGCTAGAACAAAGCAGGTCTGCCACTACTATCTAAATTTCTTTCCAAAATCTCGTTTATAAAATATTTCCCTCTTGTACTACTAAGAAAAAAAGAATTAGCAACTTCACTAACTAATTTTGGATTTCATATATTTTTAATCAACTAAAAATTATCAGTACCACAAGACTTTTAAATACCACCATTTGGGAAATTGGTTGGTTGGTTGGCTTGGGTTTTGGGGGGTTTTTTGTTGGGTTTTTTTTTGTCCCTGAATAGCATACTTTACTTTTAAAAGTCTGACCACATTTAACAGCTGAAAAACTGGTTTTAGGAGAGTACAGTAAAGGTCTAAAATCTGACACTGACAGCATTCTCACCAGCATAAACCAGAAACAGTTCTATTGATATCAACAGAGGAACAAGGACATTGAAATTCCCAGTTCACATTTACTGCCTGGATATATGAACAAAGCCCAGGCTCCTGTAACTGGAAAGGAGATATAAATACAGTCTCAGCAATTTTCCTCACAAAAAAGAGAAAAACATCAGTGGTCACAGACAAAAATGCAGGCCATATTGTGAGATAGATACCCCTATATCAAGACTGGCTTGATCAACAGCACAGCATTTGCAGTGCTGTGTTATATACACAAATATATAACCAGTGCATTACAGTTCACTTCCCCCAGCTGAAAGTAAACATAGTCTGATACTGTGTCTGTGCAGCCGGAGCAAGGCTTTCAGCAATGCTAAAGTACTAAGCATGTCTGGTTTTGTGACAGATCTACAACAGTTCAACAGGTTTTGGATTTACAGATCTTGATGAAATGTTAGACAAGTCTGTGCTAGCACCACCACACTCTGGCATCCACGGTGTCTTTTTCTGCATGGCACTTGAAAGCTCAGGTGAGTCTATCCACTTCAACCTAGAGGTATTTGCACCTTTGGGGCATGATCCTCAGCAGAGTGAGATGTGACAACTATGCTGAAATTTCACCTTTATATCTCTAGACTCTTTTTCTAGCTAGGATCAAATGTTACACAGTTATACTTTTACTGTCAGTCATATTTACGTAGGAAGCAGTACTGCGAAAAAGTAGACATGGAACAGCACTGGTGAGGTATGAACAAAGATGGGACTAGGCCATGGCAGCAATCAAAATATGGGAGCAAATGGAACAACCAACCAACATAATTTCCTCATCTGTCTTATGTACCTTTCAGACCCCTACACTTCTATTTAGCAATATTTTGATCCATCACTGAGATAATGAAGAATGAGACTGAGTACTCAAGAAAAATGTGTATCCAAATGAAAGTTTGGCTCTACAGATTCCATGTAGTTTCAAAGGTAATTAGTATAGCTGACTAGTGAAAAGAATTCCCCAAGTTCTTGCTGCCCTGCCTATTCTCATCCTTATTTTTGTACTTAGTGAAGATATACTATGGCAGAAAACTTTTACAGGAATATAGCCTTTTAGAACAGAAATTGGCTCTATTTTTTTAAAGATCCAGTCTTGTGGAATCATTTCTGGAATCTTGGTATGTGGATAAAGTGAAAATGTAATAATTGTCTATTTAATTAAAAGTTTCAATTTGTTACATTTCCAGAAAAATATTTTAAAACATCTCTTTGACAGTCTTCTACTCTCAGAAGAATGCCAAAGAAGATTTAGCCTTTTTGTTTATATTTAATGGTTTTAAGCCAAGTATTATTTGTGATGCCATGCTTCTACTAATGAATCCATTTTTTTTTCATTCCACCAATGCAAAGCAAATATATTTTAATGGAAAGAATCAGAGTCCTTGAAATCTGCTGCAGCTGTAAGGTTAGCACCACAAAGACAGGTTGCTTACTTCACTTAAAGAAATTAAATGCTTTTTTATGTTATATTTTGGGAGAACATATGTAAAATGGCAATGTTTTCCTTTTAAAAAATGGCTTTCTACATAGCATTTTTGATCATATTTAGGTGGGATACATTTAATTGGAGAGCACATAAAAGAACATGTTTCTTTTTCTCATTTTTGTTTCCACATATTACATTTTTCATCATACTGTATATGCTTGTATATAGTAAAATACTGAAAGTGAGGACAAACCCAGAACTGGCTAAGAAAACCGTAAGTGACATAGAATTGCAGATCCAGCAGATGGGAATCAAAATATATCCATATTTATAGATGTGATTATCTTCTGCATACAAAGTCAGTAATCGAATTAAAATCCGACTTTTCATTTATTGCCCATCAAAACAATCAGAAAAAAAAACAAACCAGAAAATGAGTGAGAGAAGAGAAAGAGGACATTCATTAGGACAATATTAAACAGCAGAATGAAGACCAATTCAAAAATCAATTAAATCAAAACAGACAACCACATGTGAAATGAAAACAGAGAAAACAATAATTTTGTAAATTATACACAAACTACCTAGTAAGAGAAGGATTATAAGGGAACATGATTAGGTTCAGTTTCTTTTTCAGAAAATGTTATGGAAAGCCATTTGCTAAGTTCTGTTCCCATGCACAGGCAACATTATGGGAACTACATGCAAAACTAAAGATGATCGTTCCTGACATGTTTGGTCAGAGCACATGTAAAAATCATACTTAGCCTAGGCCTCAAACAGACACCAATTATTGACTGAGTTGTACTTTTGCAAGGAAATATTCTGAAATGATAAAGCAGGAATTATCAGTGATTAATATGTTCTGGAGAACATATATGTCTCTGTACTGCAGATTTCATTCAGCCTGTGATCAGTGTTTTCTGAAGCATCTGTAAATCAGCTATGCATTTTTCCATTTCAAAGCCCTCTATCTTTTTCATACTTGTTTGAAAGATGCTTTGACAAAGAAAACTATTACTCTTTATGACCCATTGAAATGCCATACATGATTTAATGTGAAGTCTAAAATGGCCCCAAGTAGAAGCAAAATCTTGCAGTTTGACATGTGGATTCTGGAATTAACTCAATGCCAAGGGAAGACTAAATACCTACATTTTCATCGTTACATTTAGTCCATTCATCACAAAACTTATGGACCTATCAAATTATACCAGTTTGTGAACTAAGAAGCAGGAAAAACTGCTGTTTCTGATACTGTTCAAACTGACTACTTGTACAGAATTTGAGGTGTATGATTTTTCTGTAACATTTACTATTTTCATTAGATTGCCTACGTAAGAAGACAAGGTTTTAAGGTCCCTTAGGATTTCACTGGGAAAATTAGTAACTACTTTTATGTAGCCTCTTTGCAAAGTGAATGTGTAAAATTAATCTTCATATCCAGCAAAGTAGATTTCTCTTATCAATAGTCCCACTGCACAACAGAAAGACAAGGAAATCTCGTCTTCTGTGTAAATACTTTTAGAAAAGAACACTAATTAATGCGATCCAGAGGAAGATATTTAAATTTTCCTTGCATGTTGAGACATGTTGAAAGGTAGGAATATAATGAGATAAGAGTATAAGAGTTAAGAGATAAGAGTTATTATACTAAAAAAGAAGAGAAAATGTGGAAGTAACTCTAACAATCACAAGTTTTAACTATAGTGGAAGAAGACAGGGCAAATAGAGATTCAACACTGAATAAAGAAATGTTAGAGGTGAAAAACAAGGAATAAAAAATAGAGCAATACTAGGCAAGTGAGCTGAAGCAAGTATTCTAACTAATCTGGTTCAGTAATGTGTCATAGCTTTGAAAGAAATGTTAAGTTTTTCCATACAGTGAAAAGATAATAACAAAATGGAAATATTACTGATGCCCAACAGAAAGCTAACTATGCAGTGACAGCAAAAACACTAGATGACCAGAATGGTGGTATATTGATTAGGAAGAAAAGGTACAGGAAACACGGAATGGAGTGCTTCAATCAGAAAAAAATAGAGCTATCATGCATCAAGATTAATTTATTTGTTTTACAAAACTTTAAGAATATAAAGAGACAGTCCATCACAGCAGAGAGGTCTCCTACAGTCATCCAGCAGCAGATATTGTTGTAACAGTGTTAGAGAAATGAATACTGCTAGGAACTGTATGGTTATAGAGGACCTCAGCCATACAGATGTATATTGGAGAAACATCTATAACCTTGGTTCCTTCTTTCAGCTTGGGTCCAAAGCAATATAATGAATTCACACATCACTGATCACAGGTCTGAAATATAAAACAGATCTCAGCTTCTGTGACCTCCCCATTTCAGCTGACCACCAGACTGAGGATCACCTCACATGTTTCACAAGGAAAGCCTGAGGCAAGGGAAATTATTGATTACTTAGTGCTAACTAGGTAAGCACCAGGCAGGAGGACGAATTATTTCACCTGAAGACACAAACAGGTATAAGGCATTAGTTAATAACTGTGGGCTTGAAATTATCCATCAGGTAAGGTGAGGACAGGAGATGTTTTGGAGCAGTTTTCTGACACTAGCTGATTTCTTTTTGCCCTGAATATGTGCATTATAGGGAAATTGATCAGTTTATGATTGTCAGTTATGCAGTTGAGTGAGACTGGTCCCAGTAAGTCAGCAGGTGTCTCTCTCTGTAGTCCATGGGAACCTTTCCTACTTTTCAAAGGAAACTTTGACACAATCCTTGGAAGTATGAAGAGCAGCACCCTATGAGGAAGTAACAGGGCGTTACCCACCGGCACACCAGACAAGATTTCCAGATGCTTTGATGACTCTCACTGGGCAGCACGGGAGGTACCGGAAAACTTTCCCTATCCCTTTGACAGTTATTTGTCAGTCAAGAAAATACTGAGACATCACAGAATGGAAGCTTGTTCAAACTCAGGCATCTCTAGCTAATGACAGTTCTGAGAGGACACTGAGATTAGCACCTAAAGATATCAAGTGAGTATCCAAAATAAATCAGACTCCAGACCAGTAAAAATTTTAAATTCCATCTTTCAACATAACACAAATCTATCAGTGACATTATTCCTTCATCTAGAAAGAGAATCTGCATAAACTTCACAAAGCTCTCCCCTGTTTTTACAGCCTTTCCGTGGATTTAACAGGCTAGTTGGACAGTAACTGTACCTGAAATAAGTGTGTCTCCTTCAGGTCATACAACTCACGGTATCTAATTTTTTTTCCCTAAGCCAGACAGCAATACGTTTTAAGACCTCCTTTACACCCAACAGTGTCTCTTTTTCTATGCAGTACACTGCTTACTTTGAATTCAGTAGGTGATACTCTTTTATTGTCAACATATTAGAAATCATTATAACTTAGCACATGAGTAGTTTTATTAGTCTGTCACATTATGACAGATAGGAAAGTTTCATCAAGGGGAGTCAAAATTTCCCACTGCAAAGTCAATCTCAGGCATTTTATGTGCACCAAATGCCTTCCAAAGGGNNNCCTTCCAAAGGGAGTGTTAACTGAACACAACACAAACCTAAAGTAGACAAACAACCCAGCTTACTGCAGCAAAATGTTTGATACAGAGCAAAACACTAGCTGAAGATTAACAGCCTATTAAAAATGAAATCAAGCTATTAGAAGCCAACAAGCATGGGAAAGGTTCTTTTTGTCATTCAGCTATTATCGCGTTTGATGTCGCATTAAATTGCCCATTGGGCAAAGCACTGAAAAGCTAATATGGGAATGCCTTGTTTATAATGTTCACTTTCATCTGTGAATTAAGAAAGCAATTCATCAATAACAAAACCAGTTTAAATGATGTATGAAGTGAACACAGCATTCTGAAACAACTGCTTCTTCCAGATAAGACCCAAGGATAAACTGCATCCACAGGGGGATGAAAACAAGACACCACTGGGTTCCACAGGCAAAAAGCATTTTACTTAGCATGAAGGACTCTTTATCAAGTGCAGTCACTTAGATAAATTGTAATCAGGCCAGAAGAAGTTCTGATCTGTACTTCACAATTTTCCCATTAGCACTAAGTAAGGCTGTAACGCACTGTTAATTTGGTAGCAAGTCCCTTAAATGCCATGCAACATGTACAATTTTCTCCATGAACAATGACATGATTCCCCTAAGATAGGTTTAATAAAGCCAAATGAATCAGTGGTTTCTGTTAGTTATTTATGAAACATTCAGGAACAGCTGCAAGAAATGTACAACTTCCTAAATGGGTTCCGCCTCCAGCAGTTGTGTAGACCAGATGGGAGAGTGACAAGTTCCACTTAATGTGTCACAGCATCAGCTCAATCATAAAATGGTACTAAACAAATCTCCTTGGAACAGCAGCCACCTGTTTACTATCAATACACCTTCTATTTCTCAAATGGCAACTCTAATTTGTGATGTGTAACCTAAAAGAAGTACCCCTTCAACCTCACGAAGCAACCCTTAGCAAATTGGTTTCCTCTGAAAAAAAGCAATGCCTTACTCTTTATAGTCAACCTCAGGCAGTTTTAAAGCCTTTTATTTACAAAGCTTGCTCACACATTAGTCAGTGTACCATCTTCCCACTGAGAATTTCCTGGGTTAATTATTCCAGTTTGAGTTTGGTTTGTCTTCAACTTTTACTCAGTAGTTATTAGAAACAGAAATCTGCAGTGCCTTCTGTTTTACCTCAGTGCCAGAGTCCTCATCTAAAAGCCTCGGATCTGGTTTCTGCCCAAGCCATTATTTTCCCTACTCTGAACAAGAATATATTATGTGGGGTCTGTTGCAGCTCACTCAGGAAGAGGTGTGAGGGGTCTCCAGATGTCCATAACAGTTTAGAAATATTTGTGTTGGTCTAGGGGGAGAGAGAGACAGAATAATGTAATCAGGAAACATAACCTACATTCAAACTTTCCAAATGTTTATTTCCATAACATAATGTTTGCTTTATAACAAGTATTTCTATTTGTCAGGAAGGCTTATTGCAGTAGAGCAATAAGAGGGGGCATTTCCACTATCCCTTCATTCTAAAACATGGTGGTATAAACATGGATACCTGAACCTATTCAAACTACCTCCTGGCAATTAGAGGTGTCTAGGCTGAGATTTTCAAAGGATGAGTTTTGATGCTGGAGTTGTGCCTAGATCCATTGTGTTAACATAAACTTCAGGGAGTTAACCTTGCCAAAAGTGTTTGGGAATACACATCTCTGATGCTAACACACAATCCCAAGGAGGTCCAGACCCAGAGTGGTCATGTGATGCCACGGTTCTCTGAGAATTAACAAGCTTTTATTCTTAACAATTTGCAAACAAGTCACCTCTGCAGATGTTTAACTACCTAAACATATCCAGTGCTGCTGATGTTTTGCTTCAATGGCATTCATTTACAAAGTGTCAGATGCTCCCCATGTCAGCATCTGCTCATTCATGTGGTAACTGTTCTATTAGGGGATCAGGATTTCAGCCATTTGAAATTAAAACTGGTACGACACTGACAACAGGAGTTGTGATGGATGTCAGCCCACTTCAAAGGGGGGTGTTGTTCTTAAAGGGAAACACCAAGAAAACAGCCTAAAAAGCCACAAGCCTTGCCAGTATTAAAGGACAGGATACTTGGTTTAGAGGATTTTCCCAACATACAATATTTTCCAGAAAATGATGAGGTGAAGAACTCTATCTGGCCTATGTCTCCATACAGCCACTGCAACTAGTTTTGAGCTCTGTGTACATGGTATCTATTCTGCTGCAGTAGTATCTCAGTTAAATGTTAAAATAAGAAACCCCTGCAGGCTGCCACATCATACTTCTAGAGAGGTACATTTGTGTGCTCTCACCTACACTGCCTCTCTTTCTTCAAAAACACCTGTGACTATGAATCCTAACTGATATTCATTGTTGCTCTCTAGATAAGTGCAGAGGTATCCACACTTAGGGATTTTCTTAAAATAGCAATGAAAAAATAGCCTTTATGTCAGGTTTATTCTTTTTGCAGTGTTTCTGCTTTTCACAGTCCTATATTCACTCTATTTAGTATTTTTTTTCGTAAATCATTAGGGTTTTTAACTCATATTAGTATGTGGCAAATGTAGCTGTTTAAAAGAAATAACTTTGTTAGAACTAGTTAAAAATATAAAAGCAAATATTTTTCCATACAAACTACAGTTTGATTGCTATTTTAAAGGAAATAAATAAAATTATGAACATTGAAACAAAATCTGTCATATTAGCCACATATATCAACCAATCTTAAATCTAAATGTTTCATTTTGGAATATACCCCATATTCTCCTAAGGACAGAGTGACTACCTCTGATTCTTTCTTGTCTCACTTTAGTTCACTTTGCCACGAAGCAAAGACTTTCCTGGAGCCGAGCAACATCCGGTATCTCTAAATGATGAAACAAAGGAAGTCAGACCTGACATCTACAATTCCTGAAAGGCACTGCTATGGATCTGCTGCAGGGCATGAACTGAGTACCTCCTGCGAGATGCAGTACATATGCACCACCATGGCTATGCATAATGTCAGGTAAATATCCCCAAACAGTAAGTGCTATTTTTTTGTGTAAAAATGTAGTGGTTTGGTTCGCATTTTGCCTTCTGTGAGATAAGAATTAGAAGGAATGCAAAGCTCCATACGTCAAAGAATACAAAGAAATTTGTTACTAGAAGTAAAAGAAGGAAAAAAAGCAATAAGGGTTACAACAAACCTTCAGACCACTTTCCTCCCCCCATCATCCTCCTCCCTCCTTCCATTTATAACATAGAGACATAAACTTGGTATTATTTCAGTCAGTTTACACCCTCTATAATAGTCGTTTATCAGTTCACTTAGGGAGAGGAGTCTCTTATGCTCACGTTACGGAGTTTCCACACAAGAGGCAGTCTTCTCATGGCTTCAATGTCACAGCACAACAGCCGCCCGGGATGGTTCTCTGTTGGTTCTGTGAGTCCCTTCTCTCGATGTTCAGCTTTCCCCACAACTGTTTGAGGGTCCAATTCTAGCTACTGGGGTATCATTTTAAGGCTGAGCTGTTCAAGAGCACAGGTTCTCTTCATCTACCTCTGGGATCATCTCTCATCTCTAAAAGCAGAAGTCTTCTTCTTCCTCCCTGGGAGCAAAGGGTCTTCACCTCATCACTGCCCTTCTCTATTCAAGCTTCTCATCGGATCACAGCAACACCAATATTTACTTATTTTAAGCACAGGCACTTTGCTCATAACAGTTAGAAGCTCTAACCCACCAGTGCCTATCGTGAAATTACAAGGATCAGTCCATACCACAACTTTGCAAAAAGAATTTCAGCTTAAAGCATCTTATCTATCTCTTCCCTCTGAGTTTTCAGTCCTTTCTTCTTCACTGACTTAGGTGTTATTAATCATGGTGTCTATTTCTCTGTCTCTGGTCTTCCCTTATCCAGGGAGAGGAACTTACAGTGCTAGAAAGGGTCAATCTTGGCCGGGCCAGAGCTTATCTGTTTCTGCTGGTCACATGATTTCGCCAAGGTGGTGGCCGAAGCTGGCGGCGGCCAGACCGGAGGGGAGGGGGCCATCTTCAGGCCATCCAGGGCCGGGGGCTGCGGCCCAGCCCCACAGGCTCTCGCAGGCAGGNAGAACAATTCCCGCCTTGTCTGTCTTTAAATGTTGTCTTTCACAGAAGTGTAAACCATTTCTGAGTGGCCCAATAGGGCTGTCAATATTCAAATCACGTAATTGATTGGCTCCATCAAGTTTTGGAGGGAATTACCACAGCAATCTGCAGAGACATCACTTCCTTGGCTCTCTCTCTTTCTGAAAAAAAACCAGTGCCAGAGAAAAGGGAAAAAAACCTAAAAGCAGGAAGGGTGCCCCGCCCGGTTATCAGGAGTAGCAGAACACAGAGCCGTCGTGACCTTGAATCACAGGGGGCTCACAAGCACACAGTTTGAGAAAAGCTTACTCTCTCTCAACTAAAAACTTGAAACTGGATTAACCCATGACAAAAAAATACTATTTTCTTACTCAAGACGTGAATATATTCACCCCTTTTTTGAAAAGAAAAAGAAAATACTAACAGGAATAACAAAATTTCTTCTATTAGAAACACATTATAATCCATATGACTACCAACATGAAAATACAATTAAATAAAATATATACAGCATGAAAAAAATAATCATCTATAAATAAAAAATTCTGTGTCATATGATTACAAGCCCAGGATCATGCTACATGCAAACCAGAAAATGCAAAATATATTTCTGAACGTGTATATTTTATTCAAGGAATGGATTTTTTTCACTTTAAGCGCCTGAAGTCCCCACTGTGTCACCGAGAGGCCCAGCCCGTCTCTGGCCTCTTCACCATGGCCTTGTCTTGCCATGGTGGCTGAGGCTGCCCTGGAAGTCCCTCTCTACTCCTCAACTACCCTCTTCCTGCACTGGGGACAGCAGGATGGGCACCAGACTGCAGGGAGGCAGCAGCACTAGCAGCATCCTGCTGATCCACACTAAAACTGTTTTGTGATCTGTCCCGTAACGCAAAAAGTGGAAATGTGTTAACGGTGGAAATTAGAAGCAGGGAACATTACCAGAGGCTCTTTACTTAACTTTTATATCAAGGCTAGCTTACAGCAATGATGCAGTCGAGCATCTTTGCTCAATGAATTAAGAACAACAGTCAAATGTGAACTAGTTAGCAAAGCTTCAGAGTTGCTCGTAGGATGCATCCTGTGACCAAAGAAATGTCAGAGCAGTTTGGAGCCAAATTCCCTAAGTGATTTGCTTAAAACAAGTTATTGTCTAAACATTCAAATTTGATCTGGACAACTTCTTTGTTAGAAGCTGTGTTTAGATTCAGTCATGTACATGATCCTGATGTACATATTCCCTTTCCTAAAAAAGTTGGTGACTGATAATGCTATCAAGTTGTTTGAGCATGGAGTACAATAGCACCTACTATTCACTGCTTGCTGAGTGTTGTTAGTCTTGAGCCTATAAGCTATGAAGAACACTGGCCATTGTGGAAAAACCCCTGCGCAAGAATAGAAAAATACTTAAAAATTTTCTCATCAGCATTGCAGCAAGATAGCTATGGCACTGGTTTTCCTGTGCCTCAAATGCTGAAGTCTGCCACACATCCTGGAAATAACTAACTAATCCTGAGCTGCACCAACTGCAACTTCTCCTGTTTTCAGATATTTCCCCTTTCTGTTACCCCCTACTCAGAAATTCAAGTCTAAGGTGTAATTACCCCCATAGCTCCACAGCAGTACAAGTTACAAGCATGCCTTAGAAAACTGTCATGTCCTCCAATAAACTCGCTGTATCAAAAAACCTTAAAAAACCTATTAACTAGATGTAGCTCCGTGACAGCAAACCCATCCGCTGTCTGATACCAAATTTATTTTAAACAGCATTGCAGCTGAGAGTCATGATGCTAGCTGAAAAGTCTCTGTCCGTGCCAAACTCAGCTATGGTGCCAATCATTTGTTGTGACTGATCTGCTATAAATGACAGAATATGGACAAGCAGGCTTCTAAGGACAAGAATAAAAGAACTTAAAAAAGGCACATGGGAAATTCTTTCAAGGACAAGGGACAGCATAAAGGCAGCAATGGAGATGAGTTGAAAAACAGATAAAAGTTAGAGGATGCAAAACAGGATTGCAGCTGCTGACAGGCACTCTGATTCATTGCACTTTTGAAAAATATTGATTTGCTGTGAAATTGGTAACCATTATACTGGCAAATCTGAAAACACTTAAAACAGTAAAAGCAAATATCATTAAAGTTTTCCAGTTATCTACTATTTGTATAACACCTGGGACAATCTCCCTTCAGAATCTTGAATACAAAGAACTGTCTGGCATGGCACTACTGTTAGTACTTTATTATTAATTGACTCTTTTGTACTGCATTGCTTTAATAATGTAATTATTAATGACTTGCAACATATTTGGCAAGCAGTCTACCAATATTGCAGACAAAACAAGTTGGTTTGTATATGGCATTCTCATAATTTTGTCACTAAAAACTGTATGTTAATCAAGTGGACCTGTCAAAATTTTGTTGTATATAATTTTCCTTTTTCATGCTGCAGACATTAGTAATGTAAGAATTGGAAAAGATCCTTCTCTTGATGCTTTTTAACTAAATATCATTAAAAGTCTCTGTAGCTTCAACAGAGAAGCTCATTTTTCAATAACATAGAGCTAGAGCTCCTTGGTTTCCTTTGTAAAAGAGATGTCCATGTTCTTATGTTTGATCTTTCACATTAATTATTAAGCAAACTCAAACTCAATATTTGTTTGTTCCTCTTAAGAGAAATTTATTTAAAAGTTCTCTTTTGCTCTATAAGGTCACTTGCACTGTCTTTACCTGAACTGATTCCATACCTTACAGAAGCTGTAGTCTAGATACCTCATACTTCCATTCTCCACCAGATCAACTACGTTTCCAAAGATAACTTGTAAGGATTCAAACTTGCATACAGAGGTGCATACCAGTAGTATGAGCAGAGTTATGTTAAGTGGAAACTTCTTATAATTTTTATTAGTATGTATCTAATGTGCATACTAAATTTCACTAGGAAGATGCCAAAGCATCCTAAACTATATTCCAACTCACCAACTGCTGAAAAATACTTATAAATTATTTTTTAAGACAGAACTATAATTGCAATAGTTACCACTAAGTTAAGAGGAAATAAAGAGCTAATATAAAAATTGCTATCAACTAGCATTCTGGTACAGTTTAACAAAGAATGTCACAGCTAAGAGGATATCATTTTTTCATCTCTAACAGAAACTGCATAAAAGTGAATAGGGTAGCTAAGCACACTCCACACGTATTTTATAAAGTATTCTGTCTTTGTTACCAGAATAAAATATTTCTTTCATTTCATTTGCTAGAGTACCTCCCTACAGAGGCTAAGTATATCTCTGTATTAGCTTTGGAAACCTTATTTATCAGTCAGACATATTTTGTAAGCCATCATCTGGCAAGATTCAGGCACCATTGTACTGAGCAGTAACAGAAAATTTAATAAGTACACTCAGTGCTGTGAATTTCCTTCTAATGCTTTCCCTATTGATGAATAATTCCTCCCTCATTTCATAAGCCAAACATTTGCATCAGTTCATCTCAATAACCCAAACAATTAACCATTTGTTGATTAGGTCGTTATTGGGCTTGTCAGCATACAGAGGCTTTTTCGTATCTTGTTCCAATGACCTAACAAGACTTTCTAAACTATTGACACATATTCAATCCAGCCCTTCAGTCTTACCCTTCCAATCAAAGATAATGCACAAACACTGTTTTGCTCTACTTATTTTCCTTTTTATTCTCCTAAGACCTCTCAGTCTTGGCTTTATAAAGTGACCTACAGCATCCTACATTTATAATTTTCTGTTTAGTGTTCTTACACTATTTATAATATTCTGTTTACTGTTTCCATAGAGATGTCAAAGCTGTAAAGGTTCACTTTTGCCACAGTTCTGAAAGGTGTCTGTCAGGGCAGCTCATTCAAAAGACTGCATTGGTCCAACTTATAAAATAGACATTTTACTTCAGCAGGTTGCCATCCACCTACTGCAATAATCTGGCATCTGTAATTGCTCCCTGAGAGAGTGACCGTGCTCCCACTCCCCTGCACAGAAGTGGAAGAGGTCCTGTTCTTGACTGTAAAGGTTTCATTCCAGACAAATGAGCAGTGGATGCTCAGGGGAGTACATGTACATGGCCAGAATAGCTTCAGTTACAATGCTGGCCTGAAACTGGTATTATTTGTTGTTTGCTGTGTGTTTTGATATCATGGCTTGGCTTCCCATCTAATTAATATTGGTGTAAAACTTAAGCCAACCAGTGGAAGTCCCACCAGACTCTCAGTAAAATGCCTGGCATATGTGAAACCCAAAACTTGAAATATGTTCATTTTTTAAATGGTTAGTCTGACTAATCCTGTAAGATATTTTCTCTATTTTCTCAGAGAAAATAGTCGAGTGATACCATTTTCATAGCTGCGAAGACATAGGCCTTTGTCAGCCTGTGTCACAGTCCTTATACACAGCAGGCATGAAAGGAGTAAGCATGAGCTTCCTGACAGAACACAGAGATTAATTTATCTTTGCCACCTCCTTAATTTGAGAGAACAATGTTGAAAACCTACTTTATTTACGCCTACACTGTATCAGGCGCACGAACAGAACTTTAGTCTTTTTAAAACTAGAATAACAGATCATTTCATTACTCCTCCAGACACTTAGACACCACTCATAAAGCACACTGTACTATTGAAATTTTCTGCATATGCCTACAGTATGAATATATATGCATCTTAATGTGTGGCTTTTTCCCTCTTGGAACTACTTTCTTTTCTGTAAATAAGCCACTAACAATGAATCCATCACAGAATCCACTAAAAAAGCTTTCTGAAAGTTGAAGCATGTGAGTCATGCCAGGTTAAACTCAATCCCATCAAGTGACTTCTGAATGACTGACTTGTGTTAACCCATAGGTGGAAGTAGTGCTGGCAAGACCAAGATTTTAAAAATATTCATAAAAGGTTATGCAAGTGATTGTTTTGCCTTTAGATCAACATTTAGCAGGGACCTGAAATGCATCATACAACTGCATATGATAGGTTTTCTCTTCCCTTTCAACAAATCAGAAAACTGGTTCCTTGAAACAGTATATTCATATATCCTCAGAATTTCCTTTCTTTGAAATTTTTACTGGGCCTCCAACCTTGTTAATCTTAAACAAATAGCAGAAGTTCATATACTTGTTACTGCATTGGACACAAATGTGGAATAGCCTAAAGCTCTTTGCCATTGCAGGGTCATTTCCTCTTGTTCAGCACCACGACCACTTCCAATCACATAATGTGCAGATGCATTCATGTCCTCAGATGAGGACAAATTCATATTCTTATTTGTGTCAGTCATCTTCATTGTCAAACAAGAGTCTCTAAGTCAGTTAATAAGACTAGAAAACAGTATGCAAAATATACTTTCCATATCAGTGCCAGGCTTCACACATTAGCATTCTGACCATAACTATTTCCAAGGATTGATCAAGTTCTATCCCAGACTTTTTGGCTGTCCTACTACCTCTGCTGTGCTGGAACTTCTGCCTGGAGTTTACCTGTTCCTCTGTTGTCTTCTCTTTAAATTGTCCTAACCCAGTGACCTCCATTTCATAGCTGGCGGGCAAAATATAA